>OZ022228.1:2474046-3074046 GCA_963978835.1 Tenthredo scrophulariae | reverse complement strand
TCGTAAACTACGATAGCCTCGATGTTTTTTATCCGACAATATCTTCTTGGTTTTTCGCAAAGAATATTATAAGGAGTGACTTTGGTTGGTCTACGTTTAAAAAAGGGCAAATTCTTTTAAATACGTTCATCACAGCTACTGGTTATTAAAATTGTCTACCTGCAATTTTTCGCTCTCTCATACGCCGCCAGAGAGCTTCGACTTTTCGCATCGGCCAATTCCCACCCTTGGCGCTGAAACTTCTAAAGAATTTGTACTCTTTGACTTGCGACATCCTTCTGCTTCCGTTTCCTGTTTCACCACCGGCAACCGAGGTTCCGGTTGAACCGCTACATCGACTATCCAGAGATGTAGTCGCCATTTCTTTATTTTATTATAACTTTAAAATTTTATTTATTATTTGATTATATCTTATTGAGTTAATAATTAAGAGACATCTGCACGTCTCCCGCACACTTTATTTCACTATTATTTCATTATTCTTTCATTACATTCATTGGATTTTATTGCAAAGTCCGGCTGCATGTAGTATTGGCATAGTAAAAAAAAAAAAAAAAATTAAAAAATTCTCATAAAGTACGTTGGAATTTCTCTCCCTCCCCGTTTCTTTTATCTTTCTTTTTTTTTTTATCCTTTTCCTTCTTCCTTTCCTTTCTTTCTTATTATTTTATCACAATGCGCACCCTGTACTAGTTTATTACTGTTTAATATATTTCATACTTTAATATGTTTGGTTGAAAAATTTGTACGTTTTAACGTTAGGAGGTAATTTTCAACTTTATCTTTTTCAAATATCGTTTTTCCTTTTTCTTTTTTTTTTTTACTTTATTTTTTCTCCTCTCTTTCTTTTTCCTTCTTCTTGTTTTTAAGCGTAACCGATTACACAACTTCTCTCTTATAGATTGATTAAATAAATATCATATTTTTACGTCAGTTTCATATAAAGCATGTATTTCGCACGAAATAAACAATCCTCACATATAGATGTATATACCTATATATTGTATGTACATCAAATTTCACAGCCTTTTATTGAACTTTGTTAAAAATTAACGAAAATCATTAATACCACAAGTCACAATATATATTATTTATGGAATGATCATAACCGATATTATTTCAGAAAAGGAATCAAACGAAACGTTATACAGTAAAATTTTGGAAAACATGTACAAGTTGAATTTCCTGGATAAAATAATTTGGAAAAAAAAAATACAAAAATTTAAATACTACCTCGAAACGTAATCGGTTTATTCACTTGCTTCCCCTAATCTTTGATCTAAACGCGTATTTTTTTATACCTATATGTTATATATACTAAACAAAAAAAAAAAAAAGAAAAAAAAAACTGAAAATTCTTGCAAAGCATATTATCGTTATCTTTTCTAGACTCGAAATTGAATTTTGGTGGGAAAATAGAGTTTACCTATAAATCCGTAACATCTGGCCAGGGACTGTTTACTCGGAGGCAAATCTTACGCGGAATAGTTGAGGTCATGGTATCATCATAATTCCAAAAAGTAATCGAACCTCATTCGGTTAAATAAATACAAAAAAAAAAAAGGAAAATTTTTCGCTTTTTCTAACTATAAAATTAGATTCAGCAGAACTAAAGACAAATTATTCGAAATAAAGAAATAATTTACACTGAGGAATTCGATTTTCATAGAAAAAAAAAGAATAAGAAGGAAAGCAAAAAGGTTATAGAAATAGAAAAGAAAAAAAGGAACAAAATTGTTATTAAAAAATTTCACAGCAAGTTTTTCGCGTTTCATTAAATTCTGACATAAGGAAATAAACGAAAATTAGTGTTTAAGAATTTCCTGTGTAATAAATAATGAGATAGACGTCATTGATTTGATATTAGATATTTTGTAGTCTTATTTTAACTCTGGTCTTCTAACTATTTTCTAATTCGTGTTAGATATAATAAGCCGCATCTATATGTACCCCGCTATAGCTATAGCTATATGTGTTTAAATTACTGTCAAATTTATCATCTAATCGTAAGAAGGGGCGCGATATTAGTATTCGAATCTTTCAATAGCGATCGCGTTCGTCGAATGAGTGTTGAAAAAAAAAAAAACACTTTCTATTCAGAAATGAATTCTGTACGCCTTTCTACGACTCCGGACTATACGTAATGCATATATGTATACTTATGTCTGTGTATAAGCGGTGAGGTGATTAAAATCTAGCCAAATTAGTTTAGGAGTCAATTATACGCGTTATAATCTTACGCTTTTGATCTTGAGAGACAAGTAGACAGAATGACAGAAATCTTATGACGATTAATTAACCTTTATATACCTATACTATAATAAATGTGAATAAATATATATATATATATATATATTAGTATTTAGGATGATATGCATGTATGTATCTACGTACATATATAGTGAGATAAAAATAACAGTATTTTATTTATGAAAGATATGGTAACATGCCCGGGGGTATGGAGAGACAGTTCGTACATATAAATTGGCGATATATAAAAACGTCATTTATTTTTATACACATAGACCTATGTATGATTCTGATTTTTATTCTTACTTTTTTTTTTTTTTTGTTTTTATATTTTTCGATTTACCGTAAAATCTTCGAACTATGGAGGTCAAGTTTAAGGCGAATATTAGGGGCGAGAGAATATAGGTGCGAAATCGTACCGCTATTTAATTATCATTGAAAAAACTTCAAAGAAGGAAAAATTTTCTGTACGACATTTTTTTTGGCTATTATTAACCGAGCTGTACGTATATCAAAAAATTACCATTATTCTAGTCTAGTAGATATTAATATCCTTGTTAACATTGACGAATGGGTATAGCGACGATCAGTTCGTTTGTTTCTTTGCTTTTCTATTCGCTACGTTTTTTTTCTCTCTCTCTCTCTTTTTTTTTTGTTTTTTTTTTTGTTTTTGTTTCAATCAACGAATTTTTCAAAGGTCTATCAAATCGGAGAGATTTCTGTAAATTTTCAATTTTCTTCTATTAAATTTCAAGCAAATTCATATATTGATTAAAGTGAAAAATTGCAGGTGGCTAAAGAGAAAATAATAATAATAATAATAAAAATAAAAAAAAAAAATTTCCCGTTTCAAATATTGACGAAATATTTAAAGGAGACAAAATTTCGAAGTTAGCTACAGCACAAAAAAAAAAAAAAAATTTCTTGTTTCGAAATTGCGATAAATAAAATTTTGTCGTTAAAAATCTGTAAATTTTTTGTCACGGATACCTAATTACTAAAGGTACGAAATGTACGGAGTTTCAGATTCAGAGAATCGATAATGCAGCGATATGAAGTAGAAAAATAACATCGAAGTACTAAAAATCGCGTGTTATTTAAATGGGAAATTTCGAAGACTTTGGAGGAGTACCTAGAATTGAAATAGGAACCTGGGGTTTCTACCACATTCTTTTCCGTATATATTCGGAGAAGTTCTGGCCCATGGGATCATTGAAATTTCGGATATGACCTAATCGAGGACCACCCTAATATATACATGCGTATAAATACGGTACAGGGTTTGATATAACTTTTCATCCGAGCAACGTACTGCTTATATAATTACGTTATCATTATCACACAAGTATTTATTAAATACTTGTATATATATATATATATATATATATATAATTGAGTAGATATATCAACACGTTTATTATACACATCAAAAACACGTGTAAGAGGGGTTTGAAAAAAATATATAATTAATTATTGCACAACCACGACCATATACAAAAATATGTATATGTATATGTTATGTATAAATATATGATTTGATTATACGTATATGTATTCAATTCATTTAGTTCTCTTTTCTTTTTTCAACTCATTTAATATATCCATTAAAAAAAAAAAAACAAAAACAAAAAAAAAAAAAGAAGATACTGAAAAAATTACTTACAGGTGTTAATCGATAAATTAATTAATAAATAAATTAACGGAATTGATTAACAGATTCAATTATTATATATTTTTGCCTTATTCATTTCTTATATGTATATGTATTTTATTTGATTTTATATATTTTTGCGTTTTTTTGTCGCGTTTAGTTTTCTCCTCTGTTCAAACAGGTGCTTTTATAATTTACGAGGCGTCGCGTCGCAAGACGTCGCGCGACGACGTCGACGTATTATAATATTGTGCACGCGGTATCGCGGACGACGCCTGCACGTACACTGCGCGACGCGCCGCGACGCTTCTGATTGCCGCCGACGACGCCGAAGAGCGAAAACGCTATAGATACCTACTATAATACGCGGTTGAAAGGTACCGCGGCGCGGGAGGCGCAGGCGTCCGAAATATTTATCGTCTAACACATACACGTATATGTATGATATATACATATAACACAATACCAGAGAAAACACATACAGAATTTTGATGAAAAAAAAAAAAAAAAGAAACAATAATTTTTAATCATACAAATTAGTCGATTTTTTTTTTTTTTTTTTCGTGTGTTTCTTCAAATACGAAAAAAGATGCAAAATCACATAGAGAAACGATTGGAAAATAAATAATAGAAGAAAAATACAACGAATAACGTTGGACCTTTGTTCTTTTGGTGGAAAAAAGAAAATCGTGAAACAAAAAAAAAAAGGAAAAAATTCATTGCCTCGAAAGCAAAACCGTTCGGTATGGTATGGAAATGGTATGGCATGCCATGGCATGGTCTCAAACAGATATATACATAAGTATAATACCTAAATCTACTTTATCGCTTGTTTCTCTAAGAAACAATCAAATATTTACGTTTTAACAGGCTGTTAGAGAAGCGATCTATATGAGATACGCGGATTTCTATGTCTCGTATAGTTTACACGTATGTATACCAATTCGTCTGTACAAATGACTTTATTAAACATTAAATTTCGATCTATCGTACGTAACATAGATATATATTAGGGTTGTCCTTAATTTGATCATTTTCGAATTTCGATGTTCCCATAGGCCAGAACGTATCGAAATATAGAAAAAAAAAAAAAAAATGTAGCCAAAACCCATGTAGCTAACCCTATCTCAATTCTAGGTATCCAAAGTCTTCGAATTTTTCCGTTTTGATAAAACACGATTCGTCATATTTCGCGGTTAATTTATTTTCTTCCTATCGCAGCTGTATCACTAGCTTTAATTCGATTTCTTTTTTCTCACATTATTGAGTTTTTACTTCAATTTTCGAAACAGCTAGCAGATAAAAAAGAAAAAAAAATCTGTAACTGTATAAAGTATACAATGTATACATATAGCGAGTAATCGAGGCAACAACCCAATATCTATGCAGCAAACTAATTCGTATTATAATCTGTACCTCCTCGCGACAACCTGGAATCGATAATCTCCAACCCCCGCACGATATCGTAGAGGATCTCTGGACAGCTGGCATATTTTAACTTTGCAAAAATCAACAAATTGCTTAGCCAAGGTCGCGGCCTCGTACAGTATGTGTATGCCTACAGAATCGAGATATAAATCAACGCTTCGCACATCAACGTTCGTATTCATACGTACTAAGTTTACATAGATATACATATATATACACTTACGTATGTGGCATTCGGAATAAGAATTTCAAATAAGACGAAGAAGAGGAAGAAGAGAAAAAAAAGAAAAAGAAAAAGAAAAACGAAAAGACGAAGACAAAAAACAATAAATAAACAAAAAATCTCTGCCTCATTGTTATTATTATTATTGTTTTTCTCTTTCAAACACAGATCGTCAGTTTTTCACTATAACACAAAATACAATTTGAAAAAGCAATAAAAAATTTATTTCACATCAATTTTTTTTTTTTTTCGCAAATCTGATTTTAAAACAAGAAATGTTTGGGGGTCAGAGAGACCCAGTGAGAAACCAAAAGAAACTAAAAAAAACTTGTTTTTTTTTCATCTCATTTTTCAAAGAGAAAAAATTCTGTCAATTCGAGTTGGAATTTTTTTTTTTTTTTTCTTCAACGTAGTGATAATGGTAATGGTATCGATATAGTGCGGTGGGTGGTTCGATATAATATATCAGGTAGATGAAGCAACGCGGTGGTCAACGATCCGTAACTAAATCCTATTGGCGATTGAAGAGGCAAAGGGATTTATAGAGAAGAGAAGAGAATTGAGAAGAGAAGAGAAGAGAAGAGAAGCGAAGAGCAGAGGAGAGGAGAGAAGAGAAGTGTTAGAATTGAAGCGTGAAGTGAATTAATCAACGATGCGTTAATTATTGGTGATAAAAAGTGAACAAAGTAAAGTTAAAGTTAAAGTTAAAGTTAAAGTTAAAGTTAAAGTTAAAGTTAAAGTTAAAGTCAAAGCAAAGTGAAGATTCGATAATTATAAAACGTGATGAACAAATCAATAAATATGCCGGATATAGATAATATATATGCTGCTGCACGTTGAAAAGTATTAAAAAGAAAGAAAAAAAAAAAAAACAAAACAACGAAGAAGCTTTTATCACTGCTGGTTTCGGTGTAATTAATTATAACAGGATAGAGCTATGGTAGAATCGCACGGAGTATAGCATCGATTTAAATTAACAATCGTGTATAATATTAATATAATAATATATTATATTCCGAAGAAAAAATCGCGAAATTTTTGTATTCTATTGATATATCAATAATCGAGGATTTATAAGAAAAAAAAAAACAATATAAGATCAATAAAGAAGAAAAAAAAGAAAATATTATCACTCACCAGACAAATGTCGTTCGGATTGAGACCTCGGCTGCTGTAACATGATCTGAAATTAAAATATATATATATATATATATATATATATATAGGAGTTAAAAAGAGAAATTTAACAGTATCAGAAATTTGTATCGTAAAAATATAAAATTGAAAATGAAATTTTTCACTCAATTATTGTACATTATAGTATATATATAGGTAAACGAAGAAATGAATGAAATGATACAATTTTGTATATGAAAATTGATTTCATTCCATTTTTATTTTTTATTTTCAGTATTTTATTTACCCACTAAAATTATTATAAGGTGGTTGCGAATGATTTATCGCGAAAATGAAAACGAACTGATTTCATATATTTTTTTTTTGTTTTATTTTTTGCTTTCATAAAATCTGTTGCTATAGTTCTTCCTCCTGAGGGTTTTGACTAGCCTAACCTTCGCTAACCTGCCCTAACCGATACCTAGTAGGTATATCGCTTCAACTGATTTCTGAGTCGTGTGGTATGGGGGAAATTTTCTATTAGGGTGTAAAATGTATCATGCGAATAATTCTCGTCTCGGTTGAATGGGCGATGTGCTTTGACTAACCCGACCGAAGCTTTGGTAGGTACCTACATAGTACATGCTATATTCAAGCCTCGAGTTCCGCAGGATGGAGAAAACAGAGGCTGGACGTCACAACGTGCGAGAATATCTCTACCCTATATGTACGGATATAGCATGTATTGTGTGTGTGTATATGTAGCCGTAATCAGCTCGCATATTGGATCGTTGTCGTTGTAAATTTGGTATAAACGGCATGAAAAAAATTCCAAATTTTGTTATAACAGACTGACGATTTTTGTAAGAAAAAAAAATTTCGAAATTCTATCAATTACCTATTGATGAGCATAATGAAGTTATAGATAAAATGGGTTTCCGTAAAAAGGGTCTCTGATGAAATGGACTATTTTTTGTCTTTACGTCCTGTGAAGTACATAGATCAAAATTTTTGGATTTTTGAACTTTCGGAGTTTCAATTTTCCAGACTTGAACGTATCTGAAAATTTCAAAATCGTCTCAAACGAGTTCGGAATTTTTTTTCCCCGGTCTCCCCTACGTATGTAGAATATATTTTTTCGTCCTCAATGAAGAAAGTGTATATAATGTTTCTTAAATTCGTGTTATAACACATCCGACCGCCGCGACGAAAGAAATTAACATACATAGATATAGTATAGGTATACGAAATAAAAAGACTCATTTTATTTATACCAAAGGTGTTAAATAAAATATGAGGAAAGAAAAATAATATTTCACCAATATAGAATTAATTTAATAACATAAATAGAACATATACCATAAATCTTTTGATTTATTTTTACGTTTCTAAATTTGCAAATTTAGATTCTTCGAAATAATAAAAAAAATAAATAAATAAATAAAAAATTATAATCAAAAATGAAGAGAAAAAGAAAAAAAAAAAAAGAAACAAAAATTTCAATCAAAGATATCAAACGTCAAGTATAGATAGATAGCCTCTGTGGATTTTCTATTCGATCATGAAGAAACGCGAGTTTAAAATCTACGTGACGAGGAAGAAATCGTGCTATTTATAATCCAAGGACTAGGTATAACATGAGTAGTCGCAAGCAAATCGTTGAATAAAATATCATAATCGAGAAAGAGAAATAACCGAATTGTTTTTTTTTTTTTTTCTTCTTTCTATCAAAGAAAAAATAAGGAAAAATACATGATATATATATATACATATATATTTATTTATTCACATAATGATGAAAATGAAAATAAAATAATATATATGTGATAAAAGTTTCGAGAATTTAATTTTTTTCCTTAATTTAAATTAGAATTTCAAATTTGATAAATTGATTCAGTAATTTTTTTTTTTCTTTCTTTCTTTCTTTCTTTTTTTTTAAAGTTAAAAGTAAAATTCACTCACCACCAGGTGTTCGTCCTTCCCTTTTCCCTCGTCGTTATTTTCCAGAAGAGGAGCACTGCTGCTTTTACCACCTAATTCAACACTCATTGGTTCTGGTTTTAATTGCAAACTAGCTGCCGAGGGTGAGGACGGTGCTCGCGGAGGTGACTCGAGCAATTCTCCAGAACTCATCGAGCTACTCGCGGTAGTAGACAAGCCTAAGCCACAAAAATTACAAATTAAAAAACTGATAAAAAAACAAAAAATTAAAAATAAAAAAAAAAAAGACAAGACAAGAAAATTGTTCAAAAGTATTTTCAATCATTTTTTGACAAAAAAAAAAAAAAAAAAATAATAATAATTTATGTAATCATCAGAACGTGTGAAATGAGATTTTTGACGGTTCGTATTTTTTTATTTTTTTATCATTTTTGAATAAATATCGAGACGTGAATTATACCTAACGGCAGATTAGTAGGTCTTAGAGGCTTAATCCTCGGCAACGAATCGTCTAAGCCGCTACTGCTGTCTACTATCTCTTGAGGGTACCGATCTTCCTCATCCCTTGTTTGGGTATGGACACTTTCCCTCCTAACCCAAACGTCGACGGAATATTTTTCGGATCTTGAATTAACCTTTGAAGGTCTTCGTCGTATTCTTTCCCAAGTTTCTTTACGATGACATTTGTTGTATGTGGGTGTCGCTATACGGGGTACAAAAAATCGAACTGTTCTGTCTTTTTCTTTCATCTTTTTTTTTTTCTTCTCATTTCGAAAAGGAAGAATTTTTGAATCCTCTTTCACGTTGTCGGATTTTTTTTTTTTTTTTTTCTACTCACGTTTCGTTAATCTTCGTTCCGTACTTCGGGGTGGACTCGCAGTTCCTATACCACTTTCCAGAGGCGATGATATATCCCTGTCGTTTACCTCAGGCGATAAACTACCCGATGATATTTCGTCCATACTTTGCAAAAGGTCCTGGGATGAGGACGACGATCTGTTATCATCGTCGACTGTGTCTTGAGGGGAACCTGGGTCAAGGGTAGTTTCGTCTTGGAGAGATCGAGAGTCGACTGTCGATTCCGCTACATTATACACACAACACGGTATATATTTTTATTATATCAATTAGAAAATTGAAACCAAATTACAAAAAATAAGTAACAAAAAATAAAAATGAAAAAATGTGAAAAATGACTTCGAAAAAACTTATTTTTCATTTTTTTTTTTTTTCATTTTACCGTGAGGTGAATCGCAGTCGCTGACCCAAGTCGTGCAGCTTGAACTTCTGGACAATGCTGGTGATGTTTGAGTACCCATATCTGAACACGTGACTGTTGTATCAACTTGCGGACTATTCGGACAACATGAACCGGACCCGTTTCGTATACGAGATAACAACGATTGCAGGGATATCGGCAGCTGAAGTTTTTTTTTTTTTTTTCAAGAAAATATAAAGTACATTATAATAATCGGATGAAATTATACCGCGAAAAAGAAAATTATTTCTTTTTTTTTTTTTTACTTCACTATTTTTTTCGATTCGCAAAACGAATTCGATTATAAAAATTGAGGTAAAAAATTTTCTTCAAAATTTATATAACGATACGTTAATAATCGACTCACCGATCCTGACCTGGCGTTGTGTTCCTCGATGATTCGTATCCTCTCCTCATTTTCGATTCTATTATCATTCTGACCGTTTATATTTTCCTCATCGAATCTATCTGCAGAGTCTTGAATGTCGCAAGAAATAGCAACATCGTTGCCTCCCCTGCCCCTCGACAAAGAACTGGTAGAAAATTTCTTCAAATCAACGGGGCTAATTTGCCTCACGTCTTTGTCAGACTCGGACAATCTCTTAGCCGAAATATCTGACCTTAAAGTGAACGGGGATACGGATCTGATCTGTTTTACATCGTAGTTTTTACTCTCTTTACCCGGAGCACTAGTTTTTCCCTCAATTTTTTTTCCCTTTGATTTGTGGAGTAGGTCTTGATCCGGCAAAGAAGACACCCTGACAAGCACCACGGAGTCATCTGAATTATTTTCGAAAACAGGCGCGTGTCTTTTCCTGAGTAATTTTGAAAACGGCGCCCTTTTTTCTTCCGTAGGTGTGGCGGGGGCTGATTTCGCGCAATTATTATCAGAATATTTCGAGGCGGTAATCATCTCGTGAGATTTACTGATATTATAAACATCGTCGTAATCTGGTTCGTTCGTATTTAATTTTTTCTGTAATTTTAGGTGTGAATTTTTTCGCCGTTTTTGAACATTTGATAAGTCGATTGGGAGGCTGGTTTTTCTATGTGAATTATGGCTAGTATATTTAGGTGGCAATTTATCGTTGCCAAATTGGGCTCCCCCCCCGTTGCGGTTTATTAAATCTATATTAAAAATATAATTCTTTGGTATTTGTGGATAATAATTTTTCTTCAATAGACTAGAACCAGTTTCAATATTATATTCAAAGTTCTCTCCTCCTTCTTCTCCTCCTCGTATTCCTTCAGGGTCGAAAATAACGTCGCTAGGTTCGTCATAGTCGGAGCTAATATCGCCGCGATTATATTCGACTCCATTTTTTTTCAAAATTTTATTACCACGGATTAATTCCGGAGGCTCCAATTTGTCCCTCGGCTCATCATAGTCGGAGTTTAAAAGCTTAGGACTCTTTGGGACGAAGATATGACTTTCTTCTCCATATATTTCGCGGTCGTAAACCTCGCTAACGTTTTTAGTATTTTTTATTCTTCCGATATCGCCCTTTTCGGAGTCACTTTCACTGTCGGAAATCCCAAACTCATTCAAAAGTTCCTTGTATTCGATCCTAGGAATTTCCCCACTTTTTACTCCCTTATCGTTTTCCCTAAAATCATTCTTCTTTTTAATACTGGACGATTTCTCCCTGTTAAGATCGCTTATCTCCTTAGCAATCAGCGAGTTAAATTCCGCCAAAATATTATCGGACCAATCATCGCCGCGATTTAAACTAGCGAAATTTTTTAAACAGTCAGAATGATCGCGTTTTAAAAGGTTGATTTTAGTCGGTAGCGAATTAGTTCCTTGCATATGATTGATATTCGCCGTTCTCGACTCTCTGCTGAAATTCTGTTCCAATTTAGGAATCAATGGATTAGGAAATCCCGGCTCTTCTTTAGAAATCCGAGGTGTAGACGGTACGGATTCAATTATCTCGCCAATTTCCTCCTGTAAAAAAGAAAAAGAAAATTAAACCCGTTAATTAAATTACGAAAATTTATACACACGGAGATTTTGAAAAGAACTTCGGACATTAAACTCGCCCACGATCCTAGTTACTCGCACATTGTTAAATTCGCATTACTGCAGCAGTACCGCCGTTCGTTATAAAAGGCTGTATCACGCTCTACTGGTGAATGAGTGAAGTGACAATAAATCTCTACAGAGTATGTAATATATTATAAACTGGGTGGTGGCAGGAATCGTTAACAATTGTAGTACCTATCGGGATATAAATTCAATTCTAAAAGGTCGTTAGATTGACGCCGATTCTCCGAGTGGTTATTACGATAAGTTTATTATTATCAATTTATCTCGAGAACTATTAGTTTCCGGCAAAAATACCTCAGACAAAAGTTTCAGCCCTTAAAAATCTGCGCATTTCTTATTCGAACTATTTTTTTCTAGGGTCAATATTTACGGAGATAAACGAGGCGGAAGTTTCTATTTTTTTCTTATCTTTTCAGGTAAAAATCGATCTAATTGTTGTACCGCGGATTTTATTTGTATAAAAATAGAACGGCGCTTTTTCAGACTTTTTTCATATTGTTTAAACGGATAGCTTGTTCGTATCTTTCGCTATAGCCACTAGCGGTAAACCGCGACTCGCGAGTTGACGGGAGTCGTGTTTAACTACTTAACAACGCGGAGCTGCTGCATAGAAGTGATCAATTATCATTTCACAAGCTGCTCTCGATTTGATACGATACTACGGTGTTTACTTTCACGCATATAAGGGATCAAAGAACTAATCTTACGAGTAGGTATAAGAAATTATATACAAATTAGTCACACACAGTGAAATGAAATCGGTTATATTCTTGTCGATAATAATAATCGTTAAAAAATGATAGAAAGAAGAAAAGATGGAAAAATGTTCACGCTGTGATTCGATTATAATTTTCAACATTTTTCTTATGCATTTGCGCAAAGAACCGTGAAAATATGTTCAAATACGTTGAAATTGAAAATTGGCCAAGTAAAAGCCGAACTAACGTCACGAGTCTTGGCGCATATGTATGTACGACGTTTCGGACGAAAATGAACGGAAAATAATGACGTAAACTAATTCGAGAAGGTCGTATAAGCGACGTTATACGATTTTCCGTCATTTTGTAAAAGTGAGAATGTGGGTAAAAATTTTCAAAAATTTGATATTTTTTTTTTTTTTTTTCGTTTTCGTAAGGAGCTAGAAGCAGAGAAGGTCTCCGTCCACATATGTATACGACCTCTTGATTTAAGGTTTTGAAATTCTTAATTTCGCATTATTGTTGCGTTTTAATCATTTCATAACGAATTAAGACAGAAATCATTTTTCAGATGAGAATAAAAAATACATTTCTATATACATAGATGTATGTATAGAGTGACTGTATATACCACGGTAGAAGAATGTCTTATATTGTATATTAGCTAAAAGAATATTTTTTCTTCTATTTTTTTTTTTTTTATGATTATGTATTATGAGGTAATAAAATTGAAAATAGAATCCCTATAAAATAATGATTTATAATTTAATACAGACTCGAATATAGGTACGACGTGTATATATATATACCGATACACCCGTATAGTTAATTTCGCTCAGGCTTCTCCTTCTTCTTTGGTCAATAACAAATAACGGCGTTACGTCACTCCTCGAGAACTTTAGTAATGCTTTAATTGGCTTAATATACGACGAGGACGTGTACATACTACGCACTCATACCTATACATCGTTTGATTATTTTTCTTTTCTTTTTGTTTTTTATTCTTTTTTTTTTTTTTTTTTTTTTTCGGGAGACAAAGGGATAGATAGAGAACCAAAATATTTTAGGATTCGTTTTTATCTCTTTTCTATTATTTTTGATGGAAAAAAAAAAAAAACGTAATTTTATACAAAATATCTTTATATAAATATACTATATATGTATATATTGAATTCTTGTACAGGACGGAGTATAGGTATGTACTGTTAATTATTATTCGCCCTGACTGCCTTGACGTATCCAGAGATGGTGTTGACGGTTGTCGATATTCACGTATAGTCGATTAGAACTGTCAATGAATCGATAATATACGAGCAGAGGATAAAAAAAAAAAAAGAAAAAAAAAAAGAAAAAGAAAAAGAAAAAAGAAAAATAGCGAATGTGTGTAGGTATATATGGGAACGAGAGCGCCACTATAAAAAACCACTATACACATAGTCACGGGGTTCAGTATGTAGTCTAGGTCAGTAAAGTAAAGTACAGTAAAGTAAAGTTAAGTAAATTTATGCTAATCCTTATAGCAATGATCCATATCTAGTTTAAATTCATACATACATAGATACATACATGTATAGACACGTGATTTGCCTCCGGTAATTTTCTCTGCCTTTTATCTATGTATATAAGTATATATGTATATGTGTATACCTACTTCGATATGTTTTATAAATAATTCTTTGAATACTAGAAGCGATTTTGAATTTTTTATTTTTTTTTACTTTTATCTGTTTACCTAAAATTTTTTCTAACCAGGCAGCTCGAATTTTCGAAGAAAAAGCATCTGTAAGAAAATCAATGACATATATATATGTGGACGTACTTAAATTCCCGAATTTTTATATTGCGAATCAGATTTATTGGTGATATTTAGAAATTTTTACTCGGTACGGTTTATTCCCTTCAATTTTATACAAACATAGTCAGTCATAAGTTTTTTCGATTTTAATTCATCTCAGGAACATATGAAAATCATTAATAATGACAAAAGATCAGATGAAGACTATCTTTTTTTGTTTTTTTTTCATATATCTTTAGAAACTATATAGGCAATATTCTCTGAATTACAGATTTCTTCCACCTGGTGCAGAGAATACGCAGAATATTTGAAAAACAAGAAAACAATGAAAAACAAAAAATAATGAAAAAAAAAAGAGAAAGAAAAAAGCGCTGAACAATATTTACACCGAATGATATTATCAGAGACAATATTTTTTGTTTTTATTTTACTTTTTTTTTTTTTTTTTTTTTTATATATATATAAGAAAATTTATTGACGCAGAAAATATGATTTATTTAGTTTTTTTTTTTTTTTTCTTCTTTCCCCCTTTTCTTATAGTTTAAACACTTTTTGATTTTATCCTTTTTTTTTTTTTTTTCTTGATGCGATGTATTTTATCACAAATCACGCGATATTATATTTACTATAGACGTTGGAAATAAGCGAGTGCAGTATCCTTCGCGAATCAACGACAGTCTCGTACTGAAGCGAACGACGAGTTGCGGAGATAAGTAGATTCGAATATTCTACTTCGAGATTTGACGAGGTATCGTGTTATCGATGCGATCTTACAAATTCCATATAAAAATAATGTAAAGAAAAAGAAGAAAAAAAAATAAATAAATAAATAAAAAAAAAATACCATTTTGAAAATTTTTCAAAAATCTTTATACCGTCACGAGAAAAATTTTTAATATATATGTATCGACGAATGAAAACTAAAAAAATTGACCTAACTCTTTCTTGAGCTAATCTTATAAAATAAATAAGAAAAACTGAAAAAAAAAAAAAAGAAAAATCTATAAATATTGAAGTTGATTAGTTGAACCTAATTTAGTAATTTTAATTACAATTGACTGAATAATGGCAATGATCAATCCAATCCCTTTGTATAATAATTATTCCAAAAACTAAGATGTCGAAGACGTAAGGGAAGAAAAAAAGAAAAAAAAAAATTAGAAAAAAAGCAGGTATATGTACATGTAATATATGTAATATATATAATATACGTATGTGTATACGGTGGGGAGATTGGAGAGAAGTGAAGGTCGGGGGAACGGTTCTTTGACCATAGAATAATTAACGCAAAACCTTTCAACCCAATTAACCCCACTTTAAAGAATTTATTCGTTTGAGTTAGTCGCAGCGTCGTGTGTATATAGCCCTCACCCAGATAGATCGTGTGACCTTTATTTTCGGCTCTTTTGTACGTTAGAAATAAATAAATGTATATATATATATATCGCGTCTCTAATGCCAAAAATGCATAGGTATACATAGTTACATGCCTTTTTGGCATACTAAAACCAAAAGAGCATATAGTTTGCTCAGAATTTGCCGATCACTTTGAAAACATGAAAATAGCATAGAAAGTAGAAAAATAAAAAATCTCTGTCGTCGCAGTTTTATCATTATTATTATTATTATTATTATTTTCGTTTACAGGTAAAAATTGTAACGAGGGAAACTAGTTTTTTTTTTTCTAAATAGTTGCAATAAATAATTTAATTAATTCAACATCACTAGATTCTTTTAGATGGTTGAATTATATACCTATATGATTCTGAAATTCTGCGTGGGAATAACCGCGAGAACTGCAACAGCTAGGTATGTACACTGCAATATGTATACGTATATTTAACGTACAATTGCAGCAATAAAATTCCCGCATTAAAGTTTCTATAAAAGTAAAAAGAAGAAAAAACAAAAAAAAAAAATCCTCAATCTGAAACGCCGATTAAATTTACCAATGAAAAAAAAAAAAATATATATATATATATATATATATATATATATATATATATATTCTACGTAAGAGAAAAAAAGAAATGTATTTTTTCCATCGATTGGATCTGCGATCGTATGTATATAAGTGAGAGAGAGATAGAGAGAGAGAGAAAGACTAGCGCATTAAGCTGCAAGCGGTTTCATGGCAAATTAATAAGCCTATTTCATTAGAACGGTCTATTCAAGAAACGGCTTCGTTAATTACCGGTTAAGTGGGCTGATATATTCTCCAAGGATAAATAGGTAGGCGGTGCTGCTACAGGTCACGTTTCAGGTATAATAAAGCAGCAAGCTGGATTGAGAATTTCTTTATTTAATTTTTCTTTATTTTTCTCTCCTCTGATGAAAAACTATAGAGAAAGATGTTAATTTTTTATTCTTAGACGATTAAGAAGGACGAGAAAAAATAAAGAATAAAAAAAATAAAAATCGATGATTATAAACGATGTGAAAGCTCGGCGTTATAAATTGATAAAAAAATAAATAAATAAATAAATGAAAACTTTAATATTAGATTCGAAAGTTTAAAGTTTGAACTTTTAAACACGAATTAGGTTCGAATCAATCAGCCTGCAAGCATAAGTTGATGTCGTTAATCATAGAGATAAGACTGGTAACATCTACCACAGCTGAGTTGAAAACGTAACGTTATAACATTATACGTATAGAATATATAGGAGAGCTTAAACCTGGGACCCGTGTTATCCACTGCTGTAGTAATTAATTACAGTCGTTCTAACGCGGGTTTAAAACGAGGGTTGATTTTGGGATATGGTACATAAGTATAAGACAGCGAGAAATCCTTTAAAAAGTAGGAATGAAAATAAGAGGAAGAATAAAAAAAAAAAAATTAGGAAAGTAACGATTTTTCAAAAATTGATAACAACGGTTGAGGAAAATTTTCGATTTTTTTTTTGTTTTTATCTATAAATAAATTTATTGTTGTTGTTTTTCATGAAAATTTTTTACCCGCTTTAGAAACGCATCTCGGTGATAAAGGGGCGTGAATGAAGCTGCAAGGCGACGTAGCCAA
Source organism: Tenthredo scrophulariae (assembly GCA_963978835.1). Lineage (NCBI taxonomy): Eukaryota > Metazoa > Arthropoda > Insecta > Hymenoptera > Tenthredinidae > Tenthredo > Tenthredo scrophulariae. Next base: position 3,056,614 of record OZ022228.1, on the reverse strand, counting down.
TTATGGATCGAATCGAGAGAGTCGAGATTCCAAATTGGATCAAGATCTTCCGAAGTTGAATCTCGCTTATAGCGCCTGTTTAGGACAAACAGGTCTTTACCACGCACTTCTTCGATCACTGTGTGTATAGTCGTGTGTATGTGATACCTATACGTAGGACGTAACACGTAAGACGTATCAGGTATTATTTTTATTCACTTTATACAGATTGCATTTTACATCGATCTTATTGATCGTTTTTGAAAAAATTTACAGATACAGGCGATTTAGAAAAAAAAAAATCCATCCCTTCTCGAGTTACGTGAATACGAATCCAATCTTTCGGCACAATTTCATAAACACTTCAATACGCAACCGAGTTTGATTTGATGAAAAAAAAAATTTGGAAAATTGAAAAAGCAAGAGCGATTTGTGGAGTCTATGCACGACCAGACGGTGAACATGATTCCGGAAGAACCCATCTGCCAAATCCCGAAAACCAAGAAGTTTCTTTTTTTATATTACCGTGGCTATAGTCTGAACTAGAGATATACCTAAGAAATTGAAGAGGACGAAGTGGTGCTGTTTTTAAGAAAGAAACTTCAATTTTAGGCGAACGAATCGAACAGATTTACCTTGTTTATGAAATTTCTTAGTCCGATTATTGAACTTTGAGTTCAGTATACGTATAATAGTATATAATATATTCTGTATAAATTTCAAGTCAATTGAATGAAGGGTTTCCAAGTTATCAAAGATTTTGTAAACTGGTGTCAAAAGATGAGCAGACTTTTAGGTGCTGAAATTATGAAGAAGAATCTTCGTTCTTTTCTTCGTTATTATAAATCTGTAGAATTTCTTAAATCTGTTATATCCACGCATTTATACATAGACCGGAAATACGTTCACTTTCAGCCTCACTCCGGTCGTGTTATACCTACTCTTTAAAATTTCAAATGACGAATTGGTATTGCGAAATCGAAGTTATCGTTAGGTATAAGATAGGTAGGTAACCTACGCCTACTACGCGTTGATATTCACATAAACAACAAGAAGTATAAAGGTTCTTGTTGTATACAAACCTACCATACAATACTCGCTGGCATAGAATATATTTCATTCGTAAATAGTGACCAGAGGCGATGATTTGTGCCAGTTACTTCATACTTTCGCATAGTATATATACGTACGACTACGTGTGTGTATCATATACCTCTCGTCAGCGTTGTGCTCCCAGCAATCACTTTCTACGATTTTATTTTCGTCTTTTCCTTTTCTTTTCTTTTATTTTCTATCATAAGCAAATGTCGATATAATTTGTGAAAATATGTAAACATACATTCTTTTTTTTTGTAATACGGGATGTTTGAAAAAAGCAAAAATACATTATAAAATACTTAATAAAGGAGTAAGGGATGGTTTCTTTTTTTTTTTTCGTTCTTTTTTCAGTCGTCTGACAATTTCTGTATTATTTAATGGGGTTTGATAAAATCTGAGATAGTAACGATCGCTTTTGATCTAAAGAAATTGTGTGGAAAGAGACTGCAGCAAACAGTTTGCACTGTAGTACCACGCGATGCAGAGAATAAGGAGAAGCGCAGCATCCACGATCGACAAATATCACGGGGGTGGTATAGGTATGGGTACAGGTATAGAGGTGGATGGATTAAAACCGGTGTGGAAACAATGGGGTAAAAATAAAAAGAAATTTCGTACACGTTGAATAAAAGTTCAATGTATAGGTATACCATAACTCTGTGTCGATATACGTATGCGTGTGTGTAAAAAGAATGAAAATTTTATTTTCTCATTTTTTTTTTTCTTTGTATTCTTCTTGTTTCATTGTCCCATTCAATTCCTCGTTTAAAAGGCACGATAAATTTTTACCAATCGTCTTTTTTTCTTTCCTTTTTTCTCTTTCCTTTAGATTCGAAACTCACGATTATAGTAATACATCGAAGCTGTATTATACATTAAAGAGTGTATATATATACATACAGGTACACGGAATATTATAACAGATCATTTTTTTATCCATTATTTATTTAAATTTCCCGCTAAAAAAATCTTTTCAACTTTTTTTCTATATATATTTTTTACTAGATATAATCGAGTAGAAAAAAACAAGGTAGTATTTTTTCATTTTCTATCCCTCCTGTAGCAATCAGGTAGAAATATCGGAGAAAAAAGAAAAACGAACGAACGAACAAAGTTACGAAGAAACTTTTCGTATGATAAGAATAATATTTTTTTTTTTACAAATTAATTAATTAATTAAAAAAGTCTCGAAGTTTTATAACGCGAAAATAATCTCTGAGCACAGTAGATGGGTAGATAGGTAGGGGGGGTTTATCAGTGAAACTCGGTATACGCAAACTCATTTGACATTCTATGTACAACTTTAATACTGCATCAACGCGGCGACACAGTCTTTCCTAATACGGCATGTTGCTTCAGTAAGTTCTGCAACGGAAGAAACGTTCTTAAAGACAAAAAGTAGTATTAGATGGTTGACGAAGAGTGAAATAGTGGAAGGAATAAAACATGTAGATATATATGCAGGTATATAGATATACCTACTATATAGATACCGCGCGCGTAACATCCGCCAATAATTATATCCACCTGACACTTAACGATTTTTTTCTTATTTTTTATTTTGATTAAAATTCCAAATTATTGCCGACAGAGACGGAGCAACGATCATATAACGAACCAGTCAATGGTGTAGCTATGTCCCGGTGGACTCGTGTGCAATCATTGATCATCATCATCATCATCATCATCATCGTCATCCCCCCCCCTTTCAATACTCATCGACATTTTAATACACAATTTTTTTTTTTTTTTTTTTTTTTTTCACACAAATCTAGTGAATTCTATAACCAGGAAAAAGAATGAAGATCGAGGTACCGTGCATTCGTTGTTTTCCGAGAGATTATTAATGACAATGATCCGAACCCTCCTGCGCGACTCGGGAGTAGTAGGAGAGTATATTACGTACATCTATTGTGTAATGATAATAAAGATCGTTAACTTAATGAAGGATTCTTGAAATCCTGTATAATAAGGTAGGTAAAGAAATCGATCGATAATTCGGGTTTGATAAATCTAATAATCATATCTTACATCTAAATTCATTATCTTAATTAATTATCGATATATTTTAAATAGTTAGGTGTATGATTCGATAATATGGATAATATAAGTTTAATTAAATTTTACTAAAGTTATACGCCTATATATATATATATATATACCTATGTATGTTATTTGTCTGTCCCCTAATAACATATAAATTAAAATCGTATCCTTGAGTACCGACAGGGAGACTTTACGGTATACGAGTACTGAATGCGAAATATTATACGTATACACTGTATAGAATCAAGTTTCCGCTTACTCACGCCATCTTCCAACGTACGACGCAACCGAGATTAACTACGGTGGGCAAAAACAGTTCGAAAAAGTAGACACCTGCAGTAAATACGATAGAAAAAAAATTTTTAAAAGAAAAAAAAAAAAACGAAACTAACTCTCTGCCATGTCGACCGAGAGACTGCATGGCGACTGACGATCATCGGACACCGCATTCTCGCGGAAATATACCGCGAAAACGACTCGTAATAAATTATGGAGAAAAAGAAAAAAAAATCTAAAAAAAAAAAAAAAGGAAAAAAAATTTAAGATGGATATAGAGATTATACAGCTCATAAATTTCGCTCTTTAAACGCGACGAAATTTTATATATTATATACATTATATTACATGGGTAATAAGAAATGAATTAATTAACGGATATTCAGACACTTGGGTTTTTCTTTTTCTTTTTCTTTTATATATAGAAAAAAAAAAGAAATTTTTTCAGAATAAGATATGGTTTTCAATTATTATTATTATTATTGTTATCATTCGTTTTGTTCATATATTTCTAATAATTGATAAGAATTTTATGTTAATATTTATTTATCGATGGCATTGATATTTTATTTTAATTAATAAATCTTCAGTGAATAACATTAGCGTGTTACGTAATCCGCGCATGAATTCACTTAGGATGTGTTTCTACTAACTATCGTCCTTGGAATAATCGCGAAAAAAACCATTCGCGCTTTGAGGCGATGTGTTACCGAGAGCCTTGTTTATACTATTCATAATCTTTTTTTTCTTTTTTTCTCATACGTCTACATAGTATAACATGTGTGTATTGGCATACAAATACAAAAACTAGAAAGGTCACACACGTATCAATTAATTATACATACATCGAAAATGTTTTTTTTTTTTTTTTCTTTTTTTTTTTACTCTCATTTTTATTTTCATTATTTTCTCTTTATTTCACACATTTATCACACATATGAAACTATCGGTATGTATATAATAATCTATTGTAGATAATTTCAATGAGTACAGATCGATTGTTGAAAAATCAGAAGAAAAATAAAAATAAAAATAAAAATAAAAATAAAAGACGGGTACATGTATCGAACCTTGTCGAGGATATAGAAAAAGTTTCAATGTTCCGAATCGCTGGAGAAGTAGTATATAGTATAATATAGGTATATACGACAACAGGTTGCCTAGATAACGTAAAGTTAAAAACGAAACTCGCAACGAATCCGTTAATGGTTTTTGGGTAATATTGTAAAAAAATTATACTTCATACAATTTATATATACCAGTCTTCTTATGTATGTATACTATAGATATATATTAGTGGTTCACTGATTTCGCACAGTTTTCTGTTCGTTTCGGTTGAATAACTTCAGCTATTCATTAGTCTCGATCGTAGGTAGGTGTAATATCAACTAATTGCAACATTTTTTGTTATACAATACAGCAGCGAGACAATTAGACGCATCGGTGTTAATTATATATAGGATAGATTAGATATACCTATGTGTACAAAATCGGTACAAAATAAATTCAATGTACTAATAATTTAGCGCGAAAATGTTGAAAAAATTCAAAATACTTAAACATCAATAAAATCGGCTCCAAATAGTTTAAAAAAAAAAAAATAAATAAATAAAAATAATAATAAAAATCGTGTGACATTTTTGACCCATGTAAGCATGAAAATTTGAATATGACAGAATTGAGGACCACGCTAATAATATATATAAATATATATGAGAATAAAAAAAAAAAGTGAAAAGATGTAGTACCGAAACGATGTGTGTGAAGTTAGCCCAGCACTTTCGGAAAATCGAAAATCCAAAAATTGTGCTATATTGTGCTAGACTTGTGCTAACTTGTGCCGCGAACCGTTTTCCAAAATTCTCTACGGTTTTCGAAAAAATTGATAAAATTCAAATTTCGGATCAGCCCAGCACTTTTGGAAAATTGAGAATCTAAAAATTGTGCCAGATTGTGCCGAATCTGTGCTAACTTGTGCCGTAAACCGTTTTCCGGAATTCCGTGTGGTTATCGAAAAAAAAAAAAAATGAAAAAAAAACGTAGCCCAGCACTTTTGGATAATTGAGAATCTAAAAATTGTGCTAGGTTGTGCTAAATCTGTGCTAACTTGTGCCGTAAACCGTTTTCCGAAATTCCGTGTGGTTTTCGAAAAAAAAAATAAAAAAAAAAAAAAAAACGTAGCCCAGCACTTTTGGAAAATTGAAAATCTAAAAATTGTGCTAGGTTGTGCTAAATCTGTGCTAACTTGTGCCGTAAACCGTTTTCCGAAATTCAAAAAAAAAAAAAAAAAAAAATACGTGATACACAGAAATTCATTTTTGCATTATTTTTATAATTAATTTACGAAAATGCAAGCACATTTATGACATTGAAGTTTGCATCGTTGGAATGCAACGAAATTCAACGTAAATTAAAGAAAAAATATTCATGGCATAAAAATGATCCAACTACGTTTATTGACATTTTCAAGTTATTTCTAATCGTTTTCACTTTTCAAACATAGCAGGATCATTTTTGGTAAATTAATATATTCAAATCATTTTTCCTCGGATTCCGTTGCGTTCCAACGATGCAGACTTCAATGTCATGCACATTTCTGTTTGAATGGTCATGTGCAAATATTATTATTAATATCACTGATATCTAAATAAGACCAATTTTCATTTAAATGAAACGAAGTTAAGAAAGTTTATTGATTTGTTTGTTTTTTTATTTCATTTACATTTGTGATAACATCAAATAATACAATAACTATTATAAATAATAATCATAACTGATAAATATAACAGGGATCGTTCCGAATTTTTATGCTCCCAGGGGCTTAAACACTTCCGAATTAATAAAAAAAAACTCCACGAAAATTAGAGCTTTTAACATCAGCTCTAAGATAGTCCGCTTTTCCCCCAAAGTTTCTTATGGAAATAACATTCGAAAAACTTATTCTGTTCTTTGAAGTTTCAAAAGTCGTTGACGAACGTATCAACAATAATAAAAGATACATATTATTATAGAAAATTGAAAGCTCTACAAAAAGGGTCTTGTAAGTTTCTGATAACTCAACTTTTTCTTCTTGTTATTCAAGGTTAAAGTTGAAATTTCACCTGGAATAACTTCTGGAAGAGTTGAGTTATTGAAAAATTACGAGAGAACTATTTTGTAGAGCTTCCAATTTTCTATGATTATTTTTCCCATCCAAATTTCAGCCAATAGAATTGCGCCATTCGACGTTATTTTGCATAGCCTACACGATATTTAACTGATAATTTTGAAAATTCCACTGGTAATTTCACTTGTGCTTTCACCGCGGTAATTTTTCATGTTGATATATATAAAAAACAAAAGATTCTCTAATCCAGTTAACCCTCCATCGAATCTGACAGATTGAATTATAATTATAATTCTGTGACTTTTAAAATTTGATTCTTAACTGTGGATTTTTTCTCATGGTGCAATTCTATCGGCCGAAATTTGGATGGAAAAATAATCCGCCGAATACCACTCGAACTTCAAAATTAATCGGGTATTTCCCTCAAGGTTCCCTGCAATCAAACGAAGTCGTCAAGTTTTTCAGAAAAATCACTCGCGCTTCGCGCTCGTGATTTTGTAACCTGAAAAACTTGACTCCTTCATTTGTTTGCAACGAAGCTATCGGGAAATACCCGATAATTTTGAAGCTCTTGTGGTATTACATGTGATAATATGTATTCTTGATTGTTGTTGATATGTTCGTCAACGACTGTTAAAACTTCGAAGAACAAAATAAGTTTTTCCAATGTTATTTCCATAAAAAACTTTGACGGAAAAGCGGACTATCTTAGAGCTGATGTTAAAAGCTCTAATTTTCGTGGAGTTTTTTTTTATTAATTCGGAAGTGTTTAAGCCCCTGGGAGCATAAAAATTCGGAACGATCCCTGTTATATTTATCAGTTATGATTATTATTTATAATAGTTATTGTATTATTTGATGTTATCACAAATGTAAATGAAATAAAAAAACAAACAAATCAATAAACTTTCTTAACTTCGTTTCATTTAAATGAAAATTGGTCTTATTTAGATATCAGTGATATTAATAATAATATTTGCACATGACCATTCAAACAGAAATGTGCATGACATTGAAGTCTGCATCGTTGGAACGCAACGGAATCCGAGGAAAAATGATTTGAATATATTAATTTACCAAAAATGATCCTGCTATGTTTGAAAAGTGAAAACGATTAGAAATAACTTGAAAATGTCAATAAACGTAGTTGGATCATTTTTATGCCATGAATATTTTTTCTTTAATTTACGTTGAATTTCGTTGCATTCCAACGATGCAAACTTCAATGTCATAAATGTGCTTGCATTTTCGTAAATTAATTATAAAAATAATGCAAAAATGAATTTCTGTGTATCACGTATTTTTTTTTTTTTTTTTTTTTGAATTTCGGAAAACGGTTTACGGCACAAGTTAGCACAGATTTAGCACAACCTAGCACAATTTTTAGATTTTCAATTTTCCAAAAGTGCTGGGCTACGTTTTTTTTTTTTTTTTTATTTTTTTTTTCGAAAACCACACGGAATTTCGGAAAACGGTTTACGGCACAAGTTAGCACAGATTTAGCACAACCTAGCACAATTTTTAGATTCTCAATTATCCAAAAGTGCTGGGCTACGTTTTTTTTTCATTTTTTTTTTTTTTCGATAACCACACGGAATTCCGGAAAACGGTTTACGGCACAAGTTAGCACAGATTCGGCACAATCTGGCACAATTTTTAGATTCTCAATTTTCCAAAAGTGCTGGGCTGATCCGAAATTTGAATTTTATCAATTTTTTCGAAAACCGTAGAGAATTTTGGAAAACGGTTCGCGGCACAAGTTAGCACAAGTCTAGCACAATATAGCACAATTTTTGGATTTTCGATTTTCCGAAAGTGCTGGGCTAACTTCACACACATACCGAAACGAACGAATGAACGAATGAAAGAAAGAACAGCTGCAGCAACAGCAGCAACAGCAGCAGCGAGTGTTACAAGGGAATCGAAACCCGCCTTCGGGGCATTCCGATTAATCTGCACCAACTACTAAACGACCCGTTGTTAGCCCGTTATAACTGTTAGCCGAGTTCTAATCGGTCAATTTGCCGCACGATTCCTCCTGAGCTCTGTAATCTACGTATACTATATATATAAATATATTTAAATATGTGTGTGTGGGTAGAGTATATTAACAAGTTACGAAATACGAAATATACGTTCGTAGGTAGATACTTCGTTGTTATACGACGATTTAAGCCGAAAGGATTTGAACCGCGCGAAAGCGCAAGCTGTACCAAAGATGTTTCACACCATGAATGATAATACGCCGCATATATCTATAGGTATAAATATATATACACACGGAATAGACAAGGATCTATACCATAACTCATCTTCGAAAGAGATTAACTCTTATATCGTATTATAGGTATATAGCAGTTTGCCCGGGGCCGGTATATGTCTATCGATAGGTTAAAAATCTTTATAATAAAACCCTTACGAAATTGACCAACTCAGCAATACATGTATAGGCTATAGTTGAGACCAAGGCAAGGTGGAAACCTCGGTTGAAAATTGTTAAAGAAAAAAATGTTCTTTGTGTTTAAACCAAATTAGTTTTTTTCCAGCATACATAGAAAATCAATTTTCTGTATCATCAAATGCAGGATGAAAAATATGCGGTTTTTCTGTTTTTTTTCTTTCTTTCTTTCTTTCTTTCTTTCGTCTTTCGTTGTATAACTTATTTTTCAGACATTAGAAAATAAAATCTCAAATAAGAAAAGATAGAAAGAAAAATATTTTTCAAACATGAAATTCCTTATGGCGTATATATTACATATATTATATGTATATAATTATATAAAGAGTGAAAGGTGATTGTGCTGATGCAGGGTGTTGTTTCTTAAATCAGAGGATCTTACTATACCCGCATCTAAACGTTTATATTGATTAATATCGTTAATAATTATTATTACTAATATATGTTATAATTACATTTACGCATGGCCTCTCAACCTCGAATTTTAACCGACATATACGATAAGTGGTGATGATAATAATAATAATAATATTGATAAATCGTATGAAATTTCCTGTTTCCAAATAATTATCTCAAGATATATAATAATATCATAATTAATTAGCTAATTATCTTGACAAGTTTTTTTTCTTTTTTCTTCTTATTTGCTAACTAAGGATATGATGCATAATACACACGTTACAATTATCATGTATAGTTAATTTCTATTAGGTCCTCATTAACTTTTACGAACTTTCACATATATTATTTTGTGTTGTTATTTTGAAAAGAAGACAAGAAGTAAAGAAAAAAAAAAGAAAGAAAATAGCGAAATTCGTAACAAGTGGGTAAAAAAAAAAAAAAAAAGAGAAAAAAGAAACTATATCGAAAATTGAAAATGAAAGATAAATTAATAAAATTATGAATGAATTTCAGTTCGTATTATAGTATATAGTATTACACCTATCTATAAATATATGAATAAATTGGAATTGAGGATATTTCATCTTGCCTATAGGCGTGTAATCTCACACATATATATATAATGGAAGAAAGAAAGAATTATGCGGGCGCAAAGGAGAACTATGCCAAGGCGGGCGTTGGTGTATAACGATATACACAATTATACATGTGTAGATGTATTATGGCTGCTATTTCACTCTAAGAGAATTATTACTAGCGGGCGCGTTTTCAACATACTTACCTTTACCTGCCATAATTACTCACAACGGCCACTCTCGTCTGATAATAATGACAATAATAATAATAATAATAATAATAATAATAATAATAATAATAATAATAATAATAATAATAATAATAATAATAATAATAATAATAATAATAATAATAATAATAATAATAATTAGAAATAAGTAATAATATATAAATATATATATATATATATATATATGTAGGTGTAACGTAGAAATATTATTTAAGGGTCATGAATTTATTTGTCATTATGTTTTCCTTGTATGAAAATTAATTATTAAATGATAATAATGTACATAAATCGAGCCTTGAGAATATAGGTATATTATATGTAGGTATAATAAAGATCGAGAAATGAATATTACGTAACTGCAGCAGATAAATGATTAAAAAAAAAGAAAAAAAGAAATACCGAAGAATAAAAAGAAAAGTATTATTTATAACCGAAGTAGGCAATATATATGTATACATATACACATATGGGTGTATATAGATATATATATATATATGCCTAAAAATTTGACGAAACAGATCGCGTAACGAGAAAGTGAAACGTTGTATGATAATAACATATTGTATATAGTAAGTCGATAGCTAGATAGATAGATAGACGAGCAAATACTGCAGGTAGGTAAAACTAAATAAATATCACTCATAAACAGTCATTATATACCTATATAAATATACATAGATATAAGTATCAAATTTGCGGAATAATAATAATAAAAATAAAGAAATGAATAAATAAATGAATAAATAAATAAAAAAGATAAGAAAATATAAACCTAACAACGATAATAATAATTATCTAAATATTTTTATATATTTTTATTTTTTTTATTTTACGAGGTAGGTAAAATTGTATACCCTGAGCTAAAGAATTTATTATAGTATAATATGTACCCATTTATTTTTCTAAATATCTCGATATGCGATTTTCAATAACTGTGGATATAAATGATAATAAAATGAAATTATAGAAGAAAAACTAAAAGATTCATAGATCAGTTTTTCATCTATATACTACTATGTATATAAATGTGTAGATATATCAAAGCAATTCAATCGGTAAAAAAATTGAAAAAACTTTTTTCACTTCCTTAATTTGTAGTTTTTTTTTTTTTTTATTTTTATTTTAATCAGATTCTGAAATTCTTCAACGTAGATGTGCGTTATAAATTTATATAAATTATATTATATACCTATATACATATACGTGTAGTATATATATAATTTAAAACAGTTCTCTGAAAACACTGTGATGATGATGATAACGATAATAATAATAATAATAATAATAATTGGTACGAACGCGGACGCCTTTGAGCAATCGGCAAAATCTTTTTTTTAACAGAGAGAAAAAAAGAGAGAAAGAGAGACCGGGGTTCTCTGTACCAGAGAAATGTTTCGTGACCGAATGAATCAGCGGGTAACGCATAGCGATGACATAACATCATCTGACCAACGCAATGTAATATGTGTGTACATACATACATAGGTAATACATGTATGTATTTCCTTTCGTCTGAAATAATTTAGAAATGAAATATCCAGCATATACATATATATATTTATACACATACTTATATACCATACATTATTATCATTATAATATACTTCGGTACCGCGTGGGTTAAACCACTTTTATTTCTCGTCAATTTATATATATATATATATATATATATACCGAGATTATGGAAAGGTGTATCGAATGAAATCTATACCTAAGTAAATAGCAAGACAAGAGGGATACCGAAAATTGTATAAATTGAAAAATCTATATACATAATACAATACGCACAAATTTTTGAAAAAGGTTAAAATGATAATTGTGTATCTATGTATATGAGCATAGGTATAATGTGCCAGTTAGGTTGTTGAGAGATCGTAAAATAATGATAATAGGTCGCACGTCGTGTGTCACCACAATCGAGTGATTGTATTCAGTAAATGAAAATAACGGAAAAAATGTCAATCGTCAACTCTATTTCCATGTAGTAAATATAGTTAACTTACATAGGTACAACAATAGGACAGTTAATTAGAGAAGTAATTATCTATTGTCTTTCTTATGGCCAATTAGTCGACGTCACACGCTTCGTTAACATATATGTATGTATATATTATTGTATGTACAAAAGTATAATAGTCAATAAAACATTTCAGTATCGTTAAATATACTGTATAAGTGTATACTATATAAATATTATATATACTATATAGTAATATACCTAATTACTTGTTTGTTAAACCATGTGAAAGAGACACACTCGGTATATAAGGTACACCTGTTCAAAGTTCAACCATATACCATGAGTATTCGTGGATGCGGGTCACTCGTTGATGATTGACAATGAATCCGCAATGAATTGAACACAGATTCATTCAACAAGTGACCTGCATCCACGAATGCTATCTCTGTATGTAATACCGCGTAATTCGATCTAACATAGGTACGGTATATTTATTATAAAATATATTTTATATATATTTTTTTTTCCGTAATAATGTATCAAATTTCATTTCATTTTATTTCATTTCTTTCAATTTTGTCTTTTTATTTTTTGTTTTTTTTTCTTCCATTTCATTGACAAAAATTTATACATATATAGGTATAGAATCGAAAGGCGATAACTCATATTATATAATGGTAGATTTCAAGTAAAGTAGACCAATTTCAAACCAAATACTATGTATATATATATATAATATGTTATATGTACAACGTATGCATCTGTCGTTTTGGTTGCTGTTTGACGACGACTGTTATAGCACATCTGCTTACTTGGTTGGTTGGTTGGTTGGTTGCTTGCAGCAATAGCAGCCGGAGCAAAGCAGCAGTCGTGAAGTAAGTATGTATATGTACCTTATAAAAGTATATGGTAAAAACATACTATACGTAGGCTGTATAAAGGTGGACGGGTGTTGTGACAGTGATCATCATTACAAGAGAATGAAGATGAGAAAAAAAGGAATTCAAATTTAACGAGACACGCCTATGCTAGTCTTCCTGATTTTTGAAATTATTTGAATTCACATGTGCAAGAATAAGAAAAACCCAAAACCCAAACTCCAAAAAAAAAAAAAAAAAAATAAAAAGAAGCCAATTAATTTTGATCGAAATAAATACATAATACGTTCCCGAGAAAAAAAATAAATAAATAAAATAAAATAAAATAAAAAATAAGCCTCAATGATATAGTAAAATGATTAGAATTAGAAAATTATATCACAATAGAAAAAATAACTAAGCAACAAATCGAAACTAGAAGCGAAAAAAAAGAAGAAAAAAAAAAAAAAGATAAACGAAAAGAATGAGTAAAAAAAGGAAGAATTTTATCGTTCGAATTCCAGTTCACGTCAGCTTGATTATATAGGAGGGTATGTATATGTATAGAAGGTGAAGATTAGTTCATTCAGTGAATGGCGTATCAGTTTAATCGTTCTCTATATAGTGGATAGCGGTAGATCAACCTGCACACGTGCCCACACACAAATACTTCAACCTAGGTTACTGCTGCTGCTGCTGCTGCTGCTGCTGCTGCTGCATTACTGCAGTTATAGGTACTGTTGCTACTGCTGCATTGCAGAATTGCGCAAGTATAACGTGTCTATGATCAGTTTGACAAGTAGATATAACTACATACCAATATTCAAGATTCTTCGACTTGAGTATAGTTAGACTTATAGTTTGGATTAAGTTTTGGCGATATTTCACGAACTTTTAGTATTTTAAGATTAAAAATAGGATAGCAAATATTTGTGATGATTTTTTTCTTCTTTATCCCGAAATTCAAATTCTTTGGATATATCAACGCGCTTAAGTTTCTAGTATACCACCTACAACCAGGTTATTTGAAAAATAAGATAAAAAAGAAAAAGATTAAAAGATTTGAAAAAAAAAAAAAAGAAAACGAAAACCAAGTGAATGACGTGCCTCAAGACGACGGACGGACGGACGGACGCGCGATATATATGACGCGTAGGTGGCAAAGTGTAGGACTGGCGCGCATCCGGTTGGGTGTGTCGTATACACGCAAGCCCCTCTAGGCCTATTCCTATGTATGAATGACGTTAATCGAACCTCACGACTCAATTATATTCTCATTATACTCGGCTAGGTATACATGCGTGTAAGATATTATATTCAATTCACTTCTCATTTCTCATGAATAATTAATCGTTTCACGAAACTGTACGAAATGAGAGCAAAAAAAAAAAAACGATTACCTCTCTTTCTCTCTCTCTCTCCCTCTCTCTACCTGTATATAAAATAAATATATCAGGATGGTCTTTAATTTGATCGTTTTTGAATTTCAATATTTCCATGGGTCGGAACGTCTCCAAATATATGAAAAAAAAAAAAAACAAATTTAGTCGAATTTAGTCAAATTTCGAATATGACCGAACTAAGGACTACCCTAATGCACCTATCTACCTACCCATTGGTCGTATGGCTGCAAATAATCTTCATGTACAAGAGTTGACGTAGTTAGACTGTGTATTTGTAAGTAAAATTATGTACATATATAAATATGTATGCATACGTTGTTTCTAGGAAAGTGCAGTACCGAGTTATCTAAAAGCTGGCCGAGAATCGTGAGTACAGTTTGTATCTAGGGATATATACGTTATACATACATGTATGTATGTATGTATGTAACTAGGTATATAGACCGCGCCTTACCTTTTTTCAGGATAATATCTCATTCGAGACGTATTCCGGAAAAATAAACATATATTTACATTCAGAATTTGTATCTATATAATTATAGGATATATCTGCACAATATGGAGTAGGACAAGAGCCTCTTAAGTGCAAATAAACTTCCTTCGACTATCGTTAAATATACGATTTTTTAATTTTTCACATTTTTGAGACGAAACGGTGCCACGTATAGTGATTAAGACTAATTCAAAAAAATTCCTTCAACACCGCGGTTGTATTTAAAAAAAAAAAAAATTTGTGTGAATACGAAGATTAGAAAAAAAAAAAAAAAAAAAAAATTCTCCAGGTCTTCTTTCATATCATGAAACCGGCGAGTACGTAAAGATATGTATAAAGTTTGACATTAAAGTTAAGTAAATTCTTGGAAATATTAACTAGGGGCAAAGATTTTTATAGGTCAAATATTAGACGAGAAATTAGAATAAGATGACGTCTAAAGTGTGAGAAAAGTCGTATAAAAATAAGATTATGACTTAGATCCGTGTGTATAATATGATATAATATAATATAATATAATATATATGAGGTAAATCTTGATATTTGAATAAGGTAGATATGTATCTCACAATCTCAAATCTTCGAGAGATACCGAGAATAATAATAATAATAAAAGGAAGATGAATAATAATACATAATATAATAAAGAAAAGAAGAGAGATAAGAGTAAGGAGGAGAGAGATCTTCGATTGAATATATATATCAATCACTCAATGGTCTCAAAGTGATTGACCATCGATTTTGAGAACTTCATAGCTGCATCTGCAGCGTATAATGTACGAGATGATTACTGAAGAGATTTCTACGTCGTTGAGTAAAGATTAACAGAGGAGAAAGAAAAACGCTTTTTTTTTTTCTATTTATTTATGTTTCTAAGTTATTCTGGATATGAACTGAACTACTTCGTAGAAGATGATTAGAAATTTATTTTTCTTTTTCTCTTTTTTTTATACAACTATTGAAAATTCCGAGGTGAAGAAACTTTGTATATGAAGTAAATCTTCTGCGTTTGTATTATATATGATATAAATCGCATAAACCCCACACATCGCGATTTACACTTTTTTTTTTCGCCAATTTCCCGCAAATAAGAAGACTTTTTCTGATTCTTTTTTTCTCGTTCCTTCGTCCTAAAGATTTTTGCCAACGTTGCAAAATATGCCTAGCAAATACGTAACATAGGTATATGTAATTATTTCTATACCCCACACATTCGCAAAGCGCATATTCTACCATTTTTCTTGGAAACAGCAATATAATACTCTTACATGCCAATATAATTATTGCTTATTTTACATTCGCCCGATTCTCGGCAGTTTAACTCGAATTAAAACACGCGGAGTGGGTAGCCTATCGATATAAAAATAATCTGACACACTATTGCAAGTAAAATGAGCAGACGTCTATCAACAATAATCCAAGAATATCTGAAAAACATATTTTTCAAATAGGGAAGAGGTGGAATATTTTTTTCATAATTAAATTCGTCTTTTCAAGAAAACAATAATTTCTACGAATCAACGGGGAATTAGGAAAAAATCGTAGAAAATATTCGCAACTAATGAAATACACTTAAATAATAATAATAATCATAATAATAATAATAATAAAAAGAAAGTAAAAAAGGTCAAAACATACTCACGTTTACTTTTTCGAGGTATAATTCAAGTTCTCTGTACGGATCCATTTCTTTATTTCTCACGTAATTATTATCCTCAACAGTAATATCATTGGGATATAAATTTTCAACAATTTTTAACCGATTCACTATTTGCACCGGTCCGTTTAATCCATTGTTAATATTTTGAAAAACACTTTTTTTAACATTCACATTCACATTCACATCCACATCCACATCTGCGGGTTTGGCTGGTTCAGCTGCACCCTCCTGCGACTCCGTTTCCATTTTATTTTTACTATTTTCAATATGTATGTATATATATAGAAAAAAAAAAAAAAAAATTCTGCCCCTCTCACATCAGTCGACTGCAGAAAGTTCTAAGTTTATCATGGCCACTGCCCAATCTGAAAAAAATAAAAAAACAAAAAACAGTCAGTCGATATAAAATCAATTAGTTGTATTCAGGTCAATGAGTCCAAAAAAAAAAAAAGACAATTTTATGTTATAAAAATGAATGAAAAAAAAAAAAAAAGAAAAAAAGAAAATGTATAATGAAATTTTTTTTATTTTTTTTTTTGTTTTTTCGATTAAACTTGGATAGTAATAGTTTGTCCAGTGTGACAAACGCATATATACAACGGTAACAGTATAACAGTTTTAACAAGCAACAAAACGCAGCCACCTGTGCTGTTATGACAGAAAGATTTCTAAAGTTAGAAACTAGTCGTGTTGTTAGTCACAGTTTGCAGTTTTCACAAGAGCTAATTATACACCCTTTAGGTTCTAGATTATAGTCTCTCGCGCCTCGAATATAATCATAATCGCAAACGATAATGCATAATTATTACAAAATTTCCTTAACTCAAATAGAATATTTACGTAATTATTATACATAACTTCAAATTTAATTAATATTTTTTTTTTTTTTTTTCTTTTTTTTTCAATGAATTTGTATTTTTTATTGAATTTTTTTTTTTTTTTTCTTTTTTACTATATTCTAAGTGATTTAGTT
This sequence comes from Tenthredo scrophulariae, assembly GCA_963978835.1. NCBI lineage: Eukaryota > Metazoa > Arthropoda > Insecta > Hymenoptera > Tenthredinidae > Tenthredo > Tenthredo scrophulariae. The sequence continues at coordinate 3,039,098 of OZ022228.1, read as the reverse complement.
TGAGTGAATAATTTAATACGATGATAGGTAGTACATCATGGTTCGGTCGAAGCACTCTGAGATATGTGTACTGTACCTACTACAGGCTCGACTAGTTAAGAGTTGGTTTTTATCGTTTCTAATTTATACGGTATTTCTGGGTTACTTGTATACACATCGAGAGCGACACGTCTTAAATTTTTAACCTTCGAATAGAATAATAGATTAGAGTTTAATCATTAGAGACGTGCGTACGTGTATGATACATACACACACATGAATATGTGTGATAAACGAACCGAATAACTTCCTAGCCGTATTTTATAGTATACGTATTCGTTTCAACGACGATAATAATGATAATTCTATGTAATTAAGTCTTGATAATAGTAATAAGAAAATTATACATATTTTCTCATTGAATCATACCCGAAAATCGATTTCACCCTATAATTAATTCAGATTTTTTTTTTTTTGTTATATATTTTACCCTTGACCACAGGGGATGAACTTTGCAATTAAAATATTGATAAATACGTTTTTGGCATACTTTGAGTGAATATTTATTTACGAGTCGACTCGATTGCAAAAAAAAAATCTATAATTGTGAAAAATTATGAGTCATCGATGCTAGGTACCGTTTGGAGAAAATCATTATAATCATCTAAGGGGCATTCTGTATGTAAATTGTACACTATTTGAATTAGACATTTTTTATGTTTTAGTTGAAAAGAAAAAAAATTATCGTAGCGAAAACTAACAACGAAACATAACTATATAAACGATGTTTTTCCCCAAATTGGAACATCGACGTTCGCTGATTTTGTTAAAATTATAAATATTTTCTGCAAATACATGAGTCGACTAGCGATAAAATATTTGTATATATAGGCATATGCAGGCGTAAGCAAAACGATCCAATGAGTGAGAATCCTCGTTATCCTGACCTACACAACGTTCGTGTATATATATATATATATATATAGGTAAACGCATGAATAGGTATAGCAAGTAGTATGTGTCATCAAAGTTATTTGTATTAGCCAAACGATGATAAATTATCGCTACCTACGATATGTAGAGTTCAAGGTATACAATGATAACAAACTCGATTGTAGTATACCTACATACGTATATTATACGCATACATAAATCTATCTAATCATCTATCTACTATTCGTTGAAAATTCTTCGCATCGTATTGTCATTGTAGTAGCTGGTATAGACAGACGCGTTGATACCGTAATTGTTACGTGGTTAAGCTTATTGTCAGGTATTGCATACGTAGTATACATAGATAATATACACACGCACAGTCCCATGATATTATTATACAGTTTGTGATATTTTGAGGGTAGATTCCCCGCAAAATTCTAATAGTACTAAATTTCCTATACAAAAAAAAAAAAAAAAAAAATTCTAGAGTCCAATAGCTTCCGAGCTTTCCACCTATGGAAGATCTGGCATCAGTTGAACCATCACGGAACTCATATAGGTGACGCAGACTCGGCTGACAATGAGTGTAAAAATATTAACCGCTGTATCTGAATTGCCACGTGTTCATGAAATTTTGTTTGTTTTTTTTTTTTTTTTTTTTTTTTTTTACACGGTCTCGTTTTTGTTTTTGTTTTTATTAACTGTATCGTATAATATATATAAGAAAATATGGATTTTCTTATACCATACACATACCGGTACACATATATATATATATATATATATCTAATATAAAATGGTAGATGTACGAACGAATAAAAAGGCTGAAGTTATACAACCTGCCTGAACCCATAATCGTAAATTAAATTTCTTGTCTTCCTGAACCGTGCACGTAGGTATACCTATACATTAATATATACATATATATATATATATATATACCAAACTCCAGGAATTATTTCATGACTATTTAAACATCTAGTATACATATATGTATGTAGATGTACATAGAAATAATATTATATTCGATTGACAGATACAATACAGTCATTCAATAATTACGACTTATTGTATACAGTAGGTATATACGTCACTCGCATTTCCGTATATTTACCGTGAGATTTAAACGAGTCATAAATATCGATGAATTCCTATAACGATGATAATCGTATAAATTAATGAATAATTTTTTCCCTTTTTTTTTCTCCTCCAAAAGGTAAATGAAATTTTGAAAACAATATCGAATATTTTGTACGAATTATTACACCTATCTTATAATTAAATAATTTCTTATCGAAAATTGAATACTCTTATCGCGATATAATATGATATATTATGTATTATAATATAAATCGAAACTAAGGGTGAAAGAAAAGGGAAGGGAAGGAAAAAAAAAACATACAACAGGTGTCGATATTTAATCCTTTTAGAAAGAATAAAAAAAAGAAAAGAAAAAAAATCAATGAAAAGAAAGAGTTAAAATATGTGGATATAGGTATAAGTGCGGGGTATAGCTGTACCTGCACACACGCACTTCGTGCGTGTAGACAGCGCTAATTGGGATTAAAGCTAACCTTTTCCAAAAGAGGACACATGTTCGCGTGATAAAATGCAATTAAGAGTACCAGAGGGTATGATACGAGGAAAAAAAGAAAAAATAGAAAAAGGAAGAATCAACCTGCCGCGTTTAGATCCGTATACTATATAACACATATATAATACGTTCAGAAATTCATTATCACCAAATTTGAATTTAATTATAATATGATTAAATTTTAAAGAAAGTAGGTGGGTGGGTGGGTAGGTAGGTAGGTAGGTAGGTAGGTTACGGGTATTTTTTATTATTTATAATTTCATCTGAATTAATTTTTGAGAAATGAATAAAAATAATGAATCCGCGCATATATGAGAGAGAAGAAAGAAAAAGAAAAATTAAAATATTTTGTTAATTTTCTTTTTGCGTTACAGCTGTTTTATAGCCGATTTAAAAAGCGATAAAACACAATTTCTTAGAAAACATCATATAAATTATACGTATAATAGTTGCGCTAGAATGAGCGGCGTTTAACACGCCGCATATCTTTGCTTAGACCATTTAGCATCCTCCCGTCTTAAAGCAACACACACCGGAGTCGTAGGTACCACCCTCCACCTTATTCTTCGTCTCCTCCTTCTTCTTCTTCTTCTGCTTCTTCTGCTTCTTCTACTTCTTCTACTTCTTCTCTTACTTCCATGTAGCAAGAAGCAAGGCAGCATCTTCCACTTCTTCCATTGAGCGACTCTTCTAGCGGGTTCCTTGCAACGGGAGGCTGCACCAAGGCCTTGCAAGGTTACCTATCTCCAGCAACAGGTAGAAACCGCGCGCGAGATAGAACAAAATATGAATGATATTCGCAAATGGAAAAAAAAAATCAAAAAATAAAGAAATAAAAAAACTACAACGCTATCATTCACCGATTTATTCGTCATATTTCGATATATTCGTAAAACAAGAACAAAAAATAAACCAAAAAAAAAAAGAAAATCGCTCTATTTCGTTATTCTTTTTTGTTTTTTTATTTGCAAAAAATTATTTTATCATAGACCATTTTTTTTTGTAACTTATTCAAAAAAAAAAAAAAAAAAAGAAACAAAAAGTGAGGGGAAAAAGGGAGATAGAGAGAGAGAGAGAGAGAGAGAGAGATGTATCGAGTTTCTAAGAAACGAGCGAACGAGTGTGTGGAGAATTTTTTTTTTTTTTTTTTCACGCAACGTTATAGTATAGGTATATGTATGCTATACATAGGGTATTATAATACTTCTTGAATTACAGCGTTGCGTTAACGTTGCGTTACGTTACGTTGGGTTAGGTTGGTTGGAGGCGGGATAAGTACACTGGGGTTCCCTTATAGTAGTTAGATCGTTACATAGCCATCGCTACGTAAATTCCAAGGAGGACTACAGCAGGCAGGCAGAGACAGAGGCAGCAAGCAAGCAAGCAAGCAAGCAGGCAGGCAGGCAGGCAGGGAGCAAGGCAGAGCGAGGTAGGATATAGCAGTGCGGAGTCTGTGCGATAGAAAGACGCCGACTACGAGGTAACGAAGAAGTGATACGATGTTGGTTTAGGTGACGCCGGTAAAAAGGGACAACAAGAACTAAAACGTATGTATCGCATGTACATACATACATACATACATGCATGCATATATACACACCTTCATACCAGCATATACATGTATGCATAATATATGTATACATATATATATATATAATGAAACACACCACGCGGTATCGCTCTCCAAATTCCTTAGCATTTAAAATCGTCCTAATTTCCCTTTTAGTTTTTTATTTTTTTTTTTTTACTCTACTCTTTTCTAAACACGCTTTTCATTAGAGATAGGTACATGTGTATGTATATAGGTATTATAATACCAAACAATACTATCACTATTATTGACACGATTTTCGACTCTTTAATTATTCGATATTGATGAGACCGTACGTGTCGAAGTTCGGAATTTTTAAAGTTTAAAACATTGTAACTCCGGAAGTTCAAAACTTCGAAAATTTCGATCTATTTCTCAGGATACGAAGACGAAAAATAGTTCATATCCTAATCGAGACCCTCTTACGGAAACCCATTTTATTTACTCCGATCGATAATTTTCTTTCAATTTGATTAATTTGACCATACTTATATCATAGGTTTCGATACGATCAATACAGCCCGAGTTATTAAACACTAAATGAATACATGCGCGAATTTGAAGTTTCGCATCTTCAACTTTCGGAATTTTAAACCTCCGGTGTTCCTAGTTTAAAAATTTTGGGGAAATACCTTGAAAAAAAAAAAAAAAAATCACCAAATAGAATTCATCACGGTTCACATCATTTCTTAAGTTAAACAGTTAAAATTATAAAATATTTTTACCTCACCTTGCCTCGCCTTGTTATGGACTATGGTATTATACAGTAAGACCGACACTGTGAGTTCATTCATAATTTCTTTCAATGCCTATAGGTAAGAACGTTCGTGTACACCGCTACACGTATGTATGTATGCACTACCTGCTTACGGTGTACAATGTAGATGACTCATTAAATTCGTAAACTTTAAAGCGAAGGTCGATACTTCTTACGATTAGTTTGTTTTGACAAATTGTTTGAGCAAGCAAAATTGGATAATACTATACTCTTATAATAATTATGTGAGAAAATGAGTATAATAATAATATATGTAAGAAGTATAAGATACTAGTTCTGTCTTAACATCTCATGACTATTTTTTTTTCGCGAAATTATAACGTCGATATTTACTAGTAGCTATAAACACGGTATGTACCTATATTCCCCCCTATTTTCCTTAAGATAGATTTCTTTTTTTCGCAATCTTTGATAGATATACGCACAAGCTGTATATGTATGTACTACCTACATTAATACCTACATCGTAGCGGCGTCATAAAACAAGAACGTAAATCACCACGTGCATATATGCTAACTAAGAAGATTACCCTTTTTTCCCACGTGAATTCAGAGTGAAAAATCAAACTGCACTACGTTTATATGGTATACGATATCTATTTTCCGCGGAATATTATCACGAACATAAGTTGCGAAGAAAAAAAGAAAACCATCAATAAACAGTGAGTATAAATAATTGATAATCTATCTTCTCCCGGAGCTATTATTAGGTTCTCACTTTCATGAATATAAAATAATAAAATTATTCTCTTATATTAAATATAGACCGCGAGCGCGGGTCCGCACGTTTCCGACAATAAATTCACTTCTTATGTTAACTTCCGGTGTATAAGCCTATACGTATAGGTATAGATATATATATTAAAGCGCGGGGGGCGACATGACTTATCTATATTTTTTTATGTCGTCAAGGGAAGTCAGCTGAGCTGAGCTGAGCTGAGCTGAGCAGGGCAGAGTAGTGGAGTTGCAGTTGTCGTAGTGGAAAGGGAAAGGGTCGAAGTAATCCACGTGAAGTTCATTCACAGAATAGATATAGAGTATTGCGATTAAAGGAATAATAATAGATCTAAAAATTATTGAAATAAAAAAAAAAATCTAAAAGTAGGTACCAGATAATATTCTCGATGTCGTGTCGCCGACAAGGATGTACTTAATTCCTATATACGATACAAGAATACGATTTATACATAATTATACAGCATTGATAAAAAAAATTGTATTTTTAATAAATAATAAATAATTATTATTGTAATATATGTTAGATAAATTATTATACAGAAAGTGACGCGGCTACACGAGACGCGAGAGGCGAGTCAGCAGCGATCGAGCTAACGCGAGGTCTACACGCAGTCGTCGACTGAAAAGAGATAAGGTCTGCGCGGAGCGAGGCACTATTCGTTGAGTACATGCAGGCCAGCAGCAGCAGCAGCAGCGAGCAAGCAAGTAAGTAAGCGAACGCGAACGCGAGTGAGCGAGCAATGAGAAATGTTTATCTGTTAGTATACATATTACATACTAACGTAAATAGGGGTCTAGTTTGAGGCTAGTGTCCCCGAAAAGGTATCGCTAGTTATAGTTATATATTCATAAAAAAAAAAAACCTTTATGAGTATTCATTAGAGTAAAGTTTTTACAGTTTTTTTTATATAAATAAGGCCTTGGAGTTCGATCGTATATATAATTGCAAGTTAAATATATTTGCTTCGCGGGTATTATGTATAGTAGTAGTTTCTTCTCTTTTTTTTTTTTTATATGTTATTATACGTATATTGCGCACCAAGGTAGATACTACAAGACTACACTTGTAATAATGAAAAATAATAAAGATGACATCATAAATACAGTAAACAGAAACCTCTATTACTTTTTATTTTACTTCTTTTTTTTTTTTTTCTTAATTGCCACCTTTGATCCTATACTCTTTTATAACGCTATTTAGAATTTGAATATACGTGGGTAATTAATTCTACCCACGAACTTATTTAATAACCACTATTAATATCGCAATCTGTTTTTTTTTTTTTTTTTTTTCACCCTACCTCGATCTTTTCGCGGGCTTCAAACATCCGCGACAGCTTAATATCCGTGATTGATGTATCTGTGTGTATCCGAAATATATATATACATATATATATATATATATATATTTTTCTCTTTTGACACTTTGGTATTCGCGATATTTGAACAAATAAAACAAAAAAAAAAAAAAAAAAAAAGTACAGCACAATGTATTATTATTGTATCGAAGATTTAGATAAGGAGAGAAATCACTTGGCACTGAATTCTTATGGTGTTATTTATCTTGTTTTTGTTATTGTTGTTGACAGATTATAGAAAGTAAATAGAAAAGAGTTGAAAAAAAAAAAAATGAAAAAAAAAAAACAAACAAACTGTTATACACAATGATTAATGTGACGGATATAAAATACGGTTAAAGGTCACTTCGCGAACTAAAATCCAACGATAGTAGTTTGTATATTATTAATATAAAATAAAAGAAAAAAAATATTAAACAACGAGATAGAAACATCCGCCGCGACGGTCACGGCAATACTGACTAAAACTCTCGCGACGACGAGCGAGGAGTTGAGTTGAGTTGAGTTGAGTTGAGTTGAGTGCAGAGTGTAGAGTACAGTCGTCGTGGTGTGGAGTGAGTCGAGTGCTGCTTGCTACTCACTTCGAACTACACCGCCAAGCCTCGAGCAGCTCGAGGATTCCGAACGCGCCGAGCCACGAACCGTTCCGAATTCAACTCGAGTACGTAGGTAGGGTTGTATATGTGTGTGTATTCGCTCGACTATTATACACGCTACGAAACCAGCTGTTTAAACCACGTAGCGGACTCGCCGGGTTTTTAGATAACAATAAGAGAGAAGAAGAAGAAGAAGAAGAAGAAGAAGAAGGAGAATACGCGAATGAAGAGGATCCTCGATAAAGAACAACGACGAGAAAAGAGTAGAAAAACTTTTAGCCGAATATTTTTCATACACGTATACAATATTAGTCTCGCAAGGTGATCGAGCGCTAAAATCTATATGCATTAGCGATTCCACGGTCATACGATGGATATAATATAGTACATAAAATAAAATGTTTCCTTTCCTTTATTTATCAATTTACATACACACAGGTATATACTTTAGTTATGTAGATAAATATATGTGAATTTATCGAGACGTTATACGTCATAATTAGCGGTAAGGTAAAAGCGATGATAATTAATTAACGGGTTTGAGTCACAGCGGTAGGTACTTAGCGCCGTTTAATTTTCAACCGTGTGAAATCTGCTTTCCCCATTATTATTGAGCAGGGGTTGAACAACCTAATCTTTATATATAATACATACACACTTATATTATATATACGAATAAAGAATATACATACGAAGACTATATACGTTAGGTGTAATTTTTTTTTTTTTTTTTTTTCGTTAAATATAAATACATATGAGCATTCATGTATACACACACTCGTTCTTCGCAGCGTTAAAGGAGAATGGATAAAGTAATAATGGGGCAATTTCACCGGCATGCAACGCGACGATACGTAGGTTACTTACATACATACCTATCTACCTACCTACCTACCTACCTACTCTGCGTGATCGAGAATATTCACACATCGCGACGTCTAAGTTTTAATTAACAATTTCTCTGTACTTTAATATATTATAAATTACAACGCGCGGTTGAATTTCTATAAAAATATTTTCAAAATTTATTAGAAAATTTATTTATTAAAAAAAATTATTGCTAGATATCATTGAATAAATAAATATAAATCCTGTCGAACCTCTTGAAGCTATATGCATAATAAATACACTCGATATCGCGAAGATCGTATCGACTATATGACCGCGCATGATCGTTTGTGTTGTTGATTTACCGAACACGACTATAGAATTCTTAATTTTTTGTTTTAAATTTTTTTTTTTTCAAGTTCAGTTTTTACCTTTTTCATATCTCAATGTAAAAATTCGCTGCGTTATAGCCTCTATATCTAACCACTGCACGCGCGCGGTAGGTGCATCCTTCCTTATACCCTCGAGTCCTTCGCCACTTTATTACCTCGTCATGCTTCTGTTATTTCTTCGATATATATACGCGTGTATATAGTATAAACTACTATACGGTAGAGAGGAGTTATAATATATAATGTTGCTGTTCTGGCAAACGAGTGCGAAGCACCATAATCATTTAATATATCTTTATTATCCCCATTATTATTATTATTATTATTATTATTATACATTTTATTTATCAGTTCTCTCTCCATACATTTCCAATCAATTGTTTCTAAGGTTGCTTTTTTTCAATATAAACTCAACGAAATACACAAATTTTTTAATTTTTTTTTGTGTTTTCGGTTTTTGATTCCCGAGCGACCGTTTGTCGGTCATATTATATTTTGGCTCAATTTCGTCATAGTGATATCATACCTACACTAGTAGGTATTGGTATATGAGAAAATGTGTATATGTATAGATATATACCTATATATACGAATAATAATACGTCGTGCTGCACCCGCATGCCTTTGCATTAATCTTAATTACACGGCAATTAAAAGCAGTTAAAGAAAGATGGGTCGTGCGTGTCGAGGTCTTGCCACCTCTGGTATATAAGACGTATATAAATGTGTGTATATATATATATATATAAATATAAAATTAAATTTTTTATCTATATATATACTAAATACAAATTGGATAGTTTATTATCGTATTTATCGAAATTAAAGGTAGGTACATAGAATCATTAACCTCATACCATGCATTTATATATTCGTTGGAATAGTTTCTCTCGTCGCATTCAATGAATCGTATAAAATATATGTAATAGAAGAATAAATTATTCAATTATATTTCATAAATTTTTCTTCTCTTTTTCCTTTTTCTTTATATCTCGAAAACTATTAGTGCCGGATAAAATGTGTATGAACAAAAAATACGCGCCTTTTAAAACTCCATAAATTTTGTTCAAGATATTTTACCGATAAGTCAACGACTTATGGATATATAATGGGAAAAAAAAAGTAGCTTTTGAAAACTGTCGTTATATCTAATACAGCTCTTACGCCATACTGGACTCTTTACACTCATCCTTGAGATATTTCTCTTTGAAATAAAGGGAAAAAAAAAATGTAAGAAAAAAAATTCCTCAAGATAAGATTTCTTTCCTTCCTTCCTTCCTTCCTTTATTTTTATCTCCTTTTTTTCTTTTTCTTTTCTTTCATTCTTTAGTTTTTTTAGTTTTCCGAACTGGCGGACAGTGACTATAACGTTTTAAAAAATTTTCTAGAACAAGTCACATATATTAGAGAATTTTTTTTTTTTTCTTTTTTCCTTTTTCGGTTCGGGATGATAAATGCTGCTTCGATAAAACACGGCTTCGTATTGAAAAAAAAAAAAAACAAAAAAGAAAACATTTTTTTTTCTTCCTTCTTTATTTTTATTTTATTTCACGTTACTTTTTATTTTATGAAGGAATAATTTAGCTGAGTTACTGCTGCCGCGGGTGAAAAAAGATACGCGTAATAATATATAACAACAAAATTGAACGGGGGGCGCGCGGTCGTACAAGGAGTCGAGAGATGATTCTGCCTTTCTGTTTACCGTTCTGACACTCGATCCATTTCCCTTTGTCAGCCTTTCTCGCCTACTCCCGTGCTGCTGCTGCTGCTGCTGCTGCTGCTACAGTCATTCGGTTAAACTCACCCATTGATAAAACAACCGTCCCTATTCTAAATTCTCTACACCTTTGTTTTTTTTTCTTTTTTTTTTTTTTTTTTTTTAAGAATGAATAAAATGAAAATGAGAAAAGAATAGAATAAAGGAAAATGAAAAAAAGGAATAGGGAAGATGAAATGAGAAAATTTATTATTCAAGATCATGACAATGATCTCGGACGTACTAAATATTATAATTTATCATTATTCTGCATATAATTATACGTTATATACTATTCGGTATGTACGTATAATACCTACGCGTGTATCGGGTATCAGCTGCGGTCAAAAACTTTGCTGACCATAATAAGGTTCATGTTTACGACTGCAAAACTTCGTATACAAATCCTTTGAGGAGATAATACGGCGTTGACACCTATTTCTCTTCTTTTTTTTTTTTTTTTTTTTTTTTTTTTGCGGAATTTCTTGGCTTCAAATTGTCAAATCCAAAATAGTTGATAAACAGATGGAGTAAAAATGAAAGAAGCGGCTTTTTGCTTTTCATGGAATTTATAATTTTCAGATATTTTTTGAATCCCTGATCGAGAATCTGACCCGCAAAATTTGCAAATTTTTTATCCGGGCATAGCCAAAGATGACGATAAATAACAGGACGAATTTTTAATTTCGTGATTTGATATAGTTTTTGAAAATTTCTAACCGAGTTCAGATTTCGGAGCAAATTAGTTTATCCAATCTGTTCATCGTCGATTGGTTACGCGGTTTGTTATAAATTACGAAAGGCTGCTATGCAGCAGTGGATAGGATATTCTGGTGCTTGTTGAATAAAAAAAATTCCAAGTATAACGTGAAGATGAGAACGAGGATAACACATGGGGACCTACTTAGCCGACTACCACATGACCTCGTATTATGCCTCCTGCAGCCTCCACCACCACCGCACGGGGTTTAAGAACAATGAAAACTTTCTTTTTCGAGGATTAAATTTCACAGGACTATCGCTTCTTAGCCCCAAAAGATGAATACGCCTAGGAGCATAGGTACCCAGAAGTTAGAAAAACCACATCCAAGAAATTTTCTCCGCGTGACAGACTCCGAAAAAAATTAAAGCGCCTTTTTTTCGGAGCTTCAAAAACCGTCGAAGTTACTTCATCGCGAAATTTCGGATCGTCTGTTCTGCAAGAATCGATCAGATAAATGAAAAACCAAAAACGTTGGATAAATAAATTGAAAAAAATTGTAGAACGAGACGCAGTCGACTCATGTTTTTGGTTCCTGATTATCGATGTATAATATAGTATACATATATGTACTATATACCTTATTTTGAATTTTTTTTTAACCAACGTTCTTGATTATACCTATACGTTTATGCAACGTGGTAGCTGGTGATATTACACAGCAGCTAAGTCAACAAGCTGATTGTCAGTGTAGGTACGTACGTGACTAAACAAATTGAACGAAGTGTAAAACAAGGTTGCGCCGATAAAGAGCCGTCGTAACATTATTATGTGCCGGTTCATTTTTTTTTTGTTTTTTTTTTTTATTCTACGGAAATTTATTATATTTATAATATTTATTTCCATTGCCAGGTAGATAGAATTTATTTTCGCATCGACGCGTATTGTGGGAAATAAATTTTGGTCTGGTCTCGATATCCCAGAAATATCCTCGCTGCAAACTTTGCCGAAGATTTACAGCAGGGAATTTTTTTCAAAACCAGAACCAGAGTCTCTATTAATTGGGATATGGTAATCTTCTGCTAGGGTAGTTCGAGGTCAGTTTCTCTATATAGGAATCAGAGTTGTTGGGGTGGGGAAATCAGAGAGACACGGACTGGGCGGATCGAGCAACGCTAATAACGACTTTATGCGAATTATGTATCGTCTGCTAGAAATATTTCTCTAGAAGAAAAGAGATCGGGCAGATTGCACCTAGCGGACCGGTATGAAGTTCTGAATTTTTTAAATTTCGAATCTAAATATTACTGACTAAAAGTTTTTAGAAAGGACACTTCCCCGAATGTCTTCGTAACCGATGTAAAGAACTTTAAAACGGAGAACACCGCAGGTTCAAAATTCCGAAAGCTAAAGATCCGGGAGGCCAAAACTCCGAAATTTGAAATTCACGCGAGTATTCATTCAGTGTTAAATAACTCGGGCTTCATCGATCGTATCGGAGCCAATAAGTGGTCGAATTAATCGCCTTGAGATTTACTTTTTGAAAAAAAAGTTTCAAAATTTTATAAATTATTTATGACATCGTTCTGTTCGGTTCGACCAATTCCTTTTTCATTTTCATTTTCATTTTTATTATCATCACGACGTCGGTGGCTGACGATGAGAAGAATATATCCAACGAATAAAACCTCGTGAAGCAAGTTTATTTTACTGTCAACCAAGCCTATATCGTTCTATAAGATCTCAGTCTCCGATCGTATGGAGAATAAAAATTGCGAAAGTGGCTATGTGCCTCGACTCGATTCGACTCGACTCGACTTTGGGATTTGGTTTGGAAAATTCCCCCTTCTAATTAATTCCCTAACGATTTAAAGCGACGAAAAATTGGCAACAAGCGCAGAGCAAGAAGAATAATACGAAGAGGGGAGATTTTTATTGTTCATTTAATTTTAATCACCATTTCTCCCTTTTCAACGATAACATTTAACCTCTTCGACCCCGTATGCGGGGTCGAATACGGTGCATAAAAACGATTTACGATTCTTTTAAATACTCTTGTTTTACAGTCAGCCAGCGGTTTCGTCTTCTTACTCATACGTACGTACGAAAAACAGTTAAATTGTTTAACAGGCCACAGTGTCGCCTGCCTCTTATACTTGTGCATGCGAATTCTAAAGAATATATATATATATATTTATAATACACCTTATATATACTCGACTCGCGCCCACCGCAGAACATTTGTCTGCGGCGCATTTTAATAACGAATTTTATTATTCGTTACCGCATTGTCTCTCTTAGTATGACTAATCGTAAAGAGGATAAATAAAAACCATTTTAAACGGACTTTTCTTATTGGCTTATTCATCCTCCTCGCTGACCCTCGGCTTTATATTTTCGCATATACATACTCGGGTGACAGACAATGGCTAATAATGATTTCACAGGTCACGGAAAAAGATATTAAAAAATAGACCGAATCACCATCACCGTCTTATGATACTTAGAAATTTATATCTAGAAATCTATGAGCGATAAAAATTCGAAAAAAATACCAAACTCTCGCCATGACTCGACGAATGTAGGAAAAAATTGGTACAATTATTCTCTTCTCTGTTCTTTTTATACGGATTTAATTACTCCGTTAAACCGCAGATCGCTTCTTCAAATATCTGAAGCTATTAGAGTCGCGTACTTATATCTCTCATTCCTAAAATTTTGGGGTCAAGTTCCGGACGGCCACCCTCACCCTTGTGTAGAATTAGTAGCAGCTGGTTAAATATTTAGAAAAAATGTTCCCCTCGAATTCAAAGCCGGGGCAAATTATTTTCGACAAAGTTAGCCCTCGCGCCTTATGGCTTACGCCATGGTGCAGTACTGTGACACGTTCGTCTTGGTTGGCTGAAAACTATATAGATTAATTTTTTAGCAATTTCGTATCATAAATTGTGAACGAATTTTTTTTTCTATTCGGCGTTATTTTTGTCGGCTAGATTTAAAGGGAAGGAAATAATCCTTGTGATCCTGTAGCGTTAGGCTGCGGTCAGTCGATTCGTATTGTAATATAATAATCCTTTAGGGTTGAGGCCCGTTCGGTTTTCTCTTTTCTTTGATTTCATGGCCGAATGGATCCGTGCTGCTTTTGAATCCTATAACATAACCGAACCCTCGATGCGGTTAAACGACTTTTCTTAAAACTACTAAACCGAGGAATAAAGAATAGCGTACGGAGTAGGTATATACCTAGAACGACAAAAGCATCCCTTGTGTATAACCTGTAGATCAAAAACGCAGACCATGAAAGAATCCAGTCTTTGCCTCGTTTACCATATATGATAAAAACCGACACCCATATCAAATGAGGACTTCCATCAAGCTGGGTTTCAAATTCCATTTTTCATTATTTCCACAAGCAGTTCAGAACCCAAGCGTGCTTTAGGGGTGATAATATTTATTTTCTATCATCATCCCGACTCGTACTGCAGGAAGTATACATTTTTTTTTTTTTTCAAACGATAAACTGTACCTACCTACGTGTGTTAGCTCGTATGAGGAAGTTGAAATCCATAATAATGCCCACAGCAGTGTGTTTGGATAATTGGTATAAATTTTTTTTTAAACTGTTTGTCAAAGTTAGTTTGTGTGCTTTTTATCAAATATTTTTATCACCTGCCTAGAGGTTTTATAAACAAACATAAATACCGACTTTAAATTATACCTTTTCTTTCTCTATACTAGCTACCGAAACTAGCCACTGTATCAAACTGCTGCACTGGCAGCTGCAGCTTATCCAAATCGTAATATTTATAGACTTTTAAGTAAACTGAAACAAAACTGTTAATTCCTATTTGATTATACATGTATATACTATATGTATAGTATATATATTTATATAAATCCGCGAACTTCCGCGAGCACTAAAACTATCTTTGCACATATGCGAATAATGGCTAAAAATAAATTTCCGAATGGTATTAACTGACGGTTTTATAATCCGCGTACCTGTATAGTATAGTTCGAAACTGTTAATTTTTCGTCACTTTTTTCTTTGAACGAAAGAGAAGTTTTGGTTCAATTTTTTTCCTTTTTTTTTTGTTTGTTTTTTATTAGCTAAGCCGAACTACACTAAATTTGACTTCGGTTTTAAAAGTGAAACTCGAAGTGCTTGGAGGAGTTTTAAAACCCACGGACACATAATTCTTCGCTTCGAATAAGTAACGCCTTTGCCTTTGCCTTTGCCTTTGCGCTTTACTATACGAGGGTATATTTACGACTTTTTTCTGAAAAGGGTATCTCATCCAGATACGCGGACACGTCGATATATCATACTTTATAGTGTGTATGTATACACGCATACAGATTTAACACTCGCCTTAAAATTGGGGATGGATGAGAAGCTCGAGTCGCTAGAAACTTACGAGTATGTTTGTTTAAATTGAGACGCCAAGGAGATGGTACAAGCCCAATCCACCGATAAACACTTCTCTCTTCAACAGAGATGAGTCAGAGTGTTAGAAATCGGGGTATCTATTTTCTAGATTCAAAGGCATGTGCTATCAGTGAATTTATCATGAAAAAAAAAAAAAAAGGTTTGAAAAAAAAGTATTCAGTTTTTGAAAAGGGTTACATTTCCCCGGAAGTCTAGATATCCGATTTCAAAAACGTTCAAACGAAGAACACCGGAGGTTAAAAATCCGAAAGGCCAAAGCTCCGGAACTTGAAATTGGCCCCCATGTGATCATTCGACAGATTTCTGGACTTTCGAAGCTTCGAAAATTCGAAATCATCTGAAACGAATTCGGAATCGATAAATTTAAAAAATATAAAAGGTTTCTAATTAATATTCTAAATGAAATTAGCAACGGTAATGTTTCGACCGAAGCGAGATGGGTTTCTTTAACACCGCAAAGTGACGAGGAGTAAAAAGTAATCAAAAGCGAGCCCTGAAGCTTTCATAAGCTTGTACAAACGTTTTATTTTATTTTATTACATTTTTTATTCTTTCTATTTTTTTATTTCCATACGACGAGAGTTTATTTTATTTTTTTACGCGGCTTGTTACTGCGAAGGACGGTAAATTACGTCTCTTCTGACTGTTGGACAGTTTATCGCATCTAACTTTTTTGCTTAATAGTTCCAGTCAGCAAGCACCAGGGTTAAAAGGCATCTAAACACGTCGTCCTCAGTGATTACTGTAATAGAAAATCCTTGACGAACGTTTTCTCTTTGTAAGTTTTCACCACTCCATTAGGGCTAATAGGATGACTCTATAGAAATCTTTCTTGGCATCGAAGGCGCATGAACTGACGATGAGCTGCAGTAAGAAGACGAAGAATGAAAAGAAGAAGAAGAAAAAAAAAAGAAAAATAGAGTTAAATAAAGAAATGAAGGAAAAAAAAAAATAATTTTATATCCAGGCGTATAAAAGTTTGAATAATTTCATACATAAACGTTTTATAAAAATATATTCTATATACGTATAGATTAATCAGTTTTTATTATCGATATATAATATTGATCTCTAGGAACAGATTAATGTAATTATAGCTACTAGCCAGCCCCTAATTACAATAATTACAATCTTATATCCGACAAGAGATCACTCCTCATCTTTTTAAATAATGATGAAATTTTAAAGCCGTTCATAAATTTCTGGTTCCCACCATTGTTGTCTGATCGTGAAGTTTCAATTTTTATAATAATAATTACGTAATATTTTAGATTCAGAAGAAAAAAGACTCATACGAGTCGAGAGATTCTTCCTCGGAGATAGTAAAACTATCATTCCGTGCATAAAATTTTTGAACAAAATAAATGAATATATAAATAAAAAATAAACGAAAGTAATAAAATGAGTATTTGAATCGCGAGATAAAGACAGCCAAACATATCGTAAAGTTAATCGACGCGTTAAATAATAATAATAATCTGCAGGTAGATTGGTGCAAAAAATATGCACGTCGTACTTCTGACTCGGCGATATGTAGGCACGAGGATAATCGGGGCACTTGAACACGCGTCGCATTTAATTTGTACGACAAAACTAACGAGTCCGTAACGTAGAGTTCTGAGAGATGGAGGAAGGCAACCGAGTGTGTCGAGTATATCTCGCCCGAGTCTCGCCTAGTCTTGATGATCATCATCGTTCGGTGGGCAGGAAATTTTAACGAACCAATTAATTCCCCAAGCGAAATTAGTCAGCCGATGTTAAATTTAAATCGCGTATTATATCCCGGCGAATAATATCTGATCATTATTGTTATTAGTTTTTTCATTTCTATTTCAGGGAGTATAATTCTCTTCTTCGATCTCTTATACCTATATAGTTACATCTCAATATAACAAAGTCAGTTGTTAATCACCTCTAATCACCTCGTTAGTGTTCGAAAATAATTAACGGTCATTAATCACGAGGGTCGAACCCTACCGAGGTACTAGACAGTCTCTGACAGTCGATCTTAGGGCGGGTGTGAGATCGTGCAGTCTTTATGTTAGGTGATTGATATTTCACAGGAGTTCAGGCTGGCTTGGGGTTTCCCCCAATTTTTTAAACACACTTACAATTACGTGATTATTATAATCGTGTTGGATATCACATTCGAGAAATATACCTTTAAATATAATAACTATATACGTTATTTTAAACTTGAAAATCAGCTTTGGTTTTCTCGGTCTTATTTCAGTCACTGCTAAAGGTGAGAGAAGAAGAAAAAGAAAAAGAAAAAGAAAAAGGAAAGAAAAAGAAAAAGAAGAAGGATAGGTTTTTGCGCCGCTTTATTGCAGCAAAATCCCGAATGATTCATAATAATCGCGAGCTAGCTGCGGCTAGGTGTGTTAGTGTTGTCGCGGACGCGGAAATCTTCAGTTTCTTTGAATTCGCAATGATATTACATATCCCACAATATCTGTTTGATATGTTTATCGCTAGTTGCGGTCACCTACACAGATAGAGCTCTTTCTTTCTCACAGCCAAAGAGACATCCTTGACGGCCTGGACACACGGCGGAGAGGAAAATAGACTGTTCATCAATTTGTCGGCGAAAAAAAATCAACTAACAAAGAAGGAAAAGATACGAAAATTGTTGTTGTTCGTATATTATTGTATATTATATATATATACCGAAAAAAATGACGTTTTTATGTTAAATCGCACCTTTGAACGTAGTACTACATGTATAATTTATATCTATCTACTACGCACAGGTGAGTAAATAATGAAAATGTAAATGAACAATGAGTCAGCTTTGATATACGCAATGAATATACAAAAGGGCCAATTGTTCGATGGAAGACGTGTATAATGAGTAATGGAAGACACGCGTTTATCGCGCTTGTGCAAATGCGAGTGTTTGATATAGGGGTACGTGTGTGTAATTTACGTACACTAGTCTAGCTGACACATCTTTGCATCCTGCATGATTAAGCGATTATTGTAAACCGGGTTTTCAGTCGATTCCTTTATAATAAAATGCGGTTTTATGCGGTTAACGATGTATGTACACTTATTACATACTATATCAAGCGAGTGAAAAATTGTACAATTATCTACTTCTCAGCAGCAGCAGCAGCACCATCAGCTATAATATTTTACTTTTTCTGTTTCACCTTATTTTTATTTTATTTTATTTTTTATCGTTTCGTACCCGTTGCCGTTTTCAATTCCAAGTATATCTGAGGAGATCGTGATTCACGACACGCAATGAGGCTTGAGGAAGATAAAAATCCGATCTTATCCTGCGAAACAGCGTATTTTAATTTCTTAGTAAACATTTCTCGATAAAATTAAGCCAGGAATCGCATTTGGAAAGTAAGACTTTTTTTTTTTTTCATTCAAATCCTTGAAGCTTGAATCATTTTTTTTTTTTTTCCGTTATTCGTTGAGAATTTAAATAATGACACAGCTCCTCCTTTGCCATGTAAAAAAAAATTCATTTTCACCACTCATGGCCTCAGACTGTTCCAACGTATAACACCCTTCGCTTTCAACTCGTGATATATATAAACGGTATTATGATGATCATGATGATCATGATGATGATATAGAAATGCATGATTATTGCGAGAATAAGGTATCAGGTCACGATTTGAATAACGCGGGTATAAGGCAGGCGGGCCTCGTCTAAGTTACGATTTCCTGATTTTAGCAGCAATTTACTGCAATTTGACTCCTACACAGATCTCTGCACCGCCGTGCCGTGGTGTAGCTGTAGCTGTAGCCGTGGCCACGAGAACGAATAGGTTTTAACCGAGGCTTGTGAACCACGTAGGCCGTAATGTGCAGAGAGTTTATACACGCATTGTGAGACGAGTAAAGTCTAAGCTACAAATCAGAGAGCCACTTGTGAGCGACTCAGACTTTAATAATATAAGGAGTGTTGCAAGAGAGTTGTATTATGCATATACCATATAGTCTGCATTGGGGCTGGGTCGAAGTTCCGAATATGATTTTGAATTTTTATAAACATTCAAGTTCAGAACATGAAAAATCGGAAAATTTCGGTCTATTTATCAGGATGTGAAGCCAAAAATCACCCATAGTTCATTCTAATCGAGACCCTCTCTTAATAATTTTCGATATTATATAAATTCGGAACTTCAACCCCGCCTTCCTTCAGCATTAAATTTTACCAGAATTTCAATTTTCAAATTCCGTAATTTTTCCCAGAAAACTGATCGTGAAATTGAATCTCATATCTGACAATCGTTTTTCTAAATCGCTGAATAACTGTTTTTGTTCAAAAGTTTACTCGTTTACGGTCTAGGATCTATTTCCGGTCTCCTAGATCCAGAGTGTCATGCTCACATTACGTAACGGTCAAGTATGAAGTAGCCGTTCTATTCTGGCCGTCGTCCAACTCAACAATACACTTGATAATCAACAAAGAGCAAAGGAGAGAGAGAGAGAGAGAGAGGGAGAGAGAAAAAATGGTATCTATTTAAAAGAGACCAGTTCGAATTTTTCTCGCAAACTTATTTTTTAAGTTTCTTTTCGAACAAACTTTTAGTCATTTTTTGGAATCGATCCGGTCTACCGATTCTTTGAAAATAAACGCGGTTTGACTACTTGAGCTTTTGCTGTCTCTCTTCGGATTCTGCACTTCTCTAACTGCAGCAGCCTCAGTCTGTCGGTAATAAATCTATAAGTATTCCGATCTTTATCTATAACGTTGGGAGTGTCTCTCGAGATATTCCACGCGATTCCTCCTCTCGGCTTGGGATCGAGGTGCTAAAAAGTTGGCGGGATCGCTACGGTTTTATAATCTGTTGAACTGTTGACCGTGACATGAATACAATTCAAAACTTTTTTCCCATCTCCTTCTTTTTCATTATTTTATTTTCCTTTTCTTTTCTTTTCTTTTCTTTTCTTACACCGCACGTATCTAGTCAGTTTTAGAAATTGGAACGCCGAGTGACGATCAGCTGATTATCTACCACGTAGCCGACTGATTTGAATAAGTAAATTGTTAAATTGCACCGTCCCCAAGTAATTCATCGTCGGGATTGAAATTGATATTGAAATTGCGGTGGTCTAGAGATTTCCTCAATCGTTTCATCAAGACCCTTCAGCGTCAAAGTGAGTCCTACGCAATGTCATCGGTGAAGTGTCCAGCGGCTCCCAACCTCATCCTCTCCTCACTTTCTCCGATTTTTGTCGATTTCGTTATTCAATTAATTTTTGTAGTTTTTTCTTTTCTTCTTCATCTTTCTTTTCATCAATTTCGTTCAAAAACCGACATCCTAATTCCGGGTCTTTATCATCTTATAAAATACACGGACCGTAGAGATGGAGAATTTCAATAACGATTCAATGAAGTTCAAGGCGACTTGAATAACAGGAATGCAAGAATTCTTATTCTCCGTAAGGATTCCAGACGCGCCATCATCGCCTCGGCCTGGTCCCCAGGTTTCCTTAGAAGGCGGATCGACTTCTTACGAGTTGGAAAACTGCAGCATCTCTACAGCGCCACCGGCCCCGGGTCCCGTTCCCGTTCCCCTCGAGGGCAGTAAGCGATTGTCGTTTGTTACATTGATGGGAAATTCAAAGGGCTGGAATTCCCTAACGAGAAGATAGCACCCGCAAAAAGGAAGAAAACAGTAAAACGAAAAGAAAAGAAAAAATGAAAAAAGTGAATCCTGTCGTCGATAGAAATCATCGGCAGAATTCCGAAACGATTTCAAAACTGATTTTCTTCCTCTTTCTACAGTTTCTTTCTCTATTATCATCTCCGTAACCGAGTGAAGCGGATATGCATAGAAACTGAGAATAATTTAGTGTCGAAACGTTTGGAAAAGGGTAGACAGTCGGTGGTGAGAACGTGTCGGACAATAAGAATTTTGCTACGCCTTCCCAGAACTGAATTTCCGTAATATACCTATATTGAACCTCCTATACATAGACGAAGTTCTAACTAGCTATATGTATGTATCCGAATATCCCCCAGAGCAGGGAATATACGTATATATATACATTGGATTTCGGTTTCTAAAGAAAACTTTGAATCCGGGTAAAAGGAAACTGCGAATACGTAATATGTCTGATGTAGTATCTTACGAGTTTATAAACTCTTCGGCAAAGGTAATGGATCGATTTATCTTGATACTCACGCGATGCAGCGAATTAACCATTAGTTTATTATACATTTCCCGGTACTGATTTGCGAATCCCAAACACAGCTAATATAATTTGCGAGAGAAACTCCAGCGTCCGATGTCTTTGATCTAAAATAAGAACTACAAAAACAAAAATATGATCATCTATGCATTGCGGATTTAATTTTATAAATATATTTTTTACGAATTAAAAAATAAGCGAAAATAACATCTGGTTTATAAATAATATATAATAATATGTTGGGTTGGCCAGGTTGAGTTTAGTTTTAAAATATCTAACGTATAAACGTCATTTCGTTGCACGTAATAGATTAATCATAGAAATCCCGGGCCGGTCTCATACCTCGTGTGTTATGCATATTAGAATTCCTTTTTAGAATAGGACAGTTCGTGTCTTATGCAAATATCGTAAGGTAACGTAGTTGAAACTAGCCTAGGCTAGGAGATCCCTAGTTCCTTCTTACCTTCGTTCTGGCATCCTCTTCACCGAAGGATTATTATGTGGGCGGAAGATGTAGTCACGACCAAAGTGTCTAATGGATTTCTGATGGCCGTTGTAACACAGATATGCGGTAGAAAAGTGATAAGAAAAAATGTGAAAAATTATTTTTCCGAGAGTCTAAATAACTGATTTAAAAAACTTTTTCCTTTCAAACGAAGAAGAACGGCGGGGGTATTCAAATTTGGAAATCTGTAAAGACCCGAAAGGCGAAATTTGAAATTAGTTTCAATTTTCTGAAACTTGAACGTTTCTGAAACGAATTCGTAATTCTCACAGTTCTGAAAAAAATTCGGAACTTCAATCCAGCCCCTTTAATGCGGAGCTAAACTATTGTGTCTATCATTAGGTCGTGGGAGGATCTCGAACTCATGTCTTTGTATGAGCATACATAATGAACGAAAAAAAAGAATTAATTATTCTTAGAAGTAGATTGCATAATACAAAGTCTGTTACATCACATATACGTCTATTATAAGTACATTACTGTTTTGACGTGATATTCTTGCAACTTCCTTTAAGAAAACCGAGTCATTCCTCCCACGCGTGTTAAGCGTTTGACGTTTAAACCGATCGATTTAACGCGCGTGCGTTTCGGTATATTCAAATTTGAAATTCATGGTCTAGGAGATCGAGACTTGCTTTGAAATCCTTGAGATGTATGGATGCGCCTTATGTGATATATATATCATTGAGAAACTGCGTAATATCCGAATAAACACATACCTATATATGCATATGCTCCTATACATAAAAAAAAAGAAAAAAAAATCAATTCCATTGACGAAAGTTACCAACGCATATCCATCTGCGAGTGTGTTGGCGGATAATGGTTATGTACTCGGTGTATATATAGAGTGTATATAAGCCTCGCCTCGGCTAACCTTACCTGGCCAAAGAGAGTATTTGCATAATAAAACGAGTCGCAAGGAATGATTCATCGCGCATCGACACTCTTGGTCATCGACCTGAAAATCCTTCGAACCTTATTCCACATTCGCGTTCAGATGTTTAAAAGATCGTGAGGAAAAACGTCGCGAAATTATAACCTAGACGATAATTTTTCTGATTCTACGATAAGGAAGAAAAAAATAGAAAAAAAAAATGTATACATTATTCAATTTTTATTGTTTCGTTTCTGTTGCATATATATACTTGCGAGACACTGGATCGATGCTCTCTACGCATGACTATAATCAATACGGCTAGAGAAAGGCTCTCTGAACATATTGTCGTCAATTTTATCATTCTAAGTGTAGAAAATTAACGAGGAAGGCCTGTCGTTGCGTGGCAAATCTCTGATTTATATACGGCATTAATCAATTTCACTTTCTAAATTATTCGCGCCATAACAGATATATCCGCCTCTTTCTTCTTCGCGTTATTCTATGCGTGTATACCGATAGATATAATAGATATCCCACACAGCTGTATCATCTCTGGATTTTAAAATGACGAAAAACGGAATAGACCCTAATTCTACGATTGAAAATTTTCGTTATATTTTTATTCCCTGAAAAACACGACGGGGTTTCAATCAAACATTCGAAAGTGACACTATAATATGTGAACATGTTCTACAAGAGTCGATATCTGTGACCTAGTAATCTTTGCTATTGTTGTCGGTTGCGTACGACGTCGCGACGCATTACGAGGTAATTATTGGATGCAACTGATCTTCGTATTGTATATAGGAAATAGGTTATAGAGGAGAGAGAGAGAGAGAGAGAAGGAGATATTCTGTATATACGGATGATAAAAATCGGCCGTGTATACATTAGATTTGTTTAAATTTGTTTATAATGTATATTGCACGGGGAATAATTTCACTCCTAGCCGCCTACGCAGGACTTGAAATGTAAAGTACGCGTACGCACACATACACTCATATATAATATACATGTATGTCCAAGGATCGGGTAATTGATCATACAGACGCTTGGGTCCATCCGGGTGGATGGTGTGCGAGGTCTCGGAATGACTCAGACGTAATATGCTAGTGAGTTATAATTTCAATTAGGCCACTTTATGATGTCGATATTTATAAATACACGCGAATATCCATGTAACATACCTGCATATGCGGTATTTTACACCGACGATCAGAGCTATGTGGAAAATCATTAGCATATTGACCATGAAAACGAAAATAACGTTGACGATATTTTCGCCAGCAATTTCATTCCCCAATCTTATAGTTTGAGAAAAGATGTACCCTGCACGTATGAGCGAAGCTCTATGATGTTCGAAATTTTTTTTTTAAGAAATGTACAATTAAAATTTTTCTTTTTCTTTTTTGCAAAATTATTTTGGAAATTTTTATAACAATCAGATACGTATTTCAGTCAGATGAAGTTTCTCACTTTTCATAGGACACCCTGTACAGCAGAGGTATAAGTGACTAATTCCACCTCACCGTTGGATTGGCACGTTGGAGGAATAACTGAACGTAATAGACTGGTGGTCAGTGATCAGTGATCAGCGGTTAGTGGTTACAGTGGTCGATTGTGAGATGATCGGTAATCGGCATTAACTGCGACGATGATCGTAGGTAGTGCATGTAATATAGAATCGATCTAGTATAGATATAGGATAAAGTCCTAGTCGCGGAGGATGCGGATCAGTGGCATGAAAAGTTGTACCTCAGGATTTATGAGAACAGAAATCCGGAGATTGTAGAAGAGAGTGATGAACATTTGGTCGCTGCTACAGAGGAGAGAAGGAAGAAGGAAAGAAAAAAGAAAGGAAAAATAATTTTGGCAGTGGCGAGGATCAATGGATGTTTTGTGCACCACCGTAAAACGCGTAAGAAAACGATTATTATTGAATTCTATCATCGCTGCCAATGAGAATCGGCGCATTATCTCTTTTTACTAATACGTATAAGAGAGACGGGATTTTGTCTGATCGTTGAAGAGGGACCAGTTTTTACTTGGAAACTCGTTGAATCTTAACTCCTTCGCGATTCTTCTTTATCTAGAGATCGATGTCCAGTTCTCTGGCTCCTGGATGGGCACAAAGAGTACTTCGACAAAGGTTTGTCATTGGCTGCTGTATAGTCAGGTAGGATACCAATACATACATATGGACATATATATCTATGGTTCATTCGCTCGACGAAATGACAGGTGTGCCCACGTCCCTGTTACAATCCAACTATACAATACAGGATGCGTCGCGTGACTCTTTATAAAACCAATCAGGTTCCCGACCGACCATTGTTATTATCGCCGTCATTATCATCACCTGAACGGATCATCAACCTCGTCGAAAATAATGCCCAAGCGCTTACCTCAGCGCGCACAATCAACCCTGTACTGAAAAAAAAAAAAAAAGAGGGGGCCGGGTTGAAGTTCAGAATTTCAAAGGCGAATTTCGAACGGTTTGTTGTGTTTGATGTCATAAATAAATTTTTTTCAGAAAGTAAATCTTAAGACGATTAATTTGACCACTTATTGGTTTCGATACGATTGATGCAGCCCGAGTTGTCGAACACCGAATGAACACATCCACGAATTTTGAGTCTCGGAAGTTTGGCCTTCGGAATTTTAAACCTGTGGTGTTCTTCGTTTGAAAATTTTGCACAACTACCAAAGAGCTCACGTCTCAATTGTATCACAATCTCCGATACATAAATGAACAATTATTATACGCGTTTGAAATTCATTCATGAGCTGTAAGCATTAGCCCGAAGGATCTTCTTCATTGATGGTACCGTGGCGCACCATTCAACTTAAGAATTGTTTATTCAAATGAAAATTCAATGGGGACTAATCGAAGGCAGTCAATAGAGTCGAGAAGCTATGTTAGAGTCTGAAAGCTGAATTGATAATTAGCATTAGCATTATACATATTGTGGTCTCCATAATGCGATAGCTTAGCTGTGTATAGGTATAGTTTTATTCTATTGGGATTAGTACACGTCGTTATGGACTCTCAGCGCAGCAGGGCCTGCGGACACATACTCTATAGCAAAGAGATGATAGAAATCGATTTGTCAGAACCATTAGGGAAACGGTTGCTGGGCAAGGATTACTTTGCCCGATCTTGATAACACCGCCAGACTCAACTAACTCACTACACCGTGCCTCCTCGTTGATATGCCAGTAGCCCAATAAAAGATGAATCTCTATACATTATATACGAGGTAATTTACAGTCCTAAATCTATTGCCCAAGATCTCATACTCTGGGATTGTTTTATCATTTGAATAAAATCTCACAGGTGACTTCCTCCAAGTTTCATTATTCACCCTTGCGTCACTGACGGGTCTCGCACGGTCGTCAATTTCTCAATTATAATTCTATCGAAGAATTAGTCGTTAAACTTCGCTTTTCGCGATCAGTGCATATCATCGCATACAAGAGGGATCAGAAGTATGTACCATACCCACGTCGGAGACGACAACCGCATTTCAGAAGCGAAAGCAGAAACAGAAGCAGAAACAGAAACAGAAACGTCGTCCATGAGACAGCAAGACCACCAGGCCACATTAACAAACAATGGGATCTGCTCTCTTCCTCTCTTCTACACACAAAGTTCACAGAACAAATGAGATTCGCCGAGAAGAGACGAGACCGCGTAACGGACAGATGGACAGTGCAGAATCCAGCATCTGGAGGAGTAAGGATTCCATGAGAAATCACATCCTGCATGAATAAGAATGAAAATGAGAAATAAAACCACGAAAAGAGTGGACTTCCAAGTGTTCCTTAATTTTATTAAACAGAAACTAGATCCGGGTCTCAGGATTGAGACGGATCTTTAGATCGTTAGACTCGAGGGTGTAGCTTGGGTCGTAAAATTGGAAAGAATCAATTTGGTACCGGTCAGAATAAGGTCTGACATATTCTAGATCGCGTCCTTTAGGCACGGATGTTTTATACGATAATAAAACCGCCTGACATATTGATGAATTTGGAAAAAAAAAGGATCACTGTAAGGAATTTTGTACTTGTATGAAAATAATAATTACATCTTACGATAAATCTAATTATTTATTCGATGGTAATTACGGGGAGGCACGCGAGGCTGGTGTAACACGGTACCAGATGCCTCGACGCAAAAAGTAATTATAAAAAAAAAGATACCATCCACACATAGCCAAGAGCAAATTTTATGATGTAACAGCTAGTATCTTATACAGATGATTGTACAAGGCTGTAGGTGAGGCTGACATAGAGTCCAATTTTTTTTTTTTTCTATGTCTTAAAAACGTTTTTAACTATTCTATAGAAATGTTTGAAAATGAATTCAGTTAGCGTATAAAGGCGAATAAACGAATGAAGATTTTTTGTAACAAAATAATATGGAATAAGGAAATTATGAGAAAGTCACGTGGAATAGAGAACGTAGAGCATCGACCACGTGGGGTTCCAGCATAGAAGCTATATGCGTCTGGCCCCTTCATTAGAATAATTATGCGCCGGGTGATGATTAAGTGTTTTAGCAGATGGTATCACTGTCCTTTTTCTTTTTCATACAGGGTTAAGAACTCCTAGAGAATAACACGGACGTTTATTCTAACTCTTTATTTATTTCTCACGCAAATTATTCCCCTGACCCTATAACGTACGGGTCAGCGCAAAAGGCTTACTCCACTGTCTCACACACACGCATTTTCATGCAATATATACTCCTGATACGGGCCTAATACGGGTGAAAGTTCCGAATTTTAAAAGTCCTGAACGGTAAAAATTCAGAATTCAAATATTAACGCGGATCACAATTTTTAGAGAAAGAGTAATTTTCCCGAAAGTCCGCATAGTCGATATAAAAAAAACTCAATCATAATTTTTGTAAAAAACAAAAAATAAAAACTTCATTTCTTGAAAATTAAATCCGCGGATTTTTTTGTTTTCTATAAATTCATTTCACTATTACTCTGGTCTTCTGGTTAAAAAATAATTTTGAAAAAAGTCTAGTGGTACATAATATACATGTACGTATCTGGTACATACATGCCGTGTCAAAGTTGGAGTATTTTGTATGATGAAGGGTCGACGCGGAAGATGCTGGGACTAACAAACGTACCGCGTGCTCTACCGCCCGGTAGGAGACTTTTGTCTCGGACATGAATAGTAATTCACTAACTGAACACAGCTTTTCGTTATTCTTTAAACTAACTCTGTACTACTATTCCACGTATATGTGCGCGGGGACTTAGGTGTATACACATATTTATACCCGCTAGTACCGTACCTACCAACAACTTACGAGACACAAGACAAGCTGAAGACACGAGACATGCTCGTTGTGTTTTATGCTGATAGGAATAACGTGGTTATATATATATATATATTTGGCTTTTTTCCACCCAGAACGTAACGTCGCAGGGAATCTATTCAGAAAAAATCTCGTTCTGCCATCAAGATTCCAAAAAAAAAAAAAAAAAAAATAAACAAATGAAAAAAAAAAAAAAAAAAGGAAAAAAAAAATTCGATATAAATCCGAATGAATTATTGATTTCGTATTCGCTTGACAATAAATCGATGATTTGAAATTTTAAACTATAGGACAGAGATCGAAAAATACGATAAATCTGTATAATACAATCGAACTGTATACCTAGGTACCATAATGCTGTTTCGAGGCAATGAAATATCTTATGTATAAATGAATTCCCATGAATAATTGAATACAGTTGAAAGTACATCGGTGGCGGTTCAGGCGGCTCAAAATTTTATTACGTACACGTATGGACGTAGGTACGTACATATATATATTTATTGATTGAGAAAAATTTGATATTTTAATATGTAATTTTTTTCCCTGATCTCTCCTGTTTTTTAATATCCACATAATATATTAGGATATTTTTCTTCTCACGTCATGGGATAGAGGAAATGTTGAGAAACGTTTTTTGGTTCAAGGCAAAGCTGTCAGGGGATCGTCTTACTAATTTGAGCGTAAGGCGTGCAACGAGAGAACTTTTAATCTCACTCAAAGATCTTTGACACCTTCAGTCGTCGCCGTGACGGTAGCCTTCGGCGGTCTAGTTCAAAGAATATATATATTTACAAAATATATATATATATATATATATATATATACGCGTACATACCTACGTGGCTTGAATATTTTCAAAAATTTTTAAGCATGTCAAAAAAATTGATTCATAAAGAGGGTAAGAGGAGGAAAAAAAGAAAAAGAAAAAGAAAAAAAAAAATAGGAAAGAACAAAAAAACGTATGGTCCCGCATTTTGATAATTCAAAGATTATCACCGGATGACTTATTGCGTCAGTAAAATTTACCGATAAATAAAGGCTTATGTTAATTAGTAAACGGGGCGAGGGAGAAGATCCGCAGCGAAGATTTTTGTGCGGTCAAAAAATAAAGATAAAAATAAAAAATAAAACGATAAGAGTAGGTATACCTACGTCTTGGAGTACAGAATATTTAACGAGATTAATTCCTAGCTAGGATTTGTACGTCTACGACTCTTCTGCCCCGCGATGATATGTAGCAATGTGTGTACGAGTACATATAATATACATATAGGTATGTATACGTTCTAACAAATGAAATATCGCATTCCGTTAGAGTTTATTAAGAGCTTACATCCACCAAGAGAGAATATCTTCCAAACGGACAGTTTTGAGATCAAAGATTGTCAAGAAATTCAAGGAATGCCGATTCCAAGTGAAAATAGTAAGAAAGTGAATAAAAAAAAAAAGAAAAAAAAAAGACACAAATCTATCAGGCGAGTTAAAACAACGAGGGCATTCTCCGCAAGAGCTATAGGGGTTCAATCATCCTTTTATAATATTTTATTCTTTCTATATTATCAGTATATTTTCTTATTTTTTAATTGCTCAAATTTTTGCTTGCCGAAAAAAAAACACAAAAACAAAAAGAATTGATCAAGGTGAGCCCGAGGAAGTAGGTATATGTATAATCGTTGGGTGGTCCATTCGGAGGATGTTCACATTGAGACGTCAACCGAGGACGCGAGATCCTTGGCCGCAAGAGGAGGTAGGCGGAGGTCGGAGATAGGCGGTAAGGATGCATTTATTCTCCTGGCACGAGGCCGAGTCACGAACAACCCGGAGGGTTGGAGTCAGTCGACTAGGTCGTTTACCATCAAAACAAACACGGCGAATCAATTACCGAAAAATTTGGGTCGGAGAAAAGAGAGAGGAAAGAAAAAAAGAAAAAAAGAAAAAAAGAAATCTTTTTTTTTTTTTTTTTATTCTTCTTCTTTTTTTTTCTCCACTTGATTAACAAAATTGATAAATTTTCTTGGAAATAACGAAGCCAAGGAGTTAACAACGTACGTACTACATATGGTTATATTATTCTTAGAATTTCTCATTTCTGGTATACGTACACATAATATAAGTATATGTATGATATATATATGTGGAATGAAATCGAGATTCCCTCTGAATGCGTATAATTCAAGTACGTAGGTGTATACCATCTATGTAAGTATATTATAGTAGTATACGTCTAATGAGAATAAAAGGAATGAAATTCCCGAGGGCTGAGGATGCACGCGGCCTGTGCCTGCACAGTGCGGTTGATTTTATCCAGTGTAGTTAAGTACAATAATTAGCATAACTTAAATGCCTGTAACCGCATC
This sequence comes from Tenthredo scrophulariae, assembly GCA_963978835.1. Lineage (NCBI taxonomy): Eukaryota > Metazoa > Arthropoda > Insecta > Hymenoptera > Tenthredinidae > Tenthredo > Tenthredo scrophulariae. The sequence continues at coordinate 3,008,157 of OZ022228.1, read as the reverse complement.
AAAGAATAATCTGGCTAACGAAACCGATCGATTCAGCGATCGAGGGATATTTGAATTCTCGTTAAATCTTATACACCGAGTCATCTATATGCGATAGTTACTACCAAAATACCGAGCGATCAGATCTTATGGGATTACTTTAAATTTCCATTAAATTAACGGAAAAAACAAACGTCGTTTTAAGCTACGCAGGCCGTATAAAGATCAAAGATTCCTCTTATAAAATCTGTAGAAAATTGATAAAATCCAAGCTACGTATTCCGTTGCCGATAATATTCCCAGAGTCTGGAATATCGGGAACTTGAAGAATCAAGATCGAGAATCTTAGATCACTAACAACGGAGATATCTCTCTCTCTCTCACTCTCTCTCTCTATCGTTCGAGTTTCTGCTTAGCATACATGTAGATCAGTTCGAGCTAACATATTCCTTCTTCCTAACCCATCGTAGTGCTGCAGCCGTGCCTTCAGCCTACACAAATCTCAACCTAACTCTTCTACGTATGTACATTTATTTTTTATATAGTCATATTCCCGGGCTTATCTCACGGGGAGTTACTAATCTGACATTTAACCGTGACAAGAAGTTGGAGAAAATTATTTGCCCAGATGTAGCTAAGCATCAATAAAAATTGCCAGATTTTTTGACTCCGTAAAATAATGTATTTTCCTCTCGTTGTCGAATTTCATAATAAAAATGAAAATAAGCTATGATTTATGGTGAAGTAGCTTAAAATACTCTAGCCTTTGGTATTGTATGGTGTCAGTGGCTCTGACCTAGCCACACGTAGTATAAATACGTGACGTTTTAGATCTGTTATAAAAGAGTAGGTTTGAAAAATGTGATACGATTACCGCGATAGAGATTTGAGAAAAGAAAAGAGACGGAGAGAATGATAAAAGAAAAAAAGAAAATAACAGAGATTTAGAGACTATATCTTAATTCCCAGGCATATCTAAGGTCGTGATGGTCGAGAGATGGTGGACCACACGTGAGCGAAGTACCGAACCCTCCTCACATTTATGCTACCATATATACACGTACTGTGATACGTGTAAGACACCATAGTCGTCGGACATCACGTAGGTACGTATATAGGTAGGTACCTAACTTGTAGTACCTGTAACCTGCTTCAGCACTAGGATATTTAACAGTAATAACATACTGCCGATGTATGGTAGTTCTAATGCACCATTACTGGCCCAAGGGCCGAATAATTATAATAATAATAGAGATTTAGGCATTAATACCAACTCGAGTCTCCAGGCTCGAAGAATCAAGTCATACGATTTTTTCTCTTCTTTTCTTTTCTTTTTTTTTTCTGCTACACATTTATTCAAGTCTGCTGAACTCGCTACGCGGCTAATCGTACGCAACTACAGAGGTGATACTGTGTTCCTTTCAGCTAAGTATTCTAAGTGAGTAATTTCCCACAAAATTTATACTTTCACTAGTTTTATTCGAGCCAAACGATCGTAGGTCAGTTTTTTTTTTTTTTTTTTTTTTTTTTTAAGATTACTTCACTTCTCCACTTTTTTTTTTTTTTTTCAGATACATTTGGAATTCATTTTGGACTCTACAGACGAGGTATTCACACGTTACAATTCCCAAGCTAAACGAAGCAATTATACTATCGGGTATACGAGAGAACATATAGATATGTGTGCGTATATATATTATAACGCAACGCAACTGCATTGCGTGTAAAACGTTATACCGCAATGATAATTGTCCCTACAGACTGGAAGTTCAATTAAATGAATAATTCCTTGTTTTTATCAACTCGTACTACTGTAACGCCGCAATAGACTCGTTAAAATAAATTGTGTTATTATTAAACTCCCTGCAGCTAGTCGGTCTCGACTTGACGGTTAAATTTCCGAGTTTAATAGTATCACATGCGTCCTTCTTCGTTCAGATAACAAGCAACTGTGTTGATCCATTTTGATGTTATTATTTACAAGGAAAAATGAATTTCAAAATTTTCATTTACGATATAATATATTATACGATGACCTCTGCTGCGCTGTTATATATTAACGCAGGCGAGGTCGTTACGAAACTGCAGGAGTTGAAAAGCTAATATCCAATTAAATGCAAATGATCGCTGCAAGGTAATTTAATAATTATAGTATACATTAAGTATCGTGATAGTAATTTACGAGGTCTACTGACTTCAAATTATCGCATTGAGTAATTCTATCGAAAGTGATAGGGAACCTGGCCGAATTTTATAAATCAGATTTTAAAGAGGGTAAAAAAAAGAAATAATAATTAAGAAATTATTGATATTATATTTATCGGTGTGTTTATTATCTTGATGCAATTTATCGTATACGTAATCGATCGACGCGGTTAAATATCGTCCAGGTGCAGGTAAGACAATGAAGCCACCTGGCCAGGGTAGGTAGGTAGGTAGGTATATACCAATCAATAAATATACAGAGAACTAAACTCCTCCTCGAGTTCTGCTGCAGCAGGTCCGGCTAATATGGCGAGTCGGATGCACCGGGGTTCTCGAGACTCTGTCTCCTCGTACCTCATGTACCTGTATATGTATATACATACATACATACATATTTATGCAACGCAGGATGTACTAATATGGTTTCGCAACAAAGCCGAGTGCTGAGTGCGTGCGAAAGCTACGAGGCGAGTCGAGGCGATATGGGATGGCGATAGAAAGCGAGATACATAACAATAGAGGAGTAGGACTGTGAGAAGAAGGTAATCAGGAAGTATCCGTATCCGGTGGAATTATTTAAGGGAAGAAATTTCATTCCCTTCATTCAGAACGCTTCATTTCATTCATTATAAATCATTCAGAACGCCATTACGGAACGCCTTAACTCGACCAAGCACAGAGCTTATACGCGATCAAGACAGAGCCGGATCAAAAGTGTAAATTGATCAGTGCTCGTGGCGAACCGAGTGTTCGTCGTTAAATTGTAGTCCTTGCTAAGTACGGCGTCGTCTCTAACTCGAATGTGGCTTCCAGCTCGTTCGCGGTATCCGGGTCTTCCGCTCATGATGCGTGATGCCAGATGCTGGATGTCTGACGCCTGATGCCTGGCTGATTTTTCTCAGGCATCAGGCTTCAGGCATCATGAGCTAATAGGACCCGGACACCGTGAATGATCATGGAAGCTAAATTCGAGTCAGAGGCGCCGCCGTACTTGGCTAGGAATACAATTTAAAGCCAAAGACTCGATTCGTTACGTGCACTGATCAATTTACACTTTTAAGCCGGCCCGATTACGATTACGTATAAGCTCTGTGATTGGCGAACTGAGATCTTCGCTATCTCGGAAAGTATCGGTCCCTCAAATTTTTGGTGAAGGACACTTGGCCTTGGATTCACACAGGGAATTCACCCGCGATTTGTGGTTCCGTGATTTTGAATGACTCTGTATACGAGTATCGAGTCCTCGCGTAAGTACCTAACTGTATTTTTTTTTTTCTTTTTTAGTCCGTGAATAAAAATGGTCGATCGCATGTACAACGAAACGGCGTCACATCGGTAACTGCTAACGATTATATTACACCGGTGCCAGTATGCCAGTTGAATTTTTGATCACCGATTGATACGATCGCATCGACTTGACGACTCTTTCGAATTTATACGAGTATAGAATAATGAATAACACACGTTTTTAGGTCTCGCGTGTCATGCAAAGGACGAAAACTATAGATAAAAGTAAAAAAAGGGAACAAAGTTTAGGTCGCATATATATTCTGACTTTCGGTCGTTTGCATAACCGTTAAATATTTATCTGAACAGAATTTTATGGCGAATTTGTTTATTCATCTTATCGGAAAATTTGGATACCGTTTCATTCATAGTTTGACGGACCGTCCGTCCGTATGCCTCGAAGGTATGTATTATCAAAAGGTATATATGTATGTAGCGTAGTATTATACCTTATCGTTTTTCTTATCTCCGAGTTATTCTGCGTTTACAAAGATATATATTTCTCTACTCTCCTCTGCTGTGTTGCTGGCGGGTAACCGACGCCTGTTTACTCTGAACAATCATAAAAACAGTATGGCGGGGACAGGAAATGCTACCACGCTAAAGAATCCGCCTCTATACCAGCTACTCATACATATAGAAATTTCCTCACCATACGATACACACATGTGTTTATATTCCGCCGAGAGTCTCATTGTCGAAGAGTCTATAAAGTTCTAGAGTAGGTTTAAGCTGCTTTATATAATCCATTCATAAAACGGCTATCGTGACTTTATACTTTGATATTGGGTTCGCCTAATTCCTTCAAATTTTTATCTATTCATTATTATTATTATTATTATTATTATTTTCGTTATTTTGTCGAGAGAAAATTGATATCTAAAGATATTTTCATTAGTTTTTAATCCTGCTTGAAAGCTTCTCGTAATTAAGGCTCTCGCCTTAACGGTCAGTGACACTCGCTCGCTCGTTAACTATACTTATGTATATACGTATAGATATAGATATTCTTATAGATGTAAGTATATACGTGTTACTTTCAGAATTATTATTGCAGTAAAATCAAGTTAGTTTTATTACCGGTGAGAACGCTGCAGCTATAGCCTCAAGCGCAATCGCGACTTATGATTAGCTGCTTTCTTGTTGTTTTAGGAATTTTATTATAATCATTTAGTCATATAGGTAATCGAAACTCTGAATCAATACACCGATACCTATATACAGGCATATAAGAAGGCGATTCAAAATAGTGATGAAATTATAACCGTGACAACAAATCCTAATGTCTGTGAAGTTGGCGTCCCATTTTTGTTAAAATGAATTTTTTTTTTTTTAGACTTCCGACTTCTCTGACCGAAGTTCTAGAGTTCCTTATGAGTTTTATTGTTATATATACGCTTAGTTTCGGAAAAATCGGCTTGGGGCGATTAAAATGATTCACCCGGTATAGCAGAGAAAGATATAAAGAAAGAAAGAAAGAAAGAAAGAAGGAAAATAAAATTAAATTAAATTTCTTAATAAATATTACACCACGATTTTTATCGATTGCCTATCATTGCTTTATTATTCCCTTATAACATAAAACTAAGAATAAATAAGTTTCTCAGAATATATGGTGAAATTCTATTAACATAAAGTCAATTTTTGAAAAAATAATTAAGCGCCTTATCATGTGCAACGTTGAGTTAATAATCTCACAAGTAACGTGGAAGTTGCATACGATAAGGCGCGCCTATATTCGCGGGCAAATTAGTTTACTAGTTTGATCGCGAGATGGCGATACCATTTTGCACCCCGTTGGCTTGATCAAGAACGATCACTGGCGTTTAATGCTAATAAAGCCATTTGATCTTATATTTTCATAGAGAATACACCTCGAAAATATGGTCAGACGAATCTGAATGACTCTTTGTATAATATGTTGTGACAATATATGACATGAGAAAAAAATGTTAATAAAAAAAAAAAAATAAATAAATAAATAGCAACCGTTATTTTTCCATAAAAAAACTGAATTATTAAACAAATTTTAGCCGTATTATTGCGAATTTTAATCACATAAACAATAATTATAATAAATTATTATGTATAATAAATAATAAATAAGCATTTCGAGAGTGATCTCGGAGATTTCCGTTTATCGTCACGTGCAGATAACTTGCGTCCATACTTATATAGCATAATGATAAATAATATAATAATTTTATTCTCTTATATGTACCAATGATCTTTGTCATAATCAATATATTACAGTCTCGGTTAAGCAGACGTATGAGTACCCGCGAAATATATATTTATATATGCTTAGGTATAAAGAGCGCGGGTGAATATACTATATATATTAGGATGTAACATACGTATATACTTTACCGATTTTTCTCTACCTCGATAACTTTCCCTGTATCGAATCAAATATTTCCTGAATAATATATTATCCATAATATTACGTGTACAGCCCGCGAGCGTATAATATAACCCGGAATGTAATATACGTCCATTATGAGCTCACATTGGTTACACTCTCGCGCGCTTGCAGCTGATCTATAGGTAACAGTTTCAATTACCTGCACGTATCTACCTACCTACCTACCCGCGAGGATCGACCCCACCTATCGTAACATCGCATCGTAGATTTCCACTCGTAATTATGTACTAGATGGTCACTGACTATTTCTTCCCTCACATATTATACACGCACGAAATTCAAGGGACAAAAATATATATTTAATTGGGTGAAAATATTACAGTTTTTTTTGCGTTAATATTCATTTTAGAAATATTTTATGGGCAAAAGAGATGCGATTATGGGGAAATAAGTGTGTCAGTTTGATCAGTTTCTACTCCGAAACGGCTAAACCGATTCGGACAAGCAAGGTGACGTTAGAAAGCTTTCGATCGGGGTTACTTGATACTGTTACAGACTTGCTGAGACAAATCGGCGTACAACGCAGTGTTACTACGTCTTCGTCACACTTTGAATCCGTGAATAATAACGGATTGATAAATCTCATTAAGCTTTCGAAAACTTTTCGCGTAATTTTGGTCTCCTGCTTATATGCATGTCTCATTTTATCTTCGTGGTATGTATGAGCTGCTATAATACATACGTTATATCGTATCAAAATATCATCGATAGACTAAGAAGCAGTTTTTATTTTGTTTATCGTTTATCTCCGTAGTTTGAGAGAATTGGAAAAAATGTTTTATACAAAATATGTAGACCCGCAATAGGCGGAACTTTTTTGTCCTTAGAAATTTTCTCTGGAACTAATGGTTTTCGAGAAAAACGCTGCGGAAGTATTAAAAGCTGAAAATTTCGCTCACCCTGAACCTCCATGCATTGATGACTCTCTCATTCTGTTCCAGATCATTTCTTCACCTCTGGCCGGTTCGGGCTTCACACAATACGATCTTTCGTCAACTCTGATGATCATTTTAGTCGGAGGAAATTTCCCAAAAATTATTATCAGAAAATCTGATTTTCATAACGAGGAGCGACTTGTAACAATACAACATACTAACGCGGGGAACGAATTCATAATCGCGTATATACAATGAAACTTTTCCGAACAATCAGCACTGACCGACTACCTACCGATTTCACGCACTAGGAACTGAACGAAACTTCACTGCAATAAATTTAAACAAAATTCTTCTTGGCGACGTAATCCAGAATGGGAATTCACTACACTAGATTATCACTTCGTATACATACACAGAATTCACTTCACTGATACTTCACTGGAACTGAACGAAACTTCACTGCAATAAATTTACACGAAATTCTTCTTGGCGACGTAATCCAGAATGGGAATGCACTGCACTAGATTATCACTTCGTATACATACACAGAATTCACTTCACTGATACTTCACTAGAATTGCACTATACAAGGTTAAGAGAAACCCTAACCCTATTTGAGGCTGGAAATCATCGAGCGAAATCTTCTCGGCGACGTAATCCAGAATAGGAATAGCACTACACTCTATGAATACATACACAGAATTTACTTCACTAGAATTGCACTATATAAGGTTAAAAAAGAAACCTTAACCCTATTTGAGGCTGAAAATTATCGAGGGAGATCTTCTTAGCGACGTAATCCAATGAATATTTAACCCGAAAGAAAATCACTCGATTTTTTGAAGCTCGGAAAATATACGCGACGTTCGTTAGTTACGAAACTATTTTATTCTAATCTCGCATAAGAAAATAAGACGTGTGTGTAATACCTGCTAGAGATTTAATAGTCTATAGACGTCGTATGCTATTTCAGAGGAACTCTTGCGCCTAAAAGCTCCCGAAAAACTTCACTAAACTTTATACTGGTCCGTTAAACGATCGACAAAGAAAAATAACGCCATATTGAAAGCTAGCGATGACTACCAACCCCAAAAAACTGTTAACGACAAATCTAGGTCACCGTTCTGTAAGACACGATCGTCAAATTTTTCTCAGGTTTCTTTTTTTCAGTCTCGTCGGTTTGAAGCTATATTTTTGATTTATTCATTTTTTTTTTTCAACTTAAAATTTGACGGTTATAAAAACGATTGACTAATAAGACGATAATGAATACGCTATTGCAGTATGGCGTCCATATTTTATGTTGGGTATCGCGGCTGATTTTAGTCATACTTGTTTGTCAGATAATTTCAAAGAGATTTCGAGACTAAATTTATCACACACGTATGAGAAAAGCCTCCGGTAATATCTATAGTTTAATAATTGCGTATACACACTTACTCACGGCCGAAATATTCGTTGTTTAATCACGATAAAGCACGAATGTAGACGTACGGGGTGCTAGACTAGCGGATCACTGGCCAACCGGAAATCTGCATCTCGGAATCAGAACCGCGAAAACGAAATATCGGTATAATACAACTAGTCGTTTAAATTTTGAGTTGAAAAAATTCAGTTGATCGATTTACATTTTTATAAATCGTTTCCGAACTTCATATTCTCTAATATTATCAATGATTAGTAATTAATAACTCCTCGTTCCCGCGCGCGACAACGGAGTCCCCCCAGTTTTACCAATGCTACAACAATTAATATAGACAAATTATTTGCTAAGATTTCGCGTCGATAAAGAAGATCGACTATCGTTTTCCTTATCCCTATAGAAAAATAGCCCCTTGATGATATAATCACAATGATGAATATTACTCTGAAGATGTAGCTGCGCCTGTGGAAATAAACTTCGGTCATCAATAGCTTTTAAACTATAATTCTCAGAGGCATGAAATCCGCTGCAACTAGCGACGTACATATCGCGTCACTAATGCCATAAGGTCGTAATTGCCAAAAAAAATTTTTTTGCGGATATGCCTAAACGATGTTATATGGCATGAAAAAGATTTTGCCACCAAAAAAAAAACCAAAATTTTTTTTTTGCGCTTACGACCTTATGGCATTAATGACGCGACGAGGTAGCTATAAAAAAAGCATCGCAACGAATCCGTTATTCAAGGATTGAAAAAGTAAGAAAATAAAAAGTCCTTAGACAGTTTATTTTCGCAAACGCAAGGCCATAAATCTGGATGTTAATACCTACTGTCTTGTTAATTTTAGCAAAACGTATGGGGTGATAAAAGTGGTCTATAAACTATTCCGGCTTGTCTAATTTTGTTAGATTAATAATCTGACGAGATTTTAGCGTTTCATTATACCCACACTGTACGTATGTAAAATTGGTAACGTGTAGGTATATTATTTCGTAATATACTCTGTGTATAATTCCTACGCGTTGGTTATAATGCCGTAGCTAACGAGGAAGATTTGGGTGGTCCAATTCATGCGACGTGCTTGGGGCCGCCCATCCGGTTAATTATTAATATTTTAATCCTCGATTTTATCTCCGCAGCCAGTAAAATTTTATATATTTATAAAACCTGACGCCAGATTTCTGGGCCTCAATTCATCATCGATATTAATTATATGAAACTGTTATTTAATTTTCTAATTTTTATTAATTTTTTTCCGTTTTTATTCGAACGGCAGACCTTTATAATTGCAGGAAACAAAACAATAGAGTGTAGCACATTTGTATAATAAGAATGAGTCGCGCAGTTTGAACACATGGAGGGATTAATACCCTCACAGTCGTAGCAGAGTGTGTGGAAACAGTTTCCCACAGTTTGTTATCTCGGTTGCGCGATAGAAACTCGTATATAACAAGTAAGGGTCACCGACTGCAGTTTAGATTTTAGAAGTTATAGCCGATGGCCGAACTAAAGCCAGGCGAGTAATAATTCACTGCAAAGTGTATAAGTCTGTCAGTGGAGGAATTGAGGGGGCGTAAAGTCGTAGGTTGAAGGGTAAAGGGTAACGGGCAAAGTATACCTATATACATATATGTGTATCGCGATATATATGCAGAGTCGAGTATAATAATACGTTGATTGACAATCAAATATAAAAATGATAATATTTCATATTCATACATATTTAGCCGACTCGATTTAGCACTCTCTCTAACATGAGAAGACCAAGCCGAGGTTCACATATGTCAGACGTATAGCTCGCCCGCGCAGCATCCAGAATTGTCCTGGGAATTTTAATGACGTCATTCTGAACCGGGTCCCGGATTAATTAAAATGATTGCAAAAAAATCTCCGTGTATTTATTTTTGTTAAGTACATATTAGTTCTTCTCAACGACAGCTTTTTGCTTCTTCTCCGTATTCTTTTGAACGGGATTTGTGCTAAATGAAGATTACTGGTATATTATTGGCATTGATAATTTCGCTCATGTTATAGTAGCCAGACTCGTACGATCAATGACTCATTTCTTTTTTTCTCAGAGATTATTTCATGGGTTCAGTAAACAATCAGCACGAAGTTGATATAATACTGGGAGTGCTTGGCTGATGGGTCTGTTGATCAGCTTGTTATACTTTTAGCTTTGTATTCTCAGACGGTCGTCATAGCTTATATCGAATAAGGCGCTTGACACCATCTCGCAGTATGTGAGTAATGCGGATATAAGAGCTTGCAGAGAAAGTGTAACGACCATATAGGCTGCGATTCTATCTTACAATCAGATACGTCTTTGAACTTGAACTTTGACCATTGAGTAATCGTCGGTATATTCATTTCGTGGACATTTATTATATCTAAAATTATTTTCAATTAACTCTTCCGACATTCTCTTGAGTACACTACGCGGATGTGAAGTTAAAATTTGATCAAAATTCATGTACCACATACGTCGTACGTAACAGCATCTGGCAGCAAATCCGTTTGGCGGTGTCTTCCGTTAAACGGACAAATTTTTTATAATGTAATGATGTGTAGTACTGTACACACTGCAGTGTATGTCGGTTTTTTGCTTCTAAAACGACTAAAAAAGTACGTGTGAACTTTATATACCCGGAAATATTATTTTTGGGAACTACGTACTACGAATATGACGAGACGATGAAAAAAAACTCTTCCTTATAATTTTTTCCTGTAGTTCCTTCAATTTTTTTTGACAACAGTTTATTATAGAAGTTGGATTGAAAATTCTTGAGTTATTATAAACAAGTGAGAAACATACATCCATGTTCATTGCTTTCCTTTTATTTTTATTTTTTTTCATCAAACTTTCGAGTTTCTTTCCGTCTCATTACGTCGATGATATTGCGAAGGATAATGAAAAACTAAGTAAATTCCATCACTCGAGGGATACAAAGTATCTCGCTTCGTATATTATCTCAAATGGTACTACGGTGAACAACCTATGACCAGATATCGGTACCCTACATCACGCGCTAAATCATGTGCTCGGACTTATCGACGTGAAAATGAAAAGACATATGGATGGGAGAGGCGAGGAATTTAAATAAATAAACTTTCACATAGTTAGCAATAATCTTTGTTCTTTTTCTTTTCTCCTTCAGGTAAACGACTCTAAAAAATATTTTGGAAGTTAATCGCGATATTCCAATTACAAATACTCGCTAATGATTGATTTTCATAACTAAACAGTCATATTATATCTGTATGAATTTTGCTTTTCATTAAACGTTAATAAAGAAAACATCGAAATGATTTATTATTCGTCACGCCATATGATATGCAACTAAGAGTTAGAAATCACAAAAATGACACATAAGTTGCACATGCCAAGGCGTACAGATCCTCGCGGCAAAAGTAGTTCATCAATCCGTCCGCGAGATGGATTTTTTCATTTTCATTTAGGTTCAATGAAAGAAAACCTTAACACGTTATTATATATTTATCAAAATAATTTAGTAGCGAATAATTATATTAAGAATAGAGGGGCCGTTCGGCAGAACAGGAAAAATGATAAATTTGATTGTAGAACTATACAAGATTTCACTATACTTTACTTTACTGATAATTTTTTTAATTAATTCTCTCGAGTCGAAATAAATGAAATCATTTTGATTAAAAATTGTTTAAAATCGGTTCTTATACTATATAATTTTGGATGGGTTGTAAATGAATGAGATTTTAATTTTTGTCCATTCTCGATTTATTTTTGAACGTAATACGAGTCCTCTACGTTTCTATACAAAACTGTAGTACTCGGTAGTATATGTTATAAAAATTAAAAATTAAAATTAAATAGAGATAATATATGAATGTACAGTAAATAGCACATATACATTATTTGTATTTCTTTTTTCTTCCCCTCTCTCTATCTTTTTTATTCAAATTCTACATTAGAAAGGACGGATTCAGTTTCTTGTAGTTTTAGAAATCTCATTTGTTCATTCTTCTAAATTCTTTTTATACAGGTATACATACATATATAAAAGAAATTAGAAATCGAGGTACGAGATCGAAGTAACTCCCTCTTTACAATAATAATAACTTTAATAGTCATAATAATAATAATTAAAATTAAAATGAATCATCAATACTCGTAACATTTCAGTATTCAATATGTTTTTCTCCGAATCTCATTCTGTAGGAATGTTATTCTTTTACCACAACTCATAAGTTATACTATAATAGATCCAGCATTGAAACTTTGTACGTAGATTATCTTCGGTTTATGAAAAAAAAAACATCTATCGATCTAACTTCTTATTATAAGTGTATGAAAATCTGAGTAATGTAATTGGGAATGAATTCCTCATCAAAATGAACTTTGAAATGTATTATAAATGTAGGCATTTATATCTTCTAGCTTTGTACAAAATACCTCAAAGACACGAGTCTGATTAATGATAATAATTATTAATAATTGATAAACTTTGATATTTATATTTATAATATTTATAATATATAATATAAAAACGAAGCACTAAAGAGGTTCTTTGAACTACGTAAAAAGAAAATATTACGAGAGATTTCAGTTGTCTTTATCCCATGGCATTTCATGCTATGGAATCACTATTATAATCAATCTATATTAATACCTAAATTTTATGACCGGATTTGGACGGGTGGCTGATCGGGCATCAAACCATTTCAGTCTTCGGTCAACGTAAAAATTAATTGCAGATTTTTGTTTTATTTTATTTTTTACGCAATATACGGAAGCGGCACGGAAGCAGAACGATCTTAGTCTCTCATGTGTAAATTAAAATTGATTAAACTCATTGTGATGAGTAAATATTAGCTGCTGAAGATCAAAAGTAACGTCCAGTTTCGTTATTTGATAAAATTACCCTGACAAACAAAATGAATCAATTATTAAGGAAGGAAAAAGATCGATTCATGATTCTTTTGCTTCCGAGTCACTGCAGCTGCATTTACGAATATGAAAAGAACGTTAATCCTACTTTTCTTTCATCTTATGAAACTAATTTGTAAATAGATTGTCTTCATTTCTTAAAATACTCTTCGGGTTGATTAATGGCTCATTATTCACGGCCACAATAGCTCGATATTAGGCGATTGCATGTTCGCGATAATCTGGTAAACTGAATACACGCACAGCCAACAGTAAATCTGTAATTATCAAAAAAAAAAAAAACATTTCTATGAATGAAAAGTATCAATTATCAATATCGAAGCACCAGCCAATCCATCTCAATAAAATCACCATCTAATTGCTTATCAATTTTACTCACGTTGTAAGACATCCATAACCAGTTGCACAGCGTTGCAAATACAGATTGGAGCTGAAAAAACGAGTAGATATCCTTCAAATTTATAATTAGCGTTATCAAACTAATCATATTGTGTTAAAAATAAAGAAAAAGGCGATTAAACGACCGATGAGAGTATCCGATCCTGATGAAATGGTAATTATAAAAGCAGTAGATCATTTCTTGATTTTCGACAAAATATAACTTACGTATATGTAATAGCCTCCGAGTAACCAGAGTCCAAAAACAAGTTGGAACAAACAGATGATGAACCACATTACAAGCCATGGAATCATCATTCCTCTAATGCGACGAGCAATGCCCTGTACCATGCATATCGAAGTTCCGATCAAACAGAGAAAGTAGATGATAAAAAGGGCGCCCCAAATTTTCATGGCTGAAATATTTATAACGATGTTTAATCTCATCAATTAGGCGTTCGTTAGTTTCAAACCAAATGAAAATGGGTGGGATTATGGTTTTCACTAGTTTAGAACAATTTTTCAAATCATTGGGAATTACTTTTCATCTTATGATCGCGCTTTTAAACTATTTTAATCACTTTCGCAGGTGATTTCGACCGTTTCATATAGGATTATAAGGTTTATTTGAATTCTAGCTACTCTCGAGTGATTTTATATACTTTTATCCTCTTTACGGAGAATTCCAGGACCCTGAAATTGATTTGGTATAGTTTTTCAACTCCTCTTCAATTTTCCAAATTCATAAAAGCCTGATAAGTTTTTTTTGTTTCCAACATCTCCCATGAAAAAACCATCGATGGATATAAACAACTGAAAGAAACGTAACTACAGATTGTTGAACAATTCTTTCACTTACACATTCGGACATCTGCTTCAAAAAGTGGATTGTAAAGCTGCGTAGAATCGCCGCCATTCAACATGTAGGATATGAAAGTTATCAAAACAATACTCATCGCCTAAAAGAAGATAAATAATAGATGAGTAATGCTTGTTAGAAATATATTTGAAATAAAAAAATTCGAATAGTAAATTATTTCGGAGGTTATACATTCGAAATTTTTTTTTCAAATTTATGCAAAGAGTTTATTCGAACAATTTCACCGACCAACTCCATTGTCCTCTAATCTTATACGTGAAAATAATTTCTTTTATTTTTATACTTACCGATGAGTAAAATGCCACAGCTTTGCTACCAACTTCAACGCTATTTGTCCAAATGCATGGTGACCAGCAAGACGTTAGGACAACCATATTTACTCTACATTAAAAGGAGAGAATATACTTATGATAGATTGAATGTTTAATTTAATTAAGAAACATAATCAACGATGAGGTGACCTAACCTAAAGAGGTACTACCGTTTGTTTTGAAACTGGGGCGTCGGCTCTCAGGTGATTTAGTATTATTTTATACACGGTTTCATTTAGAGAACTATTATACATCCAGTTTTTTAATATCCTTACCTAGTTTTGTCTAGGCGAAAAGGTTTTTCACAAATAAATTGTACCGCACTTTTCTTTTATTAATTATTTTATTTATAATGTAAACTCTCGTTCGTTTCGTATGTACTAACTACAAGTTCGCCAGAAGGTGTGGTCATTCATTCGGTTCGCTGTACTTGTATACTTGTAGTAGCGTCATCGCTACGGCATGTCAAACGATGAACGGCGCTTTAAGCGTAGTAGAAATTCTACAGTGTCGACAACATGAGGGGCGGAATATCCCTATGGAAATAGAACCGATATCATCATTTGAAATGAAGAGATAATTGTTAAATCATATTTCAAATGACTTTTTATTAGAATGAATAAAGAATCGTTCATTCAGGGTCTGAATTATAGTATTTCTAGTTTCCGTTAATCATAAACGTAGTTTAAATATGAATAGACTAATTAATACGCGGCTAATTTCGAATTCGAAATTTGAATTCGAGCCGCGCGAGTCTTCGGAAGATTTGAATGCAGAGAATAAATTCTTTTATCATTATAGTTTCTGATTCTTTGCGCTGTAATATTCAGTAATAAGTATCCTAAAACAGAATTTATATTCGATTGACAGTAAATTTGAAATTATTTGAAACAACAATGCCTGGGAGATATGCAGTACCTAGTTCGCGGTTACTTGATATTTATAAAATCGAAAGTATCATATTTCAAAATGCTTTAAGTTTTTCGTTTAAACCTTGTCTAGCTGACTTTGGATCTAATTTATAGATTTTCTATTATCATATTATTATTTCTCATCGCAAATCGTGTCGATTTTATTATTTTTACTTTAGCGGTGTTATCACAGATTTATTTTTTGAAATAAGTATACCCACTAAGAACTTAGCTTGAAAACTTTTTTAAATATATCTAACGGAGCAATAATAGAAAGTAAAAAAATCAATTCCTTGCCATTTTAATAAAATGATCTGATGATTCAGAATGGTGAATAAAACGCAGAGAATCTAAAATTATTAGGAAATTCTTTTTACCAGTCGATCAATCTTCACGTGACTAATAATCGAGTTGAAATTTTAAAAATATATTCCTCGGGTCGTCTCGTGTATGTGATCAGTATGTATACATATATATATATATATATATATATATATATATATATATATATATATGTGTATATATATACATATATACACATATACTATATGCATATAATGAGATAAAATCTGTTATTTACGTCTGTATCATTCGCTTAACATAGTTTTCATGTAACGACGTTACATTGCCTGAACAATATATGTATATATACCAATATACATGTATATATGTATATATGCTAATGGTTTCTATTAATAATCTGTGAGAGCAAGGCCGAGTTAGTTTATTGGACGCAAATAGATGCGACATGCACATATCTCCCCGAGCGCAGCGTTTCGATAAACTATTATATAAAATATACTGGAGAACATTAACGTCAGATTTTAATTTAATTAAAATTATATATCTCGGTCTAATTGGAAGCGACTTCTTCGTTATGAATACGCAATTTATGGCAATATGCGGGTTTTCGATTTATACCTCTTTCTCTCTGTACTATAAATATAATAATTATTCTACATACTAATTTATACTACTGTTATAATTTTGTATATTTATTTATATACTATACATATATACAGTCACACATATATATATATAATATATAATACCTGAAATTTTACATCAAATATTATGGTACACATATTTATATAATATTATATTATATGTGTATATGTGGTCGGAAAGTTTTTTCACCGTATAGTAAAGTTATTTTCATAAGTATTTTTCGCGATGCGGTGTACTTATAGTTATGACCGGATATCTGACTGAATAACACCTACACTTATTTCCTATTTATACCGAAGATCCACTCTGAGAATAGATCTTCCCAAATATTAGCGACATTCGAAATGTTCTATGAAGTTAAATATTTTTTTTTATAACGCGCTGGATATCGCAGCGTATAATATAAGAATTGATGTAATGATGTATATAACACAAGAAAATTGAATATATAACAAAAAAAGAAAAAAAAAGAAAACCAATAATTAATAATAAAATAATTATTTTACATTCACTATATACTATAATATAGAAAAGTATATTTTATCTTCTTTGATATAGACAATAAATCAAACATTAATATCTTATTGATCGTACAACAAATATGAAAATAATCAAGTGTTTACAAGCTCTATAAAGTGACCCAAAACAGGTGTGACGTATACCTTCTATTCGTTATCTGTGATCCGTCATTAAAAACTGATGTAAAAATCCTGCTTCCGCCAACTTGATTGATAAAAAATAAAATCAATCAAGGAATATAAATTCCTTCGCTCTTTTCATCGATCGCATAGGCATACTGATAATCGTTATAGACTCGTTTTCTCGCGTTTATTATACATATATTTGGGGAAAATATTAGTCAACTCGCTGTGTTTGATGTTTTTTTTTTTTATTTTCTCCATTTATTGTATAATTTACAGAATTTCTTACATCCTATGTGTACTGGTGTAACGAATTTTAACAAACGTTGAATTCCAACAGCATAATTATTAATAGTATAATATATATATTATAATAATTCATTTTCTAAATGCGAAGTTCATATTACAATATGAAGTGCGTGAGGATAGTAGAATTAATTTTACTAGAACTAGCGGGTATACATAATACATCTATATACATAATACGTATATAAGTTTAGAAAAAAAAAGTCGCGCATAGTTTGATTTACCGCAAGATAAGCACCGGCGTAAAACTGCTATCACCTGCGGTTATCTCCGCCCTTTATATTATATTGCAATAATAATTTCCCGGTAATATATTACCCCGTATAAATAGTGTACGTATAGGATAAGCCTGTCCCAGCGGTGATTAACCCTTTGAAAATGTAGTTCAATGGTGTAAGGTTTCCTTCTCTTTTGCGGTCTTCGTATACTATACCTATATTTATATATATATAAGTATATATATTCATATAAGCGGCCATTTTGGTACCACAAGAGAAGATAAACCTAATAACATTATTATGCATAAAGTAGCTATTATAAAACTGAATAATCTCATCGTATATATTACTGTATATATCTTATAATCGCGAAGATCTGATTTTTCATATTCAAATAATAATATCATTCGATATAGCATGGAATCTCATAAATCAAAATGTTGGACCTTTTTTTTCTTTCGATTTCGTTTTTTTTTTTTTTTTTTTCCCTAGACCGCTTTATTCAAACCAGTTACTTTAGCTGAGTGGAATTTTTGCTAAGTTAAGGAAAAATTACCTGGTAATATAGTACGGAAAACTTGATAGACACAATTTTTCGTATATAGGTATATGATAATAATACGATGTGTAAACATAAATATTATCGAGCCCTTTCTTGTTATACTATTATTATACAGTTTTGAAGATCGAATAAAAGATTGCTAAAAGTATACAGTCATCGCGTGGCTGGCCACGTGACGCGGGGGAACAATGATCAATCGGATTGAATGATGCTACGATATTAATGCCAATGGATTCGTAACTTATAAAGGATGATTGAAAACAGAAAAAAAAAAAAACCAGACTTAAAGTATGAAAAGAAAAAGAGTCTCTGCAGGTACTTTGACTAAACGTTTATAATATCTACAAGACAAATTTTTTTTATATCTTTCACTATTCGGATTTAAAATACTATGCGAGGATGCGATAAGCAATGGCTTATAAAAATTTCTACACTTAAAAAAATGGTATAACTAATTATCGACAAATATAATATTCATATCCACGGACAGATGTTTCTTCACTATAGTGTATGATATACATACGTATATACCTACCACACGCTGGTCAAAAGTTATAAATAAAAGGTACGCCTGTTTGAGTTGTTCCCTGCGCTATTTTCTAGACTTGTTTCTTCCACCATATTGGTATTCTCTTATTTCTATGTACAATGTATATATATATATATATATGTCTGGGTTTGGTTAGTTCCTATATACCCATATACCTACTTTTATAGCATAGAGTTTTTCCTCTTTATTTATATATTTACTCACTTATATAGATGCACGTATACATATATGGATTAAAATGCTCGAATAGGATCTTTGAATCGTTCATGTATTATTCGTACAATGAATACATACCGTATATATACATAGGTAATAAAATAATATCAAAATTCCGCACAATATCACTGCAATTTCATATTAAATACATATATGTAAATATAAAACTGTTATTTATTCGGTATATAGCTATATATACTATTTGCTAATGTTTACAGTATATATCTAGGTATAGGTACAGTTTGCCGGCTATATTCGAAGCTTCAGGCTTCGCTCGGGCTGGAGGCTGGAGGCTGGAGACTCGGAAACTGTGGATCTACACTGCACATACATACTAGCTTACACACGACGTAGCTTATTGTTAGAAGAGTAGGGATATTATATACTACGATTTTCCTAACTCGACAAATAATATTGATAATAAAAACAAGACAATTTATTCAAACGGAGATTCTGATCTCATATTGTTTAAAATACGCGCGCAACACAATATCGTTTCGTAAATTTATATTAAAAATTGTTAAAAGATAATAAAAAAACAGAATTTATTCTATCATTATTCAAGCTCATATTCGATCAGAATCTAAGACCAAAATTATAGATTCAAAAATTGAAAATTAACAAGAGAAGAATAAATAATATATGGATCGAAATTTCGGTAAGTATAATTCAAACTTTATTTGTTATATTTCTTAAAAATGTTATTCCGGTTTATGAATACAGGTAAATAAATCATAAATGAACTGTATACCTATATATCATCCGCGAGGTTACAGAGTTACGATAAACGAGTTATAACCGGATCCCTCCCATGGGTCAGATGAGGCCCGTCGACTTCGTCCGACTCTCAGAGCGTTGCGTTGGTTCGAGTCGTTGGGCCCCTGCAGCCTACGTCAGAACTGAGGCCTCGCTTGACCATCGAAGGTTGTTAAGTGGATTTAAAGACAGTAACAAACAAAAGAGTAAAATAAATAAAATAAAAAAAGAATAATTGTGCGGTGAATTTTCATATAAAATTTTCTATACAAATAATAATAATGATAATAATAATGATGATAAAATGAATGATTGGGGAAGAGAGAAGATAAAAATATAACTGAATAATTTTATTATAATTTTATTTAACTATTTATTTATTTATTTATTTATTTATAAAGTTTCCAATCTAATTCTGTAAACGAATCCCCTTCAGCGTATTATCATTTTTGTTGTTCTTGTACTTCGCTTATTTTGCAAAACTTATAGGTACTAGATGCGGGATATTATTATAATGCGTTATATATATATATATATATATATTATATTATGTCTTATGTTATGTTATGTATGTGTGCAGTAAATGTATCGTGAAATTTAAATGAATTTGTGCTTCGGTTTAATACGTTTCTTTACTAGTATGTATTAGTATAGTTGTGTATAACTCGGAGTATAGAGAATCCAGGAGAGAAAAAGAGAGAGATAAAGAAAAAGAAAGAGAACGAGAGAGAGAGAGAGAGAGAGAGAGAGAGAAATGGAGAGAATGAGGGACAGGGAGGGATCCCCTTCTCCGTAAACCACGACCGTATCGCCTCGATTACACCGCCGTATATGTCAGTCGGAACAGTTGACGGTCGACGGTCTTACAAGATATATTCTGCAGTGTGACGATTCGAGTGAACATAAGAAGAAGAGACAAAAAACAAAAGAAACAAAGAAAAAAATAAAAAAAAAAAAAAACTAATATATTAATTGATGAGAAAAATGATGAGGAAAAGAATAATTTTGTATGTGAAAGAATCTTCTTTTTTTTTTTTTTTTTTTTCAAAATCAAAATTGAATAAATAATAATGAAATACCTACAACAATAAAACAAAAATTCAATTGATTAATAATAAAGGTATGGTTTTGACGCTGCACTGCCGTACTAGCTCAACCGGCGATTCTCTCCTCGACTCTTGAACTTGACTTGTTTGAGGAGAACTGATTATGTGAGCTCGAGTTGCAGCAGCAGCAGCAGCAGCAACAGCAGCAGTAGCAGTAGCAGTAAGCAGTAAACCAGCAAGCGTCTCTTAAACGTAACGCGATAGATACTTGATGATGAATATTGAGTGCGGTTGGTATAGTTGCCGGTAGACTCTTGGGTACCTAAAGTAACGAAACCGCATCCGAAGACCTCGCAGACACATCGTATAAATATCACGTGAGCCATCCCAGTAGAGTGGTACGCGGGCTGAGTCTGCGCTATTTAGAAAATCTTTGCTTAGCGGGAGACGACGCGCGCTCCTTCGTGAAGAACTCTTGAAGAGGTTGAATACGTAGTCCTGATCGTTGTCTCTATTGGTATCTATATTATAATATCGCGACGCGTCCTCGACACACGATGGTTACCATATCACCATTAAATTAAAAATCATTTTTTTTTTCTTTATTTTTTCAATTTTTTTCAATTATTTTTTTAGCTACGAACTGTTTCGCTATATTTTAAAAACTTTATAATACACCGAATACATGGTGAAAATAAATCGCATTTAGTGTCAGTTTGGTAAAAAAATAAAAACGAAACGAAAACAAAAAAAAAAAATAAACAACGAACAATACTGTGTTAACAGATACGAGAAACAACACGAGACGTGCAATACACAACGTAGTGCGACTAATACTTAAGTGCTGCAGTATACTAGTCGAGAAGAAGTACTGAAAACTATAGATAAACGATGGAAGACACATGATTAGCAGGTAATATAAAACAAAATAACGTCAAATAATTAAATATAGAAGAAAGTTGAACATCGTTCTATGCAGTTTAGGCAGATATAACAGTACATTATCTCCGCAGATAATTCGCGTTATAGTTTACGGATAAAATTGACGCCGAATTTTTGACATAACGTTATTCTAACTCGAACCGTATGTTGGAAATCTGTAAATTATTACGAAATAAATAAATGGCAGAAGGAATATATCGTGCGTTAGTACATATTCGCTGTTAGCTATGTGCGAGCGCGTGCTGCAGTACAGTTAAGTTAAGTTAAGTTAAGTTGAGTTAAGTCAAGTTAAGTTCAGTGCAGCAGCAGAAGCAGCAGCAGCAGCAGCATCAAAACTCTTGAAGGAATGTTTTACGACCGAGTAACACTGGGTCTGGCATGAGTTCAGAGTACTCTGATATTTTCTACCAATGATAGGAGGCGTTAGTGAAAGTTTGTTAAAGCTTGGCAAATGGTATTCTAGATATAACGGAAAGTGGGTTTATTTATAGCGCATTGGTAGCCGCCTATACCCCCTGCGCGACGTATAGATATATGCATATGTATATACACACACCTTATACATCTATAGATCACAGTTTGAAGAGAGATTTGCATTTTCCATTCATCTTAGGATAGGTATGGTTTAAATTATTGCTCATGCACAGGGTATTCGATAAATTATTACCTCGTATACGTATATACGTATCGTCGTATCATGTTATATCCATAACAAGAGGTATTTTTATTCAAGCGCATATACATAGGTATATTTTGGTTTAATAAAAAGAATAACTTCAACAAACATTCCAAAGCAGATAAAACAAAAAAATACTTTGCGAAAATGAATATACACGCATTCAACTACGATGAGCTGTTTATATTTATTAATAATTTACACGTTATTCATAATCTTCTATATATACATATATATACACATATGTTTATGCATTCAGGAATTTTGAGACAGTTATCTTTAGATTCGTGGAAGAAAAATGAAACCCTATCATGTAGGCAATAATTATGGAGTAAAAGTTTTCACATACATACGTCTTTTCATTTCTAGCCCTCCCGCGATATTCGCCCGACCTAATTTAGTCAAGTTTATTAATTAGGTAGCTAATATCATCTCACATCGCGTTATGCTTGTGTAGTACGGTTACGCCTTTGGCTTTTATCTATCTTATAATATAAAATGAAAAGTAGTGTTATACAGCCTCTTCGAAGAAGAGATATTGCCGTATAGAACTTATACCATCAGTTGATACACAAGCTTCGCACGATACGAGCTGTGAGTATCAGAGTAGTACAAGTACGCTATAGCTGACAAAGGAACTGCTATTATGACATTATATCTAGTATATTTGATATCACATATATGCATATGGGGCATTTCACACCAATTCGTTCAAAAAGATAAAAAAAAAAAAAACAGGTTGAACGAAATTCCAGACATTATGTATTTTGGTTAAAAAATTTTCATTTCTGACACAGAATTTTTGAAATTTCTTTCACATTTTCAACGCGAACAAATTTATTTTCAAAAATCTGAAAAAAAAAGTCGAATTGGTATGAAATGCTCCATGTATGTATATATACGTATGTGATATGACGATGTTCGAGTGTTGCAGTATACGTTCTTCAAGAGATGATTAACTCTACTTAAGTCTCGTTGAACTTTACACACCCATTATATGTTGTTTTTTATACTTTTTTTCTCCTTGTTATAGTCTAGATGCAAAAATCTGTACATACGGATAACGATCGATTTATATCGGATAATAAATTCGAAAACGTAGGATATTGATACGCTGCGATAATTTAGTCGAATTGGACACATTTTCGCGAGATTTTTGTCGATAGGGTAAACAATGTGCAGATATTATATCTTAGGCCTTTATTCTACGCAATGTTAACGCCGAAATTTTATATAAAAAATCCTCCCATTTTACATCATACGTTATAATATTAAGGGCTGAAAATTTCCACCCCTATTTTTCCACCCTTTTCTTTTTATCTTATTATTTTTTACCCGTTTTTATTTTTAATTAGAATTCAATACAGGAAATTGAGATTAAGCGTATTGGTGGATGCATCTGCAGCTACTTTCAAAGCATTCCTTAATTTAACGATGACAATAAATTTGTTCCTATTTTATGCAAGGTCAAGCACAACCCGTGTCCAAATTATATTTTAGGCGTAGGCGATCGTAGCCGAGCTACAAATAAATGTCAGACGTTAGTTTATTTATTTATCTATTCGTGGATTATACGGACACAAAAAACCAACGAAAATATTACGCCTAGATATGAAATGAATCAGAATTGAATAAATTTTATAACTTTTTTATTATATCTATGGCTTGTTAATTCATATGCGCAAAAATCTACGAATTAGAATTCCAATTATCCAACGAGAAAGAAAGAAAGAAAGAAAGAAAAAAAAAAAAAAAATTACTTTGACCGGTTAAAAAAAAAAAAGGGGCGAGGAAAATTCGGAACCGTAAATCTTGCGGCGTAGAGTAATTTTAAACTGTAACAATCGCGTGGGATTTATTACCCGATGATAATTTTTGTAATTAAAAAACCATACAGTACGTATGTATGGAGAAGATTTAGTCCCTAGGATAAGCACCGGGCAGTTTAATATCATGATAAAGGATTCTAATTCAGTAATTAATTAACTGTACAATAGTGGTAAAAATAAAAATAACAAAATTTATAAAAGCTTACTGTACCAACGTTCTTATTCCCCCGATCATTTTATCGCGTTTTATAGTTGATTTTTAATCATATAAACCTCGAGTAGCGATTTATGTACGGTATTAGTTTTCCTATATGATCTTACACCTAATATGTGGCTTGGGATTTTAACACAAGCCGGAAGTTAACGGTGAAAAAATTATGTTACAATTATGACCACGTGTCTGTACAGAAAATTTGTATTCATACTTCATTATACATTGGATGAACGACAGCTGCGAAGCAGCGCAAAATAATATTAACTATAGGTTTAAAATCGATCTTTAACGACAGTTTACAACTATAAAACGAAATTATTATCAAGAGGTAATTAATAGTCACCGTATATAACTTCGCGGTAAAACAATTTCTAGAGTGAAACTAATTGTATCGTAAAAATCGTGAAAAATTAAATTGGAAACATACATTTGTTCTCTACTTATAGTATAGTTCCTACCGAATCATAACTTTAATTTTTTATAGACTCCGCACAGGCATAATACCATATAAATACAAATTTTCTGACACTTCGAAAGCCTTCAATCGAGATGATAATAAAAATGATAACTTTCCCAGGAACAATTATTTCTTCGTCGACTATATTGGTGCATACAGGATTCTAAGTTTCACACTACGGCCTTTATAATCAGTTCTATATAGCTCTAAGACAATGTGAATTATTAATCCCAAAAAGTTGTATCTTAGTTTTTTATTTTTTTTTTCCTTCAAATTTGTAGAGTTTCAACAAAATCCAATATATTGAATAAAAGAAGAAAAAGAAAGGAAAAAAAAAAAAAATTCATCAATTTTTAGCCGAGGTACCGCGGTTTGTTCAGATCTGTAAAATTTCTGTCAATTTTTTTTTTTTTCCCTCGGCGATCGTCCTCATTTTCTCGATTCGATATTGAATTTTGATGGCACACAAATGGTAATTTTTTTTTTTTTTTTCTTTTTTTTTTCCTTTAATCTCCGTCATTTTTTTTTATTTTGTTTTCGTCAGGGCGAGGGAAGGATGAAGAATGCCCCGCGGCGTCGGGGAAGGAGGCGAGAGGGCGAGCAGCGGTGGCGGATTCGGAGGATGGCTCGGAGGAGCTGCCAGAGCGATGACTGGTGGAGCTGGTGGCGGTTACGTTGTCCTAGGTGGTACAAGATACGGTCTGAGGCTTTCGCAGGTCAGTCTTGAATCTAAGAAGCTAAGAAAAGAAAAAGAAAAAGAAAAAGAAAAAAAAAAATGTCGTTTTTGATTTTGAATTTGTTTGATTTTCCTCGAAAACTAAAACAAAATAAAAAAAAAAAAAATGTTAAGAAAGAAAGAAAGAAAGAATAAAAAAAAAAAAAAAAAACAAGTAAAATCGGTAATCTTAAGGTGACGAAATCCTGCCGACAGGAGAGCATACCTCCTGCGAGTACTCGAGAGGAGTCTCAAGAGCGTCGAAAAAAACGGAATTCGAAAGAAAGCGGAGATTCGAATTCGAAAGAACGTCTGACAGATAAGAATACAGCTGTACCAATACCTGCAGCTGGTAATGGCGGCGGTGGTGGTAGTGGAGTAGAAAAACCGGGTTTAGATCTAGCGGGGAGTGTTGCAGATTGTTGCTGCATAGGACCTCGTTCGCGATTACCTCTTCCCCGCGTCTCTACCTCGTCTTCGTCATCGTCAAATACGACAACTTTAACGCCACCAGTACCAGTTAACAATTTAAACCCTAACAGCAATAGCAATACCAATACCAACACCAATACCAATACCAGTACCAATAGCAATACCAATAGCAATAGCAACGGACCTCCAGCTACAACACGCGCGACACTCGCGGCTGGTACCGGAGAGCTAACAGTAACACAACTGCCGCCAAACTTCTTGGCTAATAATAAACAAGGAGGCGGTTTGCAGCCAGCCAGCCACGGATCATCCGCGACCTCACTACCAGCTTCAGTGGTCCACTCAGTCTCGGTGCCACGACAGCTTGCCCAGTGGACCAAACACCAAACCCTCAAGTTACAGGTTCGTAATAAGCGTGAACGTCGATTCGTAACTTATCATGCATAATCAGAATTTATAGCAGTACTTATTTAATGATTTCCAATATATTTCTATATACAAGCTGTTTATATCAATTTTGGTTTTCTTTTTTTCTTTCAAATTTGATTAATTTATTTATTTTCTTATATATATATATTTACTGTTATCATCGTTACTTTCATCCGTTTCTTCCCCCTTTTTTTTTTTTTTTATCAATTCTACGATCAGAATTTATATCATATTACTAAATTTTTAAAAAATCTTCAAAAATTCTGCGATTTTTCCCCGTATTTATTTCCGCCCCGCGATATAATATTATGATATTAGCGAGACATTTCTGCCTTATGTTTTTAGATGGGTATATATATAGGTATATGTAGACGTGTATAGTGAAATATTTATAGACTCAAGTTCAGAAAATTTTCTTGGATAACGATTCATATAATGACGTAATATACCGAGTGAAAGAAAAAGAAAAGAAAAAGGAAAAAAAAAAAAAAAAGAAATGAAAAAAAATGGGACAATTATTATTGCCGAGTAAATTATTCGTAGGATTTTTATTCCTATCGCTACGTTTATTGTACATAGATTTGTATATAGGTATAATCTCATACGCGGGTAAGTCGAGAACCCAAAGAATCTACTTTTATTTTGAATATTGCGTGAATAAATAAAAATCTGCTCGATCATCGCCTCGGTACTAGCGGAGACACGATTTTCATTTTTGAAAAAAAAAATTTATTCAAATGGTTATAATAAATATGGAGAAAATTGTGTCCGCTGTTTAGTTATTCCTACGATTCGTCGTCTCCGTCGTTGCGTTCTGAAAATAAAATCCTAATTGAGTCATCAACGACGCGTTTACGAGGAGTCGCGCGGTTCCATTCTTGAGATCGTAATTTTTAGCTATACCTACCCTCTGCGATATCAGATTTTTAAACCCGAAACTTCTCGGCTGTCGATAAAGAAAAAAAAAAAGATATACTCGCGATAAGGAAATCGACGATTCGTTATTCGAACTTATAAATCGGTAGGAGCCAGCTGTGACAGCAGTGGACCGTTTGCACAGATTCCGGTGGAGTGGGGGCGGAGGAGGAAGCGGTAAAAAATCCTCTTCCAGCCCCCGCAGCGACAAAGCTGAGCGGCTTCGAGAATTAACTGAAAAATTGAAGGGGCCAGCTCCCGTACCGCCGCCACGGAGACCGTCGCGATTACAGGCCTCCTCACCGCCTCCGAGTGGCCATAATCAGCATCAGCATCAGCATCAGCAGGTAGGAAGAATAATAAGAAGATGAAAAAATGGGGGAGAAATAAACGTGTGAGAATGTTGTTTTTTTTTTCATTTTATGAAATTTTTGTCTATCTCAGATTCCGCAGACAGCACCGATTCAAAATTGCGGACGTTGCAGCACCGAGGGTCGGCCAGCTTTTCGTAGCTATACCTACAGCGAGGGTAGCGGAGTCGTGGGAGGTTCAAATTGTTCTATACATCAACCCAAGACTTTTGTTAGAAGTGAGAGTGTGGGTGAAGAGTGTGCCAGTGATTCCGCGGGAGGTTTGGTCGCGGTTAAAAATGACGAAAAGAATGATAACCCGCCGAACGCGATAAGTGTAAATAAGAAAAAACTCGGGTCTAAGACTCACGTGAAAACCTCAAACGAAAGAAGTAGTGCAGATATTAGTGACCCGAAATTATCTAGTGATTCCAACTCCAGTGCAGACCCGAAACATTTAAGACAGTACAGTGACTCCATTGTGGAAAGTGCCAGAAGTCTTGCTGAACTTTGTCTACCCCAAGGCGTACCACCTTCTTCTGGAAGCAGCGAGGGGGAAGCCAGGGATGCTGTCACTAGGCTAGAACCTAGAGGACCGCTTTTGTCCTATCATAGAACTGGCGTACCATACAGAAGCGCGTCTTTCAGTCAGGTGGACTTCAATCAAGGTAAATAAGTACCAAAGTTTATTTAATCAACTCAGTTTTCACGCATTACCCTACTTTACCTTTTTCCTCTCCTTCTGCACTCCATACAAGATCAAATAATTAGTGTAACTACTTTCCTACAGGAGTTGTGCTCTAGTTTGTGAACTCGCACGCGATATCAATTGATAATTCCTGGAAGCTTCATACTTGGCGTGCACATTTATTTACCCCACTCTGCCCCCTCTGTATCCTTCACTATTTCCAAGATGAAATAAAAGTTTAATTACTTTCCTCGAAGTTGTGCTGTGGTTTGCGAACTTCTCCACGTACATCAATTGAACGAAAATTTCAAAAAGCTACATACTTACATTGACGGACTTTTCTTTCGTATCGATAAAGATATGCCGCGGACAGCTACGTAGTTGGCTTGTCCATTCCTTCCTCCCACTATTCTGATTCATTTTCTGACCAAGAAACGAATCTCCGAATCGAATTCAGTCAGCCATTAAACTTGTTGCAATCAGGTAGCAGACTGAAGGCTCAAACCCAGCCGAATTCAAAGACCGAAACCGAGGATCATAGCAAGGATGTCCGTGCTAGTACTTTGCCACGACGTCGTGGCGACATTAGTCCCAGCGTTGCGACGCCGAGGCATAGTCCTACCCGGCAAAGTCCTAGGGCAAGTACCACGAGCGTTGATAGTGCTGTTGGCTCCGCTGAGGGTCTAGGCGCCGTTAATCAAGGACAAGAAGAAGTCAGACCAAGAAGCGACGGATCTGACAGTCTCGCAACTTCTAGTGCTTTGACTAGCCCCGAACCCCCGACACCAGAAAGTCACGAACCAAGGGTGGACCTCGTTCAACCTGACCTACCAGCGCCAGAATGCCTACCCGACAATTCCGAAGTGCTCGAAACAGCTGTCGAGGAAGTCGTACATAGAGGTGAGACAGAAATCAATGAAATTAACATTTTGGTCCGTGGAAGATCCGGGCGAATAGATTTCGAGGTCTTCATCAGGCTTTCGGTAGGATTTTTATGATTTTCGGGAGAATATTTGTGCATTTTGTTACAGTATTCATACGGAATTTTTTTTCTCGAGTTTTTTTTTTTTCACTATCGAGAATTTAAGAAATTCATTCGACATTTGGCTTCAATTTTGCGGATTTTAATGATTTAGGTACCTGAGTTTTTATCAAATTTTTCAAATGATTGGAGTAGGTGAGATTTCATCGTGATTTAAAATGAATGAAAAAAAGAAAAAGAAAGAGTCGAAAAAAAATGAAAATTTTTTTAATCAGACTCTAGAATCGAACCTCACGAAGTGATAGTTACACCGCCACCAGAAGAGCCAAGATTAAGTCAAGCTAGTGAAGGTAGTGAAGCACCGAGCGAAACTCAATCGGAAGCATCTTCGCCAGGAAAGACACGACGTTATCGCGGAGATACGAGTAAACGAAGAAAAGGTGTATACATAACTCAGTGGCCAGAACCTTCTGATTCAGATAGAAACAAACTGGCTGCACAAAGCAGCGAGGAACGTGACGATGTACCAGCGACACCCAGCGATCTATCAGACTGCGAAGGTCACACGCCTAGAAGGTAAGAAAAAGGAGAAATTCCCAAAAAACATATTTTTGGAAATTGTATTTTCCCGGAAGTCCACATAACCAATAAGAAAAAAAAAAAAAAAAAAAAAAAACTATCAAACTGAGAACACCGGAGATTCGAAATGTCGAGAGCAAAAAATCCGTAAGGCCGAACCTTCGTTCAGTGTTTGATAACTCGGGTTCTATTGATCGTATCGAGACCAATAAGTGGTCAAATTACTCGCCTTGAGATTAACTTTTTGGAAAAGAGAAGGTGAAAAATTGTATCAATTATTTATGACGTCGTGAAGTTATCGATTGAGGGTTTTTCCATGAAGAGGGTCTATATTATAATGAACTATTTTTTGTCTTCACATCCTGAGAAATATACTATATACCGAAATTTTCGAAATTTTTTTTTTTTTTTACTTTCGGAGTTTCATTATTTTGAACTTGAAAGTTTCTCTAAAATTGAAAATCGTTTGAAATTAATTCAGCATCGTCGATTATCACCCATTCGGAACTTTCGAAATTCGTAACTCCAAATCCGGCCCTCGTCGCTTTTAGGTATAGCAAAAGACCTCTCCGTGGTCCGTACGGGCAGATGTTGGAAGCTGAAATGGCCAAGCCACGAGCGCCTGCAGATATTGGTCTAGACGGTGGTCTTAGACCGAGAAGAAAAGTGTCTGCTAATTTGTCCTACAGCGCTGGTACGAACAGTAATTCCGAACCACCGACACCGTGTCATCACAGGACTACTTCAAGTCCTAGTAAACTTGAGGGACTCCCTGGTCCCAGTCCTGAACTACTTGCTGAACTTTTGAGGGGTTCTTCGGAGAGGGTAGCGCGCGCTCCAGCTCATCGAAACGTAAGTTTTCTTTTCATTTATTTTTTATCCTTCTTTTTTCTTTACGTTAGTTTTTTGAAAAGTATAGACAGCCACGATTACCACTATCTTTTATAATTCAGAATAATTTACGGTCAATTTCTATATGTCTCTCCGTCGTTATGTATACGTCTATATGTTTCTGTCTGCGTCGTAGATCTTAGGTGACTCTCGGCTACGCTTCTCCTCCCTTGACAAGTATAGGAGCCAAACATAATCTAATAATATTCAACGATAATATTCGCGTACGAGTATATAGAGAGGAGAAGAGTAGAGTAGAGTAGAGTAGAATAGAGTAGACTGTTAGAGTCTAGCTTTGGCTAGTGTCCTGGAGAGCTAGTTATATAGAAAAGCAAAGGCAGTAGCGGTGGCAGTAGCAGTACGAGCGTGTTCGGGGGTCTAAGAAATCTTGGGTTTGATGAAATTAGGTGGAAGTGGAGATGGGGGCGAATATAGTGCAGACTGTAGGCATATATGTGTATATACATACCTACCGAGGAGGATATTCCTGGCCGAATATATACCTGAGCTCGAAAACTAAATTTCGTATCTATGCCTACGGTATCCATCTGTATACAAATCTATGACACGTACATACACAGACGTTATGTATATATTATATATAATATACTATATAACTCTACATGTATTTACGCGACACAAACTTGAGACCATGTCGTTTAGAGTCGCCAACTACCTACTCTGTCTGACTCTGAGCCTAGCAGCGATCTAACGCTGGCTTGATATTGACGCAACTTTCTGACCTTGCGTAAGGCCTCACTCGCGATCACATTCGCCCAATTTGTGTTTTCCTTTTTTTTTTTTTTTTTATTCCTACAGGAGAGCATTTATCATAACCATACCAAAATTTAGAAAAACTTTTTTTTTCTAACATGTTTGAAGAAGAAAAAAATAAAATAAAAAAATTCTAAGAAAAAGACTATATTTTGATTTTCATATCGCAAAATTAAAGAAGATAATATCTCGACTCGATTAACGTCAGCAGATAATTAACTTTTTCGGGAAAAATAAAATTTTCGATCGTATATTATTTTATTTATAATTTTATATGAAAAGATGAAATTCTTTCAAAGAATTCTTTCATTCTTCTTCATTTTTCAGGGTAAAAAAGTAAAAAATTTTATACGGTTTTTTTTTCTTTTGTATCGTTATATATTTATTTCTTCTTTTCACATGCGTAAGATATTGTTGTATACGCGGATTCGGACGCATTATCGGAACTGCTGACTATGTAATTATAACACGTAACTTCCGGTGGATGAAGACAAAAATTGTTTTTTTTTTTTTTTGTTATCATTATATAAATTATTTTTGCATACGAAATGCCTTCGTATAAATTTTTTTCTCCCAATTTACTTACGCACAATATAATCAGCAATATATACGTATGACTGTAATATTCGTATCATATGTAGAACCACGCGTGTGTCCACAATTCACATAGATATATAATATAATATAATATAATATAATATAATATAATATAATATAATCCGTGAAACGAAATTTTCAATAACTTTCAATATTTTTTTGTTTTTTGTTCATTACTTCGTTTTCTTATCACTATCACTATCGTCATTATTATTTTAGGTATTAGAAAATGTATCTATATACGTTTCGTCTAAATACTAATCAGAATTCCGTGGAGTAAAGAAAAAAAAAAAAAAAAAAAAATAAAAAAGATAGAATTAAAAATCGAAAATTGAAAGAAAGGAGAACATATCGATCTAATTATTTGTGAATTGCGAAACGCGACTGCATGCAGCATATCGTATAGTAAAGCGTCCAACCGCTCAAGTTTATTTTGGGAAAATATTTTTTATTTTTTTTTATTTTTTTTTTTTATAAAAATTTATATATCTATATGCATTCGCCTAAAGCCCGCGTCTGGATTGCGGACTATGCTGCAGCCAGAAAAAAAAAAAAAAAAAATTCGACGCGTCTTAGATTAATTATTGTTTTTTTCTGTATATTTTCTCAAATTCTTAGACTAGGAAAAAGAAAGAAAGAAGGAAAGAAGGGGGGAAAAAAAATATATATCCCACCAAAGATTTGGGTGAATAAATTTATTTCAAGGCTTACTTAATAAGTTGGCTATATAATTTAAGCTATAGCACATTATTTACTCGCGACTCGCAATAGAGAGGAACGGGGTTTTCAACGTTATCGTTTACTAAAGGAAATATTTGAGTATATATATATATATATATTTTTATTCACGTACATACATACATAATAGTATATACCTATATCTATATACGTATGTCTGCATCGGCGCATGGCTGTCGACTGCACTCAAGAATCTATACATAGATCATTCAGATCACAGCCTCGTTTGGTCGAACGGATCAACAGGAAAATTCTTCTTAAACCTACGATCGTTATAAATGAAGAAAAATAATAAAATAATAAAAAAATTTAAACATAAAAATTAAAAAAAAAAAAAAAAAAAACTAAGAAAAATTTCCAACCCGTTTTAGATATGAGGAAGAAAAAATCATTTTATATTTTCTAAGACACGGTTAGGCGCGATTTCGATTACAATATTTACTTGATTTCGAATATCAATTCGTACCCTGATTTGAAAATTTATCAAAAAATCATTCGCAGGGGAGAAGTTCTATTCCAAACAGTACCTATCGCTTATAGATAATGAAATTGAACTTCGGTGTTATCGCAATTTAAATTTCATTCGATTTAGAATTTCAATTCGTTTCCTAATTTGAAAATTTACTAAAGAAATCAAAAATGCAGAGAGCGAATTTCTATCCCAAACACTCGCTTAGATAATGAAAACCCGATTTCGGCATATAGTCTGAATTTCGATTTTAGGGCAGCGTCGCGGCGCGTCGAGTCGCATCGCATCACATCGTCGGTGAGTCCGAGACTAAACACGCGACCCCGCGGAGCGTCTAAATAAATATATCGTTATTGGCAAAAATATGTTTTGATAGAATAATTTAATGGGGGAAAATACCGCGAGGTCGATTATACACTGTTCCTGCGTTTCTCGCGCGAAATAATTTCTCACCTCATATAGGTGTGTGTTTAATTAATGATTGAAATTTTCATTGAAATTTTATCCGATCCGCTATTGCGCGCATAATTTATTTCAATGATAACCAATCTATTGGAATTCGCGATTAAATATGAAATAGGTGAAGCCCGAGTGAGATGAATTCATGATAAAATCGACAGATTGTCGGGAATAAAGAAAATGTTGAAAAATCGGGAAAATTAAAAATTTCGACTTTTTTTTTTTTTTTTTGCCTTCTTTGTTTTTTTAAGGCGACGCGACGCTGCCCAGATTGACGCAGGTGCTAACTTCCGGCGTCGCCCACCAGGTGGCTGCGTCACTAAATACCCCTTCCATTTATCTTAAGACGAAAACTATACCCACCTACCTACTCGTTGATTTTAAATTTAGAACGACTTATATGTGTATATAGCTAACTGCAGGAAATCTAAAAGATTTCTCTAGCAAATATAATCCCGACTGTATAATAGTTGTATAAGATAGAATTAATAGAACTATACACCCTAAATCCTCGATTTCAAGAATCGTTTTTGAGCCTTTCGATTCATTAAAAAAAAAAAAAAATCGTTAAAATTTATTTTCCCGCACTTGTGTGTGTGTTTTTTTTTTCTCTCTTTCATGAAAATGAAAAATAGAAAAAAATTATGTAAAACGATTTTTAACCGACCTCACTATACGTCCCGAAAATTAAAAACGATTCGATTGATAAATTCGATCATTTTCTATATTCATTGATTTTCACATCGGGGAAAAATAAAAATACCCGTGTGTAAAAATATATTCGCGTGTGTAATACACGGAGAAAATTTCTTCGTCAAACTTTACCGAACTGTTGAACAACGTTGGGATATAGGGACAAGTTGATGAGTTTTTCACATACAATTTTTCTTTTTTTTTTTTCCCTAAATATTTCTTATGGTTTGTATAATATAGGGTACGTATATAATATGAGTGTATATACATATACCTGTATATATCTATGTAGCGTGTTAAAAGGTGAATTTTTATCCAAAAATAGAAAATATATTGTATTTTTATCAACAGCTTATTATTATAATCGGGAATGGGGAAAACAGTTTGTATAACAAATAAATGATAAGCTTTTACTACGTGGCTATAAAAATATGTTAAATATTTTTTTGTCGATATACGATACGTGGGAAGAGAAAAAAAAAATATATAAAATTAATTGAAAAAAGAAAATAAAAAATAAAAAATAATTCTATAGAACCGGGAATCTTGCTATTTTTATTCTCTATTTAATTAATTATGAAATATAATAATTTTCATTATTTCATCTGATAAAAGATTATTTCATTATCTTTAAAATGAAACCGTTAATTACATGAATAAATTGATTTTCTCCGATTGACGTCATTTCGATGAACTACGTAAGTCGTATCGTATAGACTATAGAACCTCGCGATCAGTATAGATATAAACCGCGCGAGTTACATCAATGAAATCACATCGGCGATTGAAAAAAAAAATAAGAAGAAGAAGAAGAAGTAGAAGAAATAGTAAAAAAAATATTATAGTAGAGATTATCGCGAATCGAGGTAAGAAAATTTCTTCAGAATTTCAAATAGCAATGAATGAAAGAGAAAAACGTGAATTCTTGGGAAAAAAAAATCTCGAATGTTTAAAGAGAATATATTTATACTATAAATATATTAATATATATTTATCAGTCTTTTAAAAATACGCATATACTAGACGCCGAATAATAATAATATAATAATAATAATAATAAATAATCCGAGGAAAAAAAAAGATAATCAATTGTTAAAATGATATGGCGGAAATTTGTGCATATACCTAGTATGTGTATGTTGATTATTGAAAATTTTGAAAAAACACGTATGTAATTGTGTTGGATATCCATCGGTAGTCCTTGGCAAAAATTTGTTATTCACTTAGTCACGAGCAGAGAGTATAGAAGCTGTGAGCTTCATTCAGAAGTTGAGAATATGTTTATCGAGTATATATACGTACCGGAATAGAAACTAGTCGCTGTGGTCAATCCTGTACAACTAGTCAATTTTTTATACCTAAAACATGATATACATATGTGTATGTATATGTGTTATGTCGTTTTCGTTCGTAAACCGGAAACACACGCGGGCGAACAATAAAATGCTTTCTATACGGAATAATATGCGAAGAATAAGTTCGCGGTATCGTATTATGAGAATACAAAATTCTAGTTTACATCGAAACTTCTAGAAATGAAAATAATTTTCAATAGTTTATAAATCTTTTTTTTTTTTTTACACCCAAAATAGTTTTTCTGTATCTATAGTCACCCCAATAACTCGAAAACGGTATCGTATATCGGTTTTTAATTTTAGGTAAAGTTTTTTCCACACTTTTATCTTTAAACTGATCTAAAATCATGACGTTCTTAGATTCGGTTTAGAAATCACTTGATAAATATGATGAAAAAATTATATGACCGATGGTAAAATTGGTGAAAGAAATTCTTCGTCTATATAATTTTTTTGTTAAAAATCTCAGCGTAGTTCATTTCGTAGATAACAGTGTGAAAAGAAAAAAAAAAAATTTTTAAATCGATAGATCGAACGGTTTTTTAATCGTCATATCCAACGCGGAGAAGCGTTGATAAATGAGAGAAATCCTCGTCCACGTGTGGCGAGACAATTTATTTCATCCTTCTACGAGCCACGTATATATGGTCGAGATTCTAATAGTCTGATATAAGAATTCGGCGTAATTGAACCCGCAGGTAAAGACGCTGGAATTTTAATAATCGAAGAGGGTATATATACCTATATTTCTATATATATATGGATGAAAAAAAATTGCTGAAGGAAGCGATACATCGTGAATATTAAGTGTCCTTATAACGTCAGAGAGCGAGGTACTTACGAATATACTTCGCGAAAGATTAGAGAGGTAGAAAGACGAACCTGCAGCGTAAGGTGAAAAACAAAGCATGAAAAAAAAAAAAAAAGACAAAGTAAAAAAGTGAAAAAAAAAAGAAAGAAACAAAAAATAAAAGAAGAAGAAAAAAAGAAAAGAAAAAAACAAATCCCGTACGTTACAGCTACCTACGCGTAAGGGTGGGTAGAGGTAGGGTATAGGTGGTATAGGGTGGTTGGTCGATGAAGCCCAGATTTTGGTTACCCCGCCATTCTTCGATCCGATTCGAAACCGCGCAAGAAGAATTTAAATTCTATTCCCAAAGCTATAGCAGCTGGACTTTGAAGGCTACAAATATTATTGTTTCGAACTATCTAACTATACTTTTCTCGCGGTTTAGTCTGATAAATTAAACGATTACGTAACGCGAGGTTTATTATACGTTCACACATGTAAGTACAATCCGAAAAAAGGAGAGAGAGAGAGAGAGAGATAGAGAGAGAGAAGAAATGAATAGATTTTTTCACCCCCACTAGGAATGATGCTTCAAAGATTTGTCTCCTTTTTTTCTTTCTTTATTTTAAAAAAATTTTTTCACCCCATTTTCTTACCGCTTTTTGATGTTTTTTTTAAAATATAAATACGAATATATGAGTATAAGGGGATGAAGGATCATCGGGGGTGAATAAAATCGTTGGATTTTTTTTTTTTTCTATTTATCAAGTAAATTAAAGGATTTTTTATAAAATAATAATTATTATTATACGTGATTATTAATCGGTTTCTATATAGTTGTGTATGTATGTAATACAAGAGAACGCGCCGGCGTCCCGAACGCCCGTTTCCTCTCGGTTGTCTCTCTTGCTCTCAGGCATCGATCACCCTTATAGTGGGCGAGCGTCGGGACGCTAGTCGACGCGGAGCGACGCCTAGAATCTAAAAAACTTTTCGCAGTCCTTTTATTATAACCTGCCTAGATACATTCGGACGGGTTTTTATAATAGTCGAATATTAAATTTTAAATAAAAATTAACACCTTTAAATATATGATAGTGATTATCACAGTGATATCGTACATAATTGTATACGTTTATTAAAATGTATATTAAATATTCTTACACGGATTCATGCAAATGTGAACAAAATTTGGTGAATTTCTCCATTTTATTCGTATCTCTCTCTCTCTCTCTCTCTCTCTCTCTCTCTCTCTCTCTCTCTCTCTCTCTCTTTCCCTCATAAATAGAAAAGTGGTTTTATTCTGTAAATACTATATATATGTATTATTTTTTCCCAATTTCATATTTTTATATTCTAATATCCAGGCGAAAGCTTAGTTTTAGTAAAAATATTAAAAATTGACTTGTATTTAATTACGGGGATGAAATGAAGGAGAAATTTGTTTAAAATTAATAATCGGTAGAAATAAAGGAAACGAATGATGTTTTTTATTTTTTGTTTTATTTTTTTATTTTTATTTTTTCAAAACGTTATAGCTGCTGATCGTTATTAAAAAAAAAAAAAAAAAAAGAAAAGTTAACGACCCCATATACTAATCTTGATTTATTGAACCTATAAAAGACAGATTATACGACGAATAGGTATAGTGTTAACGACTTAGGATGATCGAATCGTATTCTAATGCTGCAATGATCAATTCGCGAAATTATTTAACGATATAATTGTTCGGGGGTTTTGAAATACAAAAATTACTTTATATTTCATTTTTTTTTTTTCATTTTCTCCATCCTTTATGGTCAATTATTTCATCATTCAAATAATGGGTCGTCCTTAATTCAAATATTCGGATTTCAATGCTTTCGTGGGCCAGAACGGCTCCGAATATATAAAAAAAAAAATTAGTCAAAACTCCAGGTTCCTATCTAAATTTTAAATACTGCCCCAAAGCCTTCGAACTTTTATTTTAAAATTTAGAGATACGCAGGGATAAATGACGACGCGTGCTGAAATTCGCAGCATTAGTGATCGATAAAAAAAAATATTGCATACTTATATCTATATATACCTATATGTACTACAACGCTGGTCACGTTGCTGGAATAAATATTTACGGATTCGAATTATTCGGAACACGGACGACTTTGATACAGTAATGAAAATTTAAACTAGATGTTGAAACAATACCTTTACGATTAAAATATAAATATATATATATTACCTGAATATATACATAGGTACCATATTACCCTCTACTACACATACTATAATATCTCCAAATAAATGAATATTAATAATTTGAGATGAAGAAATTGGTGTTAAAAAAAAAAAAAAAAGGAAAGAAAAAAAATAAAAAATAAAAAATCGTAATAATCTGAAAGCATATTAAGAAACGTATCGGGTATAACGTAGAATCAACCGAATTGGGATAATTTAGGTGGAATGGGGAAAAAGCTGGGTCTTGAAAGCACAGGTTGCGGAGGGCGTTAGTCACTCGTCTAAATATATCCAGCTGTATAGCGGGAGGTTCTCATCTCATCTACATACTCAAGTATACTACGTACATATACCTGCCTATCCTAATACCTATACATACGTATATACGAATGGGAATATATATGAACCAGCGAATAAAGGTTCTGGAGCAACGGGTGTGCTTTCAAGGGGTAAGGGGATACGGTTATTCGATGGCTGCCTGGGAAGGCCAGTAGTTCGGAACGTATCAATCCGTGAACCGCGCGAAACCATATTATACCGTGATAAAAAGCTCCCGCGATCTATCTCCCTAATTTTTAATTTTTTTTTTTTTTCAATTTTCTTAATTTTTTTCTTCAAATTTTCTTAATTTTTTTGTTTCTTCATCCCTCGAGCACGTTATATTTTTATTTTCTTTTTTTTTTTTTGGATTTCCCTATACTCAGAAACCTACTCGAAAAAATCGATTAGCTTTTGAAAATTATCAGAACAGAAGTATGAATGAAATGAAATTAATCTACTCTAAAAATGTATTTTCATTGAAGCGGTAGGATAAGAGAAGAGAAAGAGAAAAAAAAAATCAAAGAAAAAATATATATTACATACAAGTATATGTAAAACAGTTTTTCAAAATTAATTTATCAGCTTTTGAAGTTCGCGATTCGACACGTGCTTTTTCTTATCGACGGTGATGAGTTCCGGTGAACTAGATCAAGATTTTATAAAAATGATAATAAAAATCGATATCTGTATTTATCTTATTTATTATTATTTTTTATTTTATTTTACTTTTATTTTTTTTCTGTAGTAAAAGAGGGAAATTAATTTTCCGGATATATGCAAGATCCTAAAGATCGAATATCCATAGATGTACGGATCGAAACGCCTTTGCCGAAATATAACGCGTTTGCCCATTTCTGACACGATCATCCAATACACAGATATTATATTTATTTCCA
The DNA here is from genome assembly GCA_963978835.1 of Tenthredo scrophulariae. Lineage (NCBI taxonomy): Eukaryota > Metazoa > Arthropoda > Insecta > Hymenoptera > Tenthredinidae > Tenthredo > Tenthredo scrophulariae. Next base: position 2,967,901 of record OZ022228.1, on the reverse strand, counting down.
TACCCGAATTCCGTTCGGTTTCATGTTATCATAAATTTTTGGGAAAACCGCATCTGGTACAAGGAGAGTTACATGTATACACGATGATCAGGATAATTGCATTTTTATAATCATTTTTTCAAATCCGCTGACCAATTTATCGAAAAGTCGATGTATAAATATAATTCGTACATTAATATTCCGAAAATTTTTTCAAACCTCAGATCAAAGTGCTTCTGACAATTATCGGAAGAGATTGTCCCAGTTTTATAGTTAAAATACAATATAATTTATCGATACTTTAATCCGGTCGTTTATATGTTATCGAGATTTCAAACCCTACAGCGAAACATTAAATCACCGAGAAACGTGGCTAAACCGTTCGTTCAAAATCACGTCTTGTCTAATTCCGCGATCTAATCAATTATTCCTATTGAAAATCATTTCTCACATACATGCACATATATTTACCAAAGAATTTCACCCCCCACCCCCCTAAAAAAAAAAAACAAAAAAAAAAAAATCATCAATCACCACAGTATCATAGCTCCTCTTTCATTCAGCTTTCGAAGATTTCTCTTCTAAATCTGCTTATTTTGTTTGTTTGAAAAAGTGAGAAAAAAAAAAAAAAAGAAAAAAATTTATTGTGTACCTACATTCGTCTAGAATCCTATTACAGGCTCTAGGTTTACGATGGAACATACTATTCGTGTTGAGGGGATTTTGGAGCGAACTTACTGTATTCTACGTACATACATTAGGCTATTGTGTATAACTAGAATTATATCTCGCTTGGATTTAGTCGGCAATACATTATACCCTCGTCGTGTATAGGTACAGGTATGTGCGCGTATATAACGCAGGCACCAGCGTTCTAGTTTAATTAACGGTTATTATTTAAGGTGAAATTTACTCAACTAGTTTAGTTTAATATTTTCACAGTGTTTTCGAAGAGTGCAACGTACTGTGCCGTACCGATTTGAACCTAATCTATGATACTGGAAAATGGCTTTTTTGAAATGTGTATAACAAAGCAGCACCGTTATAACAACAATATAACGTCTAGTATCGATTAATATTATCATTAGTTAATAATCGTATCATTATACAATAAATTACGTGTTACGTGTCGATCGTGAGTATAAAGGACGCGATGATTATAACTAAGAAACACGTTACAGTCTGTTTTTTCGTTTTTTAAAAAAGATAAAAATCGTTACGTAAAATTGAAATTAAAACTAATTATACAATCAGTTCGATAATGAATAACCGGACAATGGTCATTTTTATATAAAAGAAAATATATTATTGACAATGAGTGTTGGACATAGGCTTGTCAGTCAGCCTTCAGAAGACAGTGAAGATAACGAGAACGTCGCTAGACGAGTGGTGGGTTCATTATTATTGAATAATTAATTATACTTAACGAATAAAATATCGGAATTTTTTATGTCAATAATTATTAGTATTTTCTTCTTTTTTTTTTTCTTTCTGTTTTATCGATTCCATCCCGTCGCTATAACGATCAGTATATATATTATAATTGTCGTGTCAAAGTCTCTGTAAAACGTCAAGGACCTTGTTTTGTCGGTAAAAAATCTGAATTTAAATCACTGCAAGGTACAACTTAATATTATATATCCTAAGATATAAATGCCAACTTTTAACCGTCCGGTTGATATCTAAATTTATCAAACCGTATGTAAGGTTGGTCTAATAAATTATACGATGTTAGAAAATTCGGTGCTCAAGGACGAAGGAATTCAACATTCCTAATTCTTGGTCTATAATTATTGTTCATCTCTTTTATCTGGTGAAATTTTCATCTTTTAAACATTCACGGGTTACATCATATCTCCGAATTTATTCATCTCTCTCCTGCTCTCCCTTTCTTTCTCTCTCTCTCTCTCTCTCTCTCTCGGAGACACATATATATTTTACCTTATGACGTATGTACGAGGAAGACACGTGTTTATTATATACGCATCGGAAAAGGGGCTGCGCAATGCATGTCACGAGGTCAGAAATTTAAATGAGAAACAAATTCGACCAAGACCAACTTGTCGAAATATTGATAAAAATAAAAATTCTTCACAGCCTCACTGCTGCTGGGAGTGAGAAAAAAATTTTTTTCATCAAATCTTTCGAATTTTATGATTTCAATTAATTCTAATTTTATGTGAAGCTATTATCACGTATTGGAATACAATAAATTCAAATAATTAAAAAATACATTTTTCGAAAAATTTTATAAAACTGAAAATTCGAAAGACACAGAGAAAACTAAGGATTTTAAGACCGAAATGAAACTAACGCGTAGTATGTCTATATTTGGACGAGGTTTCGATCAATATTAATAGATACGTGTACCTACCTCCGCTACGGTTGCATAGATATTAGAGGCGATGATCAGTAGGATAAAATCTGTGCTTACCAAATTTTTATGACAGTAAGATTTCCTTTGTCAATTATTAGAAATCCGATTGTAAATTGTATCGAGAAATAAAATTCATTTGAATAAAGTTTTTATTTTATCTTGCAGGATACCAGGACCCACGTTGTTGTTGAACTTTACGATACCGAACGATCTTACGTCGAGGCTCTACAGATACTAGTCAATGTAAGTTTTTTTTTTAAATAATAATTACGTTAATAAAATTTGAGTAAAAAAGTGATCAAGGAATAGTATATAGGGAAGATTTTTCGTATATAAATGAGAAAATTTATGTGTATTATACAGCGCGACGTAAGTATATACTATATATCTACGTCGGTTTAATTATTTTTCTGAATAAATCGAATCGAGTCTTTTAGCTTCAAAGAGAGTTTGGCAGTGGTAATCATATTGTCTACGCTGCGCATGTATAAGCTCCTTTGGCAATTCAATTTAGGTACCTACCTTGGGTATGATTCAGTAGCGCGATGATCATTAGTCAGAGATAAAAGCTCCACTGAGAGTTTTGAAACCCCCTCCGCCCAGCATCTCGCGAAATTAAAAACGAAAGATCGGACTGTTTGGACTTATAAATTATATCTCGGAGCTTTGTATTCACCGACAATGTTGCTAACCGTCTTTATAGTTGCTATAGAAATCTTGAATTATATCGTGATTTAAATAACGAGGTGCGTATATTGTGTGTACGCGAATATATACATTTTTCTTTTTTTTTTTTCGATTTTTATTTAAATTTTGGAAAAATTTGATAATTACTTTAGAAGATTGTTTGGACCGATTTACAGTCTTTGGAAAGAGTATTTTCAAATTTACTTTTTGGACAAAAAATGTTTCAAAATTCTATCAATTATTTATGACATCGTGAAGTTAGCGATCGAAGTAGATAGAATGCGCTTCCGTAAATAGAGTTTTGATCGGAATGAACTATTTTTTTCTTCACAGCCTGAGAAGTAGACCGAAATTTTCGAACTTTTGGACTTTCGGGGGTCCGGATTTCCCGCATTTTTTTTTATTCTAAACTCGAACGTTTTCGAAAATTCGGAATCGTCTAAAATGAATTCGGAATTTTCACCGTTCGGAAATGTTGAAAAATTTGGAACTCCAATCCCGGCGCCTCTCTGAGGCCTCTAGACGATTTAAGTAGTTAGACAAACCGCAGAGACGCCGTACCGTATTATATTATATTGTATTGCAAATATTCACGGCGCCGATCTGTGTGCAGCGAGCTGGAGATTCGTGAATCGTAAAGTTACACACAATTTACATATATGCGGTAGAGACAGAAATGTGAATATTTAAAACCGCTATAGCTGCAGCGGAAGTCGTACTTAAATAATAACGAGGTGGGGGTTAGTAATTCGGAGTATTTAACGACTGGAAAATATTATTTTAACGAAAACGAAATCTTCTTTGATAATAAATATATTATACATTAATATTCCTCGGTCTATCAATTATATCGGATAAACTGCATCAGGCATACAAAATCTCCTGGCTATTATAGCTATAATATATATTCATTATTTTTAATGCATTAATTTATTTATTTATTTATTCATTCATTTGTCCTTTCATTCATTCGTTCATTCATTAAGCCTACGAGAATTTATAAAGAGACATATTAAAGCTCTCTACTTTTTTCTTTCTTTTCTTTTTTTTTTTTTTTTTTTTTTGTGGCGCGAAATATCCGCAAGAATCTCGCTGCTTTATAAGCTGGCATGTAGCCAGAAGACATTTGACACGAGACAACTAAATACTACATTTCAAATTCGAATCTGAAACGAGGTCTTAGCTGTTCATTCGCCAAGTAAACACGCATTAGCTCAAGAATTTACTTAATCCAGAATTACTCAAGAAAAAAAAAGAATGAAGAAAAAAGAAAAAAGAAAAAGGGATCCGCGATGAAGAGGGAGAGATAGAGACATGGGGAAACTATATCTAGGCTTCTCAGTGATTGATTGTCACATTTTGTAAACATGATTCGAAAATTCTAACTAAAATTATATCACGTGATAATGTATCGCGTATAGTCCCGTATAAACACCACAAGATTCTATTCAAATTATAAACAAATTTGATTTTTCAACCACGTGTTTTAATACGCTGCTAATCGACCCTTTAAGTAATATAGTATAAACCGTTTAAATCGAATAATTATAGGCTGAATAAAATTTCGGTCAAATTTACTGCATCCAGGATTCATACGTTCATTTCTTTAAAAATTAGAAACGATATAGCATATACTATACATACGGATGTATAAACGACTGCTTAATCATTCATCTAATTTACGGTATAATTTATATCATTCAAATTTCTATCTTTCATCAACAGAAAAATAAAAGAAAATATAAAAAACAAACAAACTGACCTGAAACTTCTCGGATTTAACGATTTATCCTTTAAACCTACGGCCTGTGGCCTGTTAGATAGATTTATAGTCAAACAGCGGTGTTAATACCTTAATTAGCGGTCGAAATGATCATTAAGCGTGAGATATTAGGCGACAGTTGCAGAGGTATTAAATCTGCAAGGAATCTCTCAGTTTCATTGCTTTGAGAAACCGATAAATTTCTTGCATATATTATACTCAAACGAAATATATTTCTTGAAGAAATTTTTTTTTGAAAATTCCTCAGAACAGTCTTCGGTAATAAATGATAGAATAAATTCTAAGAATCGTATCTCTACGTCCCTTTCTCTCATCCAATTAATAAATAAAAGCTCCGAAAGTCCCGATACAGTGTGATTATAACATTCGTTTGTACCGATTATTATTTTACTTTTCAGAAATATCATCAGCCTTTGAAAAGTCCCGAGAATAGTGGCCTTGTGGATTCAGCTACTGTTGACGAAATATTTTACCAGGTATATACATGATATAGTGATTCATTCATCCTTCGCGAATTTCTCTAGTTAATGATAAAGAAAGAAGGAATTTTTTATTACTAAGAGGAAGTAAGACGTCTAATCAAATTTGAGCCCTTGATATTAAACATGTGACTTTTAAGAAAAAAAAAAAAAAAATAGTCGATTTTTTTGAACCAGTCTAATGTACGTATGATTAAAATTTAGGAATATTACGTCTATCCATTGATTTATTTGCTAATTATTGAATTGATTAATTAATTCGTTAATTATACAGACTCGAAGAATTTAATAATAATTCCCGATTATTTCTGGCTGTCGTTTCATTGGTCAGACCTGGGAGTGTCTCGATGTCCCAAGACTGACTAAAGGAACGGTGACTGGAATTGAATCCTTCAAAAATGAAATTTTCTTCGGATATAAAAAAAATGTTAAAATTATTTCCTTTTTTTTTTTTTTTCTTACAAAAAATTAGTTCACTTTATCATTTCTAGGTTCCAGCGATTCTAAGTCATCACGAAGTGTTTCTAGAAGAGTTACGTAAAAGATTAGAATCATGGGAACTTCGGCAAACTATAGGCGACGTATTTCTAGACGTGGTAATTGATCACTATTCCGTTTTAGAAATTTTCTTTTTCGTTAGAAACTGTATAAAAAATAATATATTTAACGAATCACTTTAATCCCGCAGTTCACAAAGCCCGACGTCTTAGAGACGTATACACTTTTTTTAGACAATTGGAAATCGGCGAAAAAGGCGATAAAGACAACTTGTCAAGCGAAACCAGCATTCGCAAGATTCCTCGAGGTAATTAGGACCGATTTTAATTTAATAATACAATTATTATTTCAGCTGTAGCAAATAACAATCTGTTTACGGCTTATATACAACTTAAATTAAAATTTTCGACGCTGAATTGAGAAACTGAGTATAAGAAAATTCATTTTTGCACTTTTACAAATATGTATGATTTGCAGTTCAAAGATGTATTGAAAACATACTCTATATTCGTTAAAGTGCGAAAAATCAATTTTTCCACACGCCGTGCGTAAAGTTCGATTTTACGCACGCTTCGCATAAAATTGAACTCAACGCGCGTGGTGTTAAAAAACAAGGTTTGATACACGTGCGAAAAATAATTCTCGACTCGTGTGATTGTCACCCTCGATTCGAGAATCAACACTTTCGCACTAGTGTCGAAAAGCACTATTCTCATAATCCGTATTTCGATTCGGTGTCGAAAATTCTAAGTTTAAGCTGCATACAGGCCTTTAAAATCCCTGTATTCTCTCCAGGCTATGGAAAGAGAACACAAGGGAAAACTGGGCTTGGATCAGCTCCTGATAAAACCAGTACAAAAAATTCCACGTTACGAATTGCTGATACAAAGGCTATTGAAACACACCGAACAACACCATCCAGATCACGAACTGCTGACTGCCGCTCAAAAAGAAGTACACGAATTAGTTGTGAAGATAAATTGCACCGAGAGAGAATCACTCGAATGGGAACAGCAGCAGACTACCCTTAGAGAAGTACAAGCTCTGGTCGAAGGGCTGGCTGGAATTGTGACTAACGATAGGTAAGATAAAAGATCGATCAAATCCCTAAAGATTTTCCTGCCTACTTTAAACCGAAATTATTTCATTTACAGAGCTTTCATCAGACACGATTTGGTAACGATTGCATCTAATCAAGGAACTCGAAAGGAGAGAGCATTGTTTTTATTTTCGGACCTCCTAGTGATAACAAGCATCAAAAGACGGAGTGGTACGATAAGAAAACCGTCTACGTAAGTTTTTTCAAAAATTTTTCATTCCAATCCAAAATATTCGAGGGTCAATCTTAATAGACTTTTTTTTATCACGCAGAAGTTCATGTCCGAATAGTTTGGTCGGACTTTTAGAGGCGAATAAATACAAAATGCTGATGAGGATAGCGCTCGATGATCTCGAGGTGATGAAAGGTGAGCAACTTGTGCCGGAATCATCAACTTTGCGTACTATTTAGTTGCATAATGTAGTAGTTTACATTCTTTTTAATTTTCTCTTTTTCAGCTAAAGATGAAAACCTCAGGAGAATGGCTCGCGAAGTCGATCACCTCAGAGAAGACTGTTCGACTTTGACCCAGCTCACAGAATTGGCCGCTAATTTACATGGTGCTAAACTACAATTAGAAGAATTGATAAAAGAGCTGCTTGGCCAAACCCAGAGACAACTTGCCGAAAGAAATGCGGCCCATTCGCAGCTCGCTTGTTTAGAATTGACGCTGAATACACAGTGAGCAGAATTTTGTACAGGCCGCTAATAATCAGAGCATTTTAATTGAATATTAACTAAAATGAATTATTAACGTTTTACACAGAGCTGGAATCGAGAATATATCTGTAATGTTTACAAAGCCTGATAAACGGGCTAGTTGGGAAGAGAGCTTCAACGATGCCAAGCAGAAGCTAGGTGAGATAAAAGTGCCAAAACTATAATCAATTTCATTAGCTTTTATCCAATCATTGCAATCGTTTTTAGTTCTAGTTCGTTTCCCAAATCAAACTTTAACATTATATTCTTCTGCAGCTCTCTCAGCCGACAGAAGACCTTGCCCAGAATTTGTGGGTCCTTTACCAATTCGAAAGACTCGTGCTGGTCTACAATTTACTTGCGCAGCTCCAACTTTAGCCAGTGGTCAAGGGCCCAGAGACGTATGGGTTTGCAACAGCGATGGATATGTCGGTCAAGTTTGTGTCTTGAGTTTAACACCCGAACCACCCCAAGTCACATCATGCAACGGGGTTTGTAACGCTAGAATTTTATGCGTTGCTGGTATCCCCGCATGTACACAAGGGTGAGTCCTCCTCGACGTTCTTTAATCTGTTATAATCATATATATTTGAAAATTTTACTGTCCCTATTCTTAATTATTGTGCAATTTTTCACGCGACGTAATTTCATGATACATATTTATTCATAGATCAAACTCATCCGCTCCGAATAACAATCCATTCATCAGCAGCAAAAGTGGCATCAGTATTTCAATTCAAGATGCCGATGCTACTGGTGGAAATATCCAATTGGACAGGTAAGGGATTATTGTTATTCAATAGATATATAAGATTGGAATAAATATGCCATGTATGATTATTATCTTATATATTTTTTGAATGAAAATCTCTAGGAAGTCCAATAAACTCTGACTATTTCTGAATATCTACTATGAAAAGGTTCTCGAAATTTGAACAGTTTATTTATTTTTAATGGAATAATCATATATCTATATTTCTCTCTTCTCAAAATCTCTTAGATTTTGTCAAAACGATGAAACTGTCCGTTTTTGAGGGGATTAGGAAACAACATGTTAGATATTCCGCGCCACTTTTTCTTTTCCTCTGCCTAAATTCGATGGATATTTTTATTTCTTTATTTTCACAGTAGTTCGAGTTCTGAAGACTCGGATTCTGATGACATTCCATGTGCGGATGCTGGAAGCTCTTCATTAGGTGGAGATATTTCAAGTCTAGAAGGTGTTGGTATGGAAGAGGATCTTAATCAGCCCACGATGTGGTTGGGTACAGAAGACGGTTGTATCCACGTTTATAATTGCAGCGATAACATCAGGATAAAGAAAAATAAAGTCAAAATTCAGCACGGCAGTAGCGTGCATTGTATTATGTAAGTCAATTTTGTTTCAAATATTGTCGTCGTACCTTTTTATGAAAAAAATTAATCAGAATTCTAATTCACTGTTTTATTTTATATCCAGATATTTAGATAACAAGGTTTTCGTCTCCCTCGCTAACGGAGACATCACCGTTTACTCCAGAGATCATTGTAAGTTTGACAAAATTGATTATTGATCAACGCTTTCAAAGCTCTTTTAAATCCAGCTTTTATCATATTATCATCGGGATTAGATCATGCGAAATAATTTCAATGATAACTGAATTCAATTTCATACACTAAAAATCCACATTTACTCATTATTCGGAGTTTGAGAAATCCCTATCTCCTCTCAGGGATTTCCAAACGCAAGAAATACAATTTTTATTCAAATATTGAAAAAAACGCAGTATCGTATTTTTCCTCATAGAACGCAATATGAATTGAAGTCCGCCATGCTGTAGCATCAATATTGATCAGAATTGCCCAAATTATTGATCAAATATTTCAAAGAATTATAAAACAAAGTTTTTACCACAATATTTCATAATATGAATGAAGAACGGAGAAACCCAGACACTCAATACGTCAATAATTCAAATAAAATTTATTCTATTTATTTTCTTCTTATATTTGTATAGCAGGTGGATGGATGACCAACGACCCAACGACTATTTCTGTAGGAACAGTAGCTTCACCAGTTACAAAGATGTTGCCAGTATCTGGAAAGCTGTGGTGTGGTTGTCACAATACTATAAAAATCTTGAACACACATCCTCTTGACATAGAGCACACTTTTGCTGCTAGTAACGACACCAGTCGACCGGTATCATGCATGGCTAGTTCTGGAGGTCCAGGGGTATGGATATCTCTTCACAATAGTGCAGTCCTGAGACTATTCCATGCAGGAACTTATGAGTGTTTAACTGACATAAACATCGCCCCAGCAGTGACAAAGATGCTTGCCAGTAAGTGTCAAATAAGATTTAATGTTAATGCATTAAAATAAATGATATGTAAGAAATGGCAATACTTTGGAATAAGGTATCAATAATTTGTTGAGTATATGAAATTTATACGTTATTTTATCTCTAGTCGATAAATTTATAACGAATTTTATGCATTGAAAGCGAAGTTTATTTTAACGAAAATATTTAAACTCGTTGCAGGTTGCGATGACATTATTCGACAGCATAAAGCAGCTTGTTTAAGAGTCACAGCGCTCTTAGCTTGCAACGAATTACTTTGGATCGGTACAAGTGCTGGAGTATTATTAACGGTGCCAATTCCTCACATCAAATCATCTACTCAAAGAATGTCGCAGCCACCCACAGTCACAGGTTTGTATATCGACTGTATTTTATTATGATTTTAATTATTAGTGATGAATTTTAATGGAATGAATTATTATATCATGAATGTTTATAGGTATACCACACGGGCACACGGGGCATGTGAGGTTTTTAACATGTGTAGAAACGACGTCACCCGTAAAGCCAGACCCTCGTCCAAAGATAGATAGATATTCTTTAAAATCGTCAAAGACACAGCAGAGCAATATAAATCTTGGTAAATTATTGGTAATATCTGGGGGTGATGGGTACGAAGATTTTCGAGGGCCTCAAGCATCAGCCGAACTTCAGGCAGGCCGGGAAGACTCTACTAATCATTTACTTCTTTGGAAAGTTTGATATTAACGTTGTAAACGGCCACTGAAATGGCCTGTGAGTACAGAATAAAATATTTTGATCGGCGGTGGATTATTATGCCGAATGACGAATGGCGTGAGGATAAAGAAGAAGATGAAGCGAAGACGAAGAGGAAGAAGAAGATGAAGTTGAAGACCAAGAGGAAGAAGAAGAAGCAGAAGAATAAGATGGCTCTGGTGAGGCCCTAAAGAGATGACGGAGAAGATGTATTTCTTGCAAAGTATAAAAACCTGTGTCCAAAGAGGAGATTTTAATGAAGAAAAGGGGTCTAGTTTGTTCTAAATGAAGCGTCTGAATAACAGCTCAGATATTGAAGACCTTATACGTATAGTTTATGGAGGCGAGAAGCTTGTGATACATAATAAAGATCTTGGGTTGGAATATATTACTAATTGTATTATTCTATGGTAGCGGTTGAATGAAACTTGGAGTTTGCCTCGATCGTTAGTATTTAAATAAAACTCGAAAATATGAAAATAACGAGTTGGATACCCAGCTGAGAAGTGATCAGTTGATGCGGTATATCGAGCTTATTTGAATTGAAAGCCTGTGTTACCTGAGCATACCTATAGTTAACTTGTATGAAATTTATTGTCTATAGAAAAATATCGAGCTATATCTGAATTAGATAAAACAAAAACAAATATATACCTATATATTTATATATATATATACATATTTATGGGGCATTTATGGGGAGTATAATGTTAAAAAAAAAACCTGAAATGATTTCGAGATGGTCCGGGTTTAACATTGGTCGAGTTGGCACGGAATGCCCCATATATATACAGTGAAGATTTTTCATTTACATATTGATTATTGTCACCTAAGCTTGTTTGAAACATAGGCCTATATACATGAATATATAAATATATATATATATATATATACATATATGCTAATAGAGATTTATTGAAAGAAATAGCAAAACTACTATAATTGTAAATCTATTTTCTTATATATACATGATTAGATAAAGTGCCAAAATTTTGTCATTTATATATTCATCAAACTATCACGTTGTTAGTTAATTTTTGATTTTATTTTTTCCTTATTTGTTTCATCAATATAGGAATAAATTATTATTACCTAGACAGTTTAATCAAAAAATCCCAGTTTCTAATTATACCCAGAAGATGAAATTAGACTATGTCTATAAATCGCAATTGGATCGCATTTATCAAACCCTGTGCAGCAGTTTAGATTATGAGGAAATAAAAATTAAATTAAATGTTTAAACGTATAATATATACATATATAATATACATATTGGAGTGTGATATATAATAATTAGGCCATCATCTACTGTCTAGTATTAGTAGATGTATACTATATATGAATCTAAAGATGACTGTAATTCCTTGACGAAATACCGAAAACTTATAATATATACTGCAGGACCGAATTTCAGGAGCTTTCACGATTAGGAAAATCAAATAATATATATTATATATATTCAACTGCGTTGCAGCTATATCGATTAAAGTTTTGCCAATTATTATACGATTAAACGGTATATAATATTATACGTTTGCTCAAAGTTTAAATAAATAAGAAAAAATGAAAATGAACAAATAAAAAATAGAGATACTAGCAAGAGAAAGGAAAAGAGAAAAAGGTTTTTTCAAAATTCAAGTACTCAGGATATATCAATCGTGTTTTTAAAAACGTTTCAGAAAATGGATAATATATCGAGATATTCATCTGAAACTTACATTACTAATAGCGTTAAATACATAATAATATCGTTAGAATGAGGACCATATATTTTTGGAAAAAAAAAAGAAAATTCAATGAATGTTTTTATTTATTTATTTTTTATTTTTTTCTTACATATATAATAATATTCAGAGTTCCGCAGCACAAAATAATTGAAATATATTTATAATAATAATGCGCGTATATGTAGACAATTTGTTGCCAAATAAAATAGAAAAAAGAAATGGATCATGTGGTAACTTGAAAATAAATATATAGTATACATATAATACTTGATATATTGAAAGAAAACTCTTTAGTAGAAACTTATCCGTATTATCATGATCATCATTGTTTTCGGATAATTTATTAAAGTGAATATATATATACTATATAGTATATACGCAGGTATACCTATGTATTGTATACTATTTAATGAAAAGTTTCGAGACCCAGCTCAAGTAATATCGAATTTATGAATAATACAAAAATGTCACGCGTTAGTTATTATATCGAAGAAAGTTCAAATTTGGAGAGTACTTATACTATATAATTCTATTATATTGAACATATTATGTATATAGGTATATATATAAATGTGCAATTATATATTACATATACATATAAATATATACCGGGAGTATTCGTGGAAACGCTCTGTAGGACGTAGGGCGCCTTCATATAGGCAACTCCAACATCAAGCGATTAGGTTTTGTCCCCTCGTAGCCAATGGACGCGCAATATGCGAAATAAAACCCAATCGCTTGACTTCTGAGTTGCCTGTATGCAGGCGTTTTCACTTCCGTATGAAGCGTTTTCACGAATACTCCCGATATATGTGTGTATATTTACCTATTCAATATACTATATACCGATATATTTTACTTCCCGTAAATGCTGCCTATACGTATGCGCGAATACGCCATATACATACGCACACAAGCTCACACAGATACACACGGACACACATATATATATACCTATAGTATATAACTTCTAGATGAAATAAATAAATGAATAAATATAAAGAAAGAAAGAAACAAACAAACAATATAGAAATATATACTATATTAGGGAAATGCAAACTATATATGGTGATTATTATATAAAATGAATATATATATATATACACATACCTATATATTTTGTCTATCAACAAGCTATAAATAAAGTTTCACTTTACCGAATGAAATATATAATGAAGAAACTGGAAAAATAGAAGAAGAATAAGAAGATGACGAAGAAGAAGAAAAAAGTATATTAAGTAATGGAACAATAACTTATTCCCACTTCGAGTATATATACATATACTATACTATATACTATATAAATAAACTATACATATATACTATACAGGAGAAGGAAGCGTTAAAAATGAATGCCTTCGTAACGCACGTCTTTCACATATATATTTATATATATATATATATATATATATATATATATATATATATATATATATATATATATATATAGTATATATCCTATGTAGCTGAATAGAAAAAAAAATGAAAAAATATATAAATTAATGAACAAATAAAATATGTGTATTCGTGAACGTAAAATATATCAACGACGCTCTTACTAGATATACATATATACAAATATAGGTATACGGATATACATAATGAACATGTACGATCCCGATTACATTCATGTGAAACGTGAATATTATTATTACTAGTATTGTTATATTATTATTTATTCAAATATGTTGTATATTAACGTAAAAACCAGATATAATATTATATATACGAGGAAATTAATAACTCTAATATTAAAGTATTAAATATTGAAACAAAAAATATATATACCTTATTCTTTCATATATTCCTCTATAGTTTATTTGATAGAAATAGTTCTTTCGGGTATAAATAATTGAAAAAAATAGATTGTTATAATTTCGAGAATTCATACAGGTTGCCGCCCTACTGTGTGCGGCAAAAGTAGTTTGCCAATTGTCCGCTAAGATAGTCGGAGCGCCAGCTGATGAGCGTTTTAACTTACATAATTGGCGTACAGCGTAACGAATTGTTTCGCCATCTCACGGATGAACATACGGACTACTTTTGCCGCGAATATAGATGCGCCTTGTTGCGTGCAGCTCGTACGACATTTATGTGATATCCAACTTGGGGTTGCATATAATAAGGCGTACTGATGTTCGTGGCGAACATAGAGAAGAGGTTGCCAAATTGATATGTACTCATTGTCGAAAATAGATTATTTTCTTGTTCTTGAGTTATTTACTGAATGATAGTGATATTATAACACTTGTTCTTCTGTTGCAGTCCAATAAACTTTGAGCGAAGTGGAAACACCTTCGATCAACGAGGATTTTGTTCCCACTGACGACTGCCACGGACAAGTGTATATCGAACTTAGTCTTTAAAAAATTAGTTATATTAGCTAGTATATTCGTATTGCAATATGAGCGTAGTTTATATTTAATATTAGTATAACTTGTTTGCCTGCTGAAAGCAAATGAAGAGACTCGATAAATTGCGTTATGGACACATATTTATTTTTAAGAAATAATTACAAATTGTACACAACTTTGACATAGAATGATATTGTACCAATTACAGTAATAAATTCCCAAATACACAATTGCTTTCTTATTTCCCACTTTCCCCATTCTGTCACTCTTCATTTTAATTGAGCAATAGGAGTAGGGAATTAGAATTTATGCATTTTCAGCTACAACGTGCGTTAGGTCAGTGCTCTATAATTGCATGCCTACTTGTTTGTACACTTCTGATTTTACAGCTGAAAATTTTAGCACACCTCCTCGGGTCACATGTTCTCCTGATACCAGGAGCAATTTTTGACTGAAAATTACTCTACTCTTAAAAATGCTAGTATAGATTAATATATAGCGACGTGCATGAAGCAGCGTATGCCGGACAGATGATGCCTTATTTTCAGAGTCGATATTCTGTCAGTTGAGACTTTTTTCGGAGTCACATTTCTGGCAGTTGAGACTTTTTTCGGAGTCAGTTTCCTGGCAGTTGAGACTTTTTGTCGAAGTCATATGTCTGGCAGTTGACACCTCAAACTTAACTCGCAAAAATAAGGTGTCAACTGCCAGACATATGACCCCCGACAAAAAATCTCAACTGCCAGAAAAATCACTCCATTTTCTGGCAGTTGAGACTTTTTCGGACTCATATTTCTGGCAGTTGACACCTCAAACTTAACTCCTAAAAATAAGGTGTCAACTGCCAGAGATACGACCCCGAAAAAATCTCAACTGCCAGAAATATCGCTCCGAAAAAGTCCCAACTGCCAGAGAAATCACTCCACTTTCTGGCAGTTGAGACTTTTTTCGGAGTCATATTTCTGGCAGTTGACACCTTATTTTTAGGAGTTAAGTTTGAGGTGTCAACTGCCAGAATTATGACCCCGAAAAAAGTCTCAACTGCCAGAAATCTCACTCCATTTTCTTAAAAATGATAGTGTAGATAAGCCATATAGCGACTGCATGAAGCAGCGTGTGCATGTGTGTGTCGATACACGACTCTTTTCCCCGCTAAAAATCTTAGAACACCTTCTTGGGTCAGATGTTCTCCTGATACCAGGAGCAATTTTTGACTTAAAATTTTGCCAACTCTAAAAATCGCTAATAATTTAATTAAATCAAGAAGTATATAAGTAACGAAAAATCTGGCGGTTGATACCTCATTTAGGGAGCAAATTTTCTGGCAGTTGATACCAGAAAATTTACTAGGACTGATGGGAAAAGGAAGGAAAAGATTAACAATTGATGCATACAATATTCAATGCACTATGTTTATAACATAAAAATGATAATCCGAATACATTATCGCTACAAAAAAAAAATATTTGTTATATAAGTATCATAGTATATAGGTATATATTTCGCACCCTTCCGTTTCTCACGGAATCATAGCCAAAGGCACACATAGAAACCGTAAAATACGCCGATTAGTGTCAGTTCGGTGATCTGGGTTAGCAAATTAGACTGTGGTGTTGATTTCTGATTCTTTTACATGGAAAACGTTGAATTCCTTGAAGTACGCATTGGCAAGTTCAGTGAAGTTGGAGAAAATTGGTCTATCGAGTGGGAATCCGAGTGGCACATTGACGAGATCTTTATGTCCTAATGTCGGGGATATGCTATGGTAGTATTCCTTGTGATTATACGGACTGACGAAGATGAGTAACTGCAACGGAAATCCTTCTTTTTTGCCCTTAGGGATGAGCATACGATTCGGATATCCGTAAAGGCTGGCCGGTATTTCGTATGTCTCGTTACCCGCGAGAGCGCTCACGATCTTCTTGTAGAATACATCGCCACTGAGCTCATCGGGTACTGCAATACGAGCATCGGCGCTGCTGCGTGTGATAACGTTATTTCCGGCCTTGACTGTAATGAGAAAAGAGATTTGAATGCATCAAGTCCGCGAGAAATAGTTGAAATTAGGAATGAACAGCCAATTATACTAACGATCAACTTCCCATTCGTCGAGGATGACGAAGTGCTTCCAGTTCTCAGCGATATCGATCACTGCGTGGTGGCTGTCGTACTTGGGTCCAAGGAAGCTGCGAATTGTACTTTTCGGCGCATCCGACTCGCTGAACACATTAATGGTGTAGGTAAAAGGCTTGTGGGTCAGTCGGTACTGACGGGCTTTGATCAGCGCTTCATCATCGGCGTTGTGCAACTTCACTGCACCTGTGATAAGGTAGTCGTAGTAGGTGAAGAACGTCGTGACTTTGTCAATGAGTACAGACTCTATCCTCACACCAGGGAAGGCCAAGTCTTGGCTGGTGTATTTAGGGAATTTCGACACGAACCTGAGAAAAAAGAAAAGCACGATTGATGGCTGGATATTAGGAACGAGTATGAGTATGGATGTAACTTACTGTTCATAGTAGCCGACGATTTTCTTGCTCAGACTCCAATAGATCGGATCTCTCTGGTCCAATCCGTACTGCTGCAGCAGACTCGGGAAAAATTTGTAAGCGTTGAAGGGCTCCGGACTGAAGCTAAGAACACTTTTCGACAATCTGTCGTAGCTGCCGTAGAAACCAAAATTGACAGAGTCAACATTTCCCTCGACGAGGTTGCCCAGAGTGTGGATTCCGGATGAAGTATGGATTGGGAAGAATGTGCCGTTTTCAAGGATAGTATAACCCGTGTCGATGGCCGCTGAAATGCGGTATTCATAGTCCCGAAGTGCCTGTGGTCAGAAGTAAAATTGATGTACCCATTGGTTGGTGATTTGGTCAATCTTACGGCATAATCGTTCACCTTCAGCCACTTGTAATTGTAGCTCGGAATATTGGAGTATACTTCGCGATGGGGAAGCGAGAAACCGTTATGGTAGCTCAAGCTGGGGATGAAACCATACGGGATGGGTTGGTTCCAGTCGAACTCTTCAATTTCGCCCAAGTCGTTAGAGAGGCGTTCCATGTAGTAACGTGCAAGCTGGATCCTGTACGCCCAGAAGAATACTTCACCACGTCGTGCTGATATCAGTTCATATTCTTTGGCAGACATCCAGAAAGGATGACCAAAGTGAGTGTAATACGGTAAATCGTTGAGAGCAATGTCTTCAGTGAAATAACTGAGCAGGTAATTTGCGTCGTGCGAGTGAGGGTAGGAATGATTTCTTTCTGGAATGACGGTCCAATCTCCGAATGCTGTTCCTTCAGGCGCTGCGGAAGGGGTACGAGACGAGGTATAGAACTAGACACTGACATCATGCACTTAAATTCAACCAAAACCAAAACCACATGATGAACCTACCAGTCGAGGTCTTTGCATGGTAGGCCTGTCGGATAACTCCGTCGTCGAAGTAGAGATGGGGATAGATTTCGTGGTAGGCGGGAACCCGGATCTGCTGAGTGTTTTTATGGTGAGTGACTGCGACACTGAAAGCGTAGGCAAAAAGACCCTCGTTTATGTAGATTCGAGCCCAAGCTGCGGTCTTATATAAGGTAGGGAAGTCCTTCGAGTAGTAGAAGACTCTGAAGAGAGCCACAGTCTGATCTAGGATGCTTGGGTAGAATATGGAAAATACCTCGCCACGAGGAAGCATGCCTTTTTCGTAGATCAGCAGAAACTCTTTGACGTATTCCTAGAAGGAGAGAATTAGCAATGATTAGCGCTAAGTAAACGATAAGTCACGTTGTAATACCATACCTCATGGGTGTAGCTAGCCAAGTTGGCTTTTATACTGTACGACTTTCCCAATTCGTAGAGCTCGGGTACCATGTCTGGCTGATCTAGGTGCCATAATAGATCGTAGACGGCTTTCTGTTGCTCGAGGAAATCGTGGTTGGCGATTTCTGCTGAAGCGACAACTGTTGCGAGGCAGAAGGCCACCAGAGCGAAGATCGCAATATGCCGAGACATTTTCGGGCTGATCACTTTGACGCAGAAGAAATGTAACTTTGGAACCGATTCTCGAGCCTTTTATACCCGGCTGAAATATCTGGTCGATTACGGTAATCTTCGAACTGGGTCATATTATCCCACTTGGCGGGCAAATTCGAAGACATGATTGCGTTTTGAAGCAGAATCCCATTCATATAATAACACGTCAATAAGGGATGAAGAAAATCGTAACGATTACGAATATGAGAAACGATTATGAACAATTAGCCATGTCATACTCTTATTCCTCACGTTGATGTCCGGCATTAGATTCTTAGAGGTTGTCATCTATACCCATAGCCAAATTTCCCATCGCTAATGGGGTTTTGCGGAAGGTAATGCATGGTTTCTCTTTGATTTCCACTCAATACTATTGGTAAGTAAAAATTCTGCTGAGGGTCAATCACGTGAGAAGATTTTCGCCACTCTTCGAACCCCCTTCCCCCCTAAGTCAAAGATCCCATCGTGTTCTGGAAACGTTACGTAAGATTAAAAAATTATCTATAATAAATGTTTGGGGACAGCTTTCCAGAATTTGCAGATAAGAAGTGCGTTTTTTTGCGAAAATATATACAAAAAAAATACCTGCGTAAGATGGCTTCGGGTGTGCAAGCCCAGAAGTGTTCAAACCCTACCACAGACCTAAACGTCTTACGTAATAATATGTGAACGGCCCTTTGTTTTTCCCATTTTTTCATAATCATTCCACGAGTCCGTTAAAAAAAAAATACGATATTTGATACGTAGGTAATTAAAAATATCTTGCGATGCTCACGAATGTAATATCGTTTTTGGAAGATAAATTAAAAATGTGACTTGAAGGCAGAAAGGTATAGCTCGATGACTGATATGAATGCATATCACAGGCTATGGTTAAATTTTTCTGTTCGCGCTCATGGCTCAAAGGCTATCATGCGATTGCGAACAATATTTTGTAACGTATGTAGGTATACCACCTTTTGGTCATCGCTTTGAATTATATTTTCACATCAGTCGTGTGCTAAAAGCTCCCAATGTTACATACTTTAAAATTCACCGATTTCATATTATATGCATGATGGGCAGAATAGGCTCTCAGAAATCTCAGATACTGATGAGATGCGGTTTCATATAGCAATGTAGGAGTGATGGACACGGAAACCCAAAAAAAAAATGTCAGAAAGTTTGAAATATCACTGTTGGGTGAATATATAGCTTGCAAATTCCTATTCGCAATCTACGCAACCAGACTGAGATCTAGGATATGATTGACATTGCCGGAGGTATTAATCGTTGTGGGCGGAAACTGAAATGATTCAACTTCATGAAACGCATCCTCATTTTTCACTAAAACGTAGAGCATACCTTATCAATCCAAGGTTTTAGCTCCGTCGAAGTGAATACTTCCCCTTAGAGTAGCTAGTCGTAGAAAGTTCAACTCTCTGAATGTTAGAAGTTCTAGTATTGTTTTTTTTTTCATTCTATCATTCCAATCCAGTTTTAATTCAACAACAGCTTGCATGATATTTTGACCTGGTTATTATTCTGCGTTGTATGTGA
Source organism: Tenthredo scrophulariae (assembly GCA_963978835.1). Classification (NCBI taxonomy): domain Eukaryota; kingdom Metazoa; phylum Arthropoda; class Insecta; order Hymenoptera; family Tenthredinidae; genus Tenthredo; species Tenthredo scrophulariae. Next base: position 2,947,592 of record OZ022228.1, on the reverse strand, counting down.
TAACTCCGAAATCGAATGTTGAATTCAGTAACGCAATATTTCTTTTAATCAGAGAAGACCTTCAGCATGAAGAATAACAACTGACGTACCCAGATATAATTATTTAGCACACGTTAATTGGATTAGGTATCTCAGAAAAGAATGAATCGAATATGGCAAGTACCATTCCAGGATTGCAATGATCATCTCGTGACGAAAGATTCTGATCATGGAAACATATCGCGAATATTGGATTTGTTGAGTCAGTACGTTCGAAATTTTACAGTTGAACTTTATGTATTTGTATCATTTTTACTGCCTTGATGATACAAATAATGATTCAGGTAGCTCCAATGAAAGTTCCATCATCCGAGATAAGTGAAATGTAATTCGGAGTATGGTCATTCATCTTATCATTGTTGTTCCGTCGCAGGACTCTTCCCCTATTTCTATCACGTCCTCACGCTGATTTCTCCTCTCCTTAATATCTAACACCTCTAAGCTCGTAGGTACTATCCCACCAAATATCGGTTCAGAATTTATAAGTATGATTTTCAAGTACTGCCAAAGACATCTTTCAGGTCTTTGCTGTTCCCTAAATTCGAGCTGTACTGTTCAAATTTACACAGCTTGCCGTCGACTCTACAAAATTTACGATTTTATGAATGAGACTTCGATCCTTTTTCCTTGTTTAACTTAGTCGCCTTTTATTTTAATTTCGCCTCGTGTAACGTTCTTTTCCTTAACTTTTCCTCGGTCCTGTTCAAGAGGTCCTTCAATCCGGACTTGGATGCTCCGTGAGCCCCCCTGTCTGAATTAGATACCCTCGTTAACTTCAGTCTTATGGTTCAAATAAGCTAGCTATGAAAATATACACCTAGTTGGGACTTGGAAAGGGTTGAACTGACTGACCCTACGTTCCTCTACGTCGCGAACTCCCCTAGGACGGAAAAGTCTTAAAGATCCTAAGACAACGCTTTGCGGCTTCGCCGAGGTCCCTTAGCTCATCCAAGGAGAAAGAGAGGTGCTCTACTGAATCGGGACTTGTTCGGGGAACATCACGCAGAGGCTTCGTTCTGTTAAATACTCTCATCACTGACCTATTGTATACAATGACTAACAATAAATATAGCCGATTTGAACTGCATGTCCAAGTTTCTTACATTAGCTGGAAATTTTTGTACAAAATCGTTACTGAGAATATGAAAATATTCAAACTTGAAAAAAGGGAGACAGAACTTACTCGCCGATATATCATCGCACTCCAGTCTCCACGCGGTGTTATCGGCTATTCTATCCGTTCTCGTTTCGAAGTTTGTTCCAATAAACTACCCAGCTGTTAGAATTATCATGATAGCATATTCACATCTCTATCCTATTTTCGATGCTCTCTAATATTTTTCGCGACAAGGATATGCTTTACGATCCATAGTTGTTGGTCTTAAACTATGTTCTGTGTGATTATGGAAGATTGGTACATGATCAGCTACCCAAATCTGCTGAGGTGCAGTGCAGCTCAGCTACATAATTATGCAAGAATATATTTCGTTGTCATGTAGAAAATCTATTCACCCAAAACGGAGACGACGAATCAGAAGGGAAGTAATCAATTATTGGTAGTCAGGGCGAGGAAAACAAACAGATATACTATTAATGCATATTATATTATTCAATGGAGTATGTCTAGCACATACAACCGATATACAAGACTATATTATTTGTAGAAGATTCGTTGGGTATATATATATATGTATATATATATTTCACTTGTGTTTCTTACGGAACCAGAGCCAACGGCAAAATACAGGAACCGCAAAAATACGCCAAGCGTTAGTTGGCGAATCAGACTGTGACGTTGATGTCTGCTTCCTCTACGAAGTAGACGTCGAAGTCCTGGAAGTACGCGTTGGGAAGTTCGGTGAAGTTGGAGAAGACCGGTCTATCGAGTGGGAATCCCGCCGGGGCATTCACGAGATATTTGTTTCCTAATAACGGGCTTCCACTGTGGTAGAGATCATTGTCGTTGTGCGGGCTGACGAAGAAGAAGAACTGCATTGGGAATCCGTCTTTCTTGCCCTTGGGGATGAACATGCGTTCCGGATATCCGTACAGATGTTCCGGTATTTCGTATGTCTCGTTACCCGCGAGAGCACTGCTGATCTTCTTGTAGAATACATCGCCACTGACCTCGTCGGGTACTCCGATACGAGCCTGGGTGCTGCTGCGCTGGATTGTGTTACTGCCGGCTGTCACTGTGATGAGAAAAAAGATTTGAATGAATAAAGTCCGCGATAAATCATCGGCATCAGGAACGAACAGTCAACTATACTAACGATTAACCGAGAATTCGTCGATCATGATAAAGTGTTTCCAGTTGTCAGCTATGTCGATCACTTCGTGGTGGAAATCGTACTTCGGTCCAAGGAAGATGCGAACTACGCTGTCGAACGCATCCGACGCACTGGACAGGGTTATGGTGTAGGTGTAAGGCTTGTGGGTCAGTCGGTTCTGACGGGCTTTGATCAGTGCTTTATCACCGGCACTGTGCAACTTCACTGCACCTGAGATGAAGTAGTCGTAGTGGGAGAAGAACGTTGTGACTTTGTCAACGACTACAGATTCTATCTTCACACCAGGAAAGGCCAATTCTGAGAAGGTGTATTTCGGCAATTTCGACACGAACCTGAAGGAAAGGAAAGATAGAAATATGATTGTTGACTGGACATAAGAAACGAGGCGAAGCATGGGTGTAACTTACTGGTCATAGTAGCCGACGATTTTCTTGCTCAGACTCCAATAGATCGGATCTCTCTGGTCCAATCCGTACTGCTGCAGCATACTCGGGAAAACTGAGTAAGCGTTGAAGGGCTCCGGACTGAAGCCAAGAACATTTTTCGATACTCTGTCGTAGCTGCCGTACAGACCGAAATTGACAGAGTCAACATTTCCCTCGACGAGGTTACCCAGAGCGTAAATTCCGGATGAAGTATGGATTGGGAAGAATGTGCCGTTCTTGAGGATGGTGTAACCCATGTCGATAGCCACTGAAATGCGGTATTCATAGTCCCGGAGCGTCTGTGGTCAAAAGTAAAATTCGAGTTAAATTGACACACGCGTTGGTTAGGGGTTGGGTCAATATTACGGCATAATCGTTTACCTGCAGCCACTTGTAATTGTAGCTTGGAATGAAAGAGTATCCCTCGCGATGGGGCATCGAGAATCCGTTATGGTAGCTCAGGCTGGGGATGAAGCTGTATGGGATGCGCTGGAACCAGTCGAAGTCTCGGATATCGCCCAAGCCGTTGGAAAGACGTTCCATGTAGTAACGTGCAAGCTGGGATCTGTACGCCCAGAAGAATACTTCACCGCGTCGTGCAGATATCAGTTCATATTCTTCGGCGGACATCCAGAAGGGATGACTAAGGTGGGCATAGTACGACAGATCGTTCACAGCGATGTCCTCGGTGTAATAACTGAGTACATAGTCTGGGTCGTGCGAGTGATGGAAGGAATGATTGCTTTCCGGAATGATGGTCCAATCCCCGTATGCGAGTCCTCCCGGTGCTACGAAAAGGGTTCGGGTCGAGGTACAGAACTGGACACCGGCATCGTGAACTCAAATTCAAATTCAACTGAAACTCACCTGTCGAGGTCTTTGCATTGTAGGCCTGTCGGATAACTCCATCGTCGAAGTAGAGATGGGGGTAGATTTCGTGGTAAGCGGGGATCCGGATGTGCTGGGTGTCTTTATAGTGAGTGACAGCGACGCTGAAGGCGTAGGCGAAGAGACCCTCGTTCATGTAGATTCGTGCCCAGGCTGCGGTCTTGTATAAGGTGGAGAAGTCCTTGGAGTAGTAGAAGACTCTGAAGAGAGCCACGGCCTCATCTAAGATGGTTGGATAGAATACGGAAAATATCTCGCCACGAGGAAGCGTGCCTGCTTTGTACATCCGCAGGAACTCTTTGACGTATTCCTAGAAGAAAAAGATTGGCAGTGATTAGAACTAACCAAACGACGAGCCGCGTTGCAATGCCTTACCTCGTGCGTGTAGTCAGCCAAGTGAGCTTCTATACTGTAAGACTTTCCCTCTGCGTAAAGCTCGGGCTGCATTTCTGGCTGATCTACGTGCCATAATAAGTCGTAGACGGATTTCTGCCGCTGGAGGAAATCGTTGTTGGCGAAGGCAGCTTCTACCACGACAACTGTTGAGAGGCAAAAAGCCACCAGAGCGAAGATTGCACTATGGCGAGACATTTTCGGGCTGATCACTTCGAAGCAGACCGAATGTGACTTTGGAACCACGATTCGCATCCTTTATACCCAGCCAAATCATCTTATTGATTACGATAACCGCTGATCTGCGCCATATCAGCCGGCTTGTGATTAAAAATGCATCACGTGGTCGCATTTTCGAAGCAGAATCCGACGGAACCCCAATCGTCGTAATACTTCGATGACGTTTATCAATCGCGCGTCAATAGGGATGGAGAAAATCGTAACGATCACGAAAATGAGCAGAACAATGCGTTGAATCATCAGCGGAATGTCAGATATACTTGTTCCTCGCGTTGATGTCCGGCAATAGATTCCCAGAGGTTGTCTGTACCCATAGTCAAATTTCCCATCGCCATTGGGGTTTTGAGGAAGGGAATGAATGGTTTCTTTTCGATTTCCACTCGTTACTATTGGCAAGAGGAAATTCCGTTGAGGGCGAATCACGTGAGACGATTTCCGCCTCTCTCCGAACCTCCCTCCCCCTTTGTCTCTCTCAAAAATTGTACTCTCTCTTCGAGTCAATATGCAGATCTTTGTGATGCATTGTGGCTCATCAGTATTGTCCAATATTGCCATAGACATAAACAAAATTCTATTCATTTTCCTCCCAAGAGAAGGACCCCTTTCTCCTGGGAACGTTACGTAAGATTCGGAAATTATCCATGATAAATGTTGGGAGGAAACTTTCCAGAATTTGTAAGTGAAAGATTATTATTCACAAAAAAGACCTACGTAAGTAAGATGGCTTTGGGTGTCGAGACCAAGAAATGTTCAAACCCTACGCCAGCCCGTAAGGAATACTTTGAAAAGGTTTATTTCTTACACCATTCCTCTATTTTAGCGTGAAACGAACATGTTTTGGGACCTACGTGTTCGAAATCGCCGATAGAATCGCGCTATAGAGCCCTTTTTCCCGCCTTCGGTGCCCGGTTGGAGATATTCCGTTTAATAGCACCCTTCAGCCTGATGTTTCTAGGACCGGTCGAATTGGGTAGGGCACACCTTAGAGGATTACGTAATAATACGTATGGACGGCCCGCTGTTTTCCTTTTTTCATCAAAGTCATTACGCAAGTGCGTTAAAAACAGACGATACTGGACACGAAGGTGATTAAAAATATCTTGCGAAATTCACGAATGCGCTTATCGTTCTGAAAGAATAAGATAAAAAGTGTCACTAGAAGGCAGAAAGATATAGCTCGATGAATGATATGAATGCATATCGCAGGCTGTGGTCAAATTTTTCTTCTCCGCACTCTCGGTTCAAAGGCTATTATGCGATTGCGAACAATATTTCGTAATGCATGTAGGTGTACCACTTTCTGGTCGCCGCTTCGAATTATATTTTCACGTCGCAGTGATATGCTGGCAAATTACAATTTGACAATACCTTACAATTCACCGATATCATATTCATGATTGGCTCGTGAACACTGATACGGTACAGTTTCATCTTTCATGAAAACGGGGGACTGATGTTACAGAAGATCCACAAAAAATTGTTTGAAAGTTTGAAATTTCAGTGCAGGGTTAATATATAGTTTTTGCTCATTCCTATTTTCAATCTCTGTCACTAGACTGGGATTCGGCACATGACTGACATTGCCAACCGTATTAATCGTTGTTAGTATTATAGGCTAAAATAATTCCACTTCGAGAAATTCATCCTCACTTCTACTAGAATGGAAGGCATGTATAAGTACCTGTTCAATTCAAAGTAACTTGTAAAATATCTCGCCCCAGGTTATTTCGTATGTCTTTCAATCAGACTAGACCTTTAGCATGAAGGATAAGTATTCACGTGCTCAGGTGAAATTATTCATGCATACGTCAATTGGATGAGATACCTCGGGGAAAATTGAATCAAATACGTTAATCGTCATTTCAGGATTGCAGCGATTATCACGGGACAAAAGACTCTGATAATGGAAACATGTCGCGAATATTTGATTTCTCGAACTAGTAACATTGCAGTTGTACAGATGAACGTTATTTTCGTATTAATATCATTTCAGCTATCTTTATAATGAAAACAATGAGTTGGATGGCTCGGATAAATACTCTATTATCCGAGAAAATTCATTTCTTGTGTTCGTTTCATTCGTTTCTTACTCACTTAAAAAAAGAAAAGAATGTATAAGAAAACGCTTTATGTATAAAGTTCAACCCTGATATCAAAAGTTCAATTTTATAAGTTAGATAATTCTTAAATTGTGATTAGCAAGCTATGATCTATCAGTAAAAATTCAGACTTTGAGTCAGCTAATCTTGAGGTATATTTTTGGACACATGATAATTGGATCGCGTCATATTATCAAAATTTCGCAATGTCAAATACGAAAAATGAGTCCGGGATTTCTTATCTTTACATATTGCGAAAGTTTTACCCTATAATTTTACTCATAAGTGTAGTGAACCGGGTCCCAAATTTTATGGTACTAATGGAAAAGACTAAAAGTATAAATTTCGCAGTACGAAGTAGGTATTCATCTTATTCCTCACAATAATCGTATCTTCGGTTGTATTTTGGTCGGATTTTTTCGACCAAGTGTTTTCTTCGAGTTTCAGAAGTACTTGGCGACCGGTGGACTGAAATAAAATATCAAAGAAATCACGTCTCAATCCGTTGTTTCATAAGTAGTTGTAGAATTTCCGTCTCAATATGAACGAGGGAAATATTTTCGATGAAATCGTACAAAAATTCATCATCGTATGTATATAACTTTGGACTAACCAACTTTGAGACAATCGCAATGAACTCTCCGACCATAATTTGAAGGCCTTTGAGGACCCGAGCTTGTCTTGAACAAAAATTCTCTGTGATCGTCTCCGAGACTTCTAAGTTGCATGTTTTTTATCTCTATCGAAATACGCTCATCAGGAACAGAATCTGCTGATGACTGCTCAAGGAATGCCAAAGAAAATTGATTAGGAGTGGATTTTCGTATTAGGAAGCGCTATATAAATCTAGATTCACCTTCCGACCAATATTTTCGAAATGGGACAAGGCGGATGGTTCATTATCCACAGGGGTAATCAAATCACTGGAAATACCAGGGTATGGTCCATCAAAAGTGAGAGTCTGACGTTGAACGAATTTCTCAGGCTCGTCCCATTCCCCTCTGGCTATGGGCCGTAGAACTCTCATGTAGTTGCTGATATACATGAATACTTTGAGCCACTCCCACTGTGTGTTGGTAACAAATTTATTTGCATATAAATAAAATGGATCGTAAAAATATTTGAGAAAAAAAACTAGGGGGCTTCGCTGATATAGATGGTCCTAAGCTCCAAGACTTAGGGGAAAAGTGGGTAGCCCCGTACGGCGGGTACCCCCGGTTACCTTAAGTTTAGGACACTTACGCAGAAATAAATTGAAAAAAGAAAATTAGAAAATGCAACCAAAATCGTTGCCCGAATGTTCACGTTTCCTTTTTCAAACTTATTTCTGCGTAAGTGTCGAAAACTTAAGGGAACCGGGGGTACCCGCCCCGGGGCGACCCACCTTTCCCCTATTAGAAAGAAAAAAGAGAAAGAAAAGAGCGAGAATCTGGTACAATTATCGCGCTTCTGTCTTTTCGATTCAGAACATGAGAAATCGTTCAAAATTGGGAAGCATGAAAGAAAGTAGTGATGTGGAGAACACTATACTCGTCCAACTCTTTCCAGGTCTATCAATTTCTGGTAAAGCTGCCTAAGGCGTGGATCTAGGACGCTTTTTGGTTTGGGTGGTGTTTGTAAGCTCGTTCTTCGATTGATTGGTGTTTTTTTATGAATTGAGCTAAGTTGATCGCTGAAACACGTATTACTACTTGTACATATCGCTGAAATTTCTTTCATAGCCAATAATTCCCGAGAAGCATTGTAAAGCTCTTCCTGAATCTTGAATATCGCCTCGTTGCTCGACATCATAATTTCTCCCATTTTTCCCACGGCATATTTGCCGCCGAGTCCACCGGTAGAAATCATAGCTGTTTAAATTTCGCCGATTAACTCATCAGGCAATTTTATATATAGCATTAAAACCTGAAAACTATTCCTAGCTTCGAAAGGATGGCACAGGATAACGATTTCGTATGAGAATTTCACGTTACAACGAGACTCACGAATCTAATTCATTCGAAAATACTAGCATATCACCAGAGTAACTTGATAAAGTATCGAAACATCCGAATTCTTATAAGATATCGCTGAATGTGTTCATCTCGATATGGTTATGACTCACTGATTTCAGATCATATAGGGTCATTCAGAAAATAACACGTTGTCTATACACATTGCATTTTTGAAATCAATTAACAACATGTAGCTACATTTTTCTGACGTACTGAAAAATGACATAATGAAAAGAACTCCCTCGATTTCTCAGACTTTTTCAATTCGAAAAGCAGGTGAGATATTCTCGGTATCTCATCCCCAAACTCTGGATGAAGCTGTATTTCAGATCAATTTAAAAAATGTTCGATTATGGTTATTCCATGAAAGTAATAGCGAAATCGTGAACCTGAGGAACGTTGCGATGTGATATGATAATATAAATATGGTGTGAAAATGTACAAAAGGCTGGCTTCACGTCAATTATTGGAACTGCTTCAAAATTGTTTATAAAAAAAAATAGAATCGTTCAATCGTGACACTAGTATTTGTCAGATTTCGGTCCTACGTCTGTAACGATTCATGTGAATGTTTATAATAGTGAATAATTAAGAAGCACTTCGAACACTTTGCAATCTGAAGAGTATGAATAATCAGGCTATGAGTCGAGTCCTGTAGCAAAACAAGACGTAATTAATCTACGTGCGCGTTTCATCGATGAGTATTCCGATCTTTCGGTGTTAATTAGTACACTGTAATTAAGTAATGCAAGGATATCAAAAAGACAGCTGATACTCAATGCATGTCATCAATCCGAACGCAATCAGAACATTAATTAGGAAAATATCCAGCTGTTTTTGCGGTATAATTTATCACCAAGAATGGAGTTAAAATGATACTGCAAAGAGGGTGATAAGATGGCGAATAAGCAATCTGTCGACCTTTGCTGTTTACAAAGTCGGAATATTATATGTTAAGTTTCTGAGGAATAAAATGAATAGTTTGAATAATTTTGTGATTTTCTCTGGTAATCTTCAATTGGGTCCCATTTACGAAATCGGCCTTGAGACTCCATCTTCGCACGAAACGAACATGTTTTTGGACGTATGTGTTCAGAATTGAATTCGAATTTACGCGGCGTAGGCCTTTTTTGCGTTTTCGACGCCTGGGCTCGGATGATAATCGAAATGTGTCTTTTGCGACCAAAAAGAGGTGGGCGAATAGGGATGGGCCTTAAGACTTTAGCTGTGTTAATATAAGAGTCAAGAGTGCAAATGATAGCAAGACATTTTCAAAGTCGAGTGTAAAGTATCCGAAATGCTGTAGCTGACGTTCATTTTTCGTAATCAAATTCTGATCTCACAATTTTTTCTAAATATTTCACACCTCAATCTGGAATAAATTGAATTGAACAATCGGATTGTTAGCTTCGTGAGGCAGAGAGTCGATATCAAATTTGAGAGGAGATCGATCAACCAAAATTTCCTGGAACATTAGATAAATCGGAAGAACTCTTCAAGTACACGAATAGCTTCCACAAAAGTCAATGAATAGTATTGGAAATTCGAGTGTTCAGACTTCTTTTTTCGATTTGGTATTTTAATCCATTCACAGACTCGCGAGTGCTTGCATAATTCTTCTCGTGTTATAGCTGATATTTTAGTAATATGAATGATAACCCTCACATCGGAAGCTGAATTCATTAGTCCATGAGTTGTAATCAGCGGGTGGTCTGACAGCGCAAAGGTTGAATCGTGATGCGACTAATTATAAGATATTATTATTTATTGTTAAATGATTTGAACGAGGGAAGATTCATCTTGAATTTAGGAAATTATTGAGTTTTCAGACTGTCATAGTAGCATTATTTTTAACTAATCTTACTCATCGTGATTTTTACTATTTTTTCGACTGCATAATTTTCACCAAGTCCACCGACCGAAAGCATAACCGTTTCAATTTCATTGGTTAACGTAACAGGCAATTATATAGGAAATGAGTTGATGCTTGACAATGAATTCACAATGAATTGAACACAAATCCATTCAACAAGTGATCCGCATCCACGAATCTTCGCGGTAGAATTGTAAGTTGTCAGCATATCACTGCGACGTGAAAATATAACTCGAAGCGGCGACCAGAAAGTGGTATATACCTTCATGCATTACGAAATATTGTTCGCAATCGCGTAATAGCGTTTGAACCGGGAGTGCGAAGAAGAAAAAATTTGACCACAGCGTGCGATATACATTCATATAATTCATCGAGCTATATCTTTCTGCCTTCAAGCGACACTTTTTATTTTATTCTTTCAGAACGATAAGCGCATTCGTGAATTTCGCAAGATATTTTTAATCACCTTCGTGTCCAGTATCGTCTGTTTTTAACGCACTTGCGTAATGACTTTGATAAAAAAAGGAAAACAGCGGGCCGTCCATACGTATTATTACGTAATCCTCTAACGTGTGCCCTACCCAATTCGACCGGTACTAGAAACATTAGGCTGAATGGTGCTTTTAAACGGAATATCTATAACCGGGCACCGAAGGCGGGAAGAAGGGCTCTATAGCGCAATTCTATCGGCGATTTCGAACACGTAGGTCACAGAACATGTTCGTTTTACGCTAAAATAGAGAAACGGTGTAAGGAATAAACTTCATCAAAGTATTCCCTACGGGCTGGCGTAGGGTTTGAACATTTCTTGGTCTCGACACCCAAAGCCATCTTACGTAGGTCTTTTTTGTGAATAATAATTTCTCACCTACAAATTATGGAAAGTTTCCTCCCAACATTTATCATGGATAATTCCCGAATCTTACGTAACGTTCCCAGGAGAAAGGGGTCCTCCTCTTGGGAGGAAATTGAATAGGATTTTGTTTATGTCTATGGCAATATTGGACAATAACGATGAGCCAAAATGCATCACAAAGATCTGCATATTGACTTGAGGAGAGAGTACAATTTTTGAGAGAGACAAAGAGGGAGGGAGGTTCGAAAAGAGGCGAAAATCGTCTCACGTGATTCGCCCTCAACGGAATTTCCACTTGCCAATAGTAACGAGTGGAAATCGAAAAGAAACCATTCATTCCCTTCCTCAAAACCCCAATGGCGATGGGAAATTAGACTATGGGTACAGACAACCTATGAGAATCTATTGCCGGACATCGACGCGAGGAACAAGTATATAAGCCGGCTAATATGACGCACATCAGCGGTTATCGTAATCAATAAGATGATGAGAAGGCTGGGTATAAAAGATGCGAATCGTGGTTCCAAGATCACATTCGGCCTGCTTCGAAGTGATAAGCCCGAAAATGTCACGGCATATTGCGATCTTCGCTCTGGTGGCCTTCTGCCTCGCAACAGTTGTCGCTTCAGCAGAAATCGCCAACCACGATTTCCTCGAGCAACAGAAAGCCGTCTACGATCTATTATGGCACCTAGATCAGCCAGACATGGTACCCGAGCTCTACGAATTGGGAAAGTCGTACAGTATAAAAGCCAACTTGGCTAGCTACACCCATGAGGTATGGTATTACAACGTGACTTATCGTTTACTTAGCGCTAATCATTGCTTATCTCTCCTTCTAGGAATACGTCAAAGAGTTTCTGCTGATTTACGAAAAAGGCATGCTTCCTCGTGGCGAGGTATTTTCCATATTCTACCCAAGCATCCTAGATCAGACTGTGGCTCTCTTCAGAGTCTTCTACTACTCGAAGGACTTCCCTACCTTATATAAGACCGCAGCTTGGGCTCGAATCTACATAAACGAGGGTCTTTTTGCCTACGCTTTCAGTGTCGCAGTCACTCACCATAAAAACACTCAGCAGATCCGGGTTCCCGCCTACCACGAAATCTATCCCCATCTCTACTTCGACGACGGAGTTATCCGACAGGCCTACCATGCAAAGACCTCGACTGGTAGGTTCATCATGTGGTTTTGGTTTTGGTTGAATTTAAGTGCATGATGTCAGTGTCTAGTTCTATACCTCGTCTCGTACCCCTTCCGCAGCGCCTGAAGGAACAGCATTCGGAGATTGGACCGTCATTCCAGAAAGAAATCATTCCTACCCTCACTCGCACGACGCAAATTACCTGCTCAGTTATTTCACTGAAGACATTGCTCTCAACGATTTACCGTATTACACTCACTTTGGTCATCCTTTCTGGATGTCCGCCAAAGAATATGAACTGATATCAGCACGACGTGGTGAAGTATTCTTCTGGGCGTACAGGGTCCAGCTTGCACGTTACTACATGGAACGCCTCTCTAACGACTTGGGCGAAATTGGAGAGTTCGACTGGAACCAACCCATCCCGTATGGTTTCATCCCCAGCTTGAGCTACCATAACGGGTTCTCGCTTCCCCATCGCGAAGTGTACTCCAATATTCCGAGCTACAATTACAAGTGGCTGAAGGTGAACGATTATGCCGTAAGATTGACCAAATCACCAACCAATGAGTACATCAATTTTACTTCTGACCACAGGCACTTCGGGACTATGAATACCGCATTTCAGCGGCCATCGACACGGGTTATACTATCCTTGAAAACGGCACATTCTTCCCAATCCATACTTCATCCGGAATCCACACTCTGGGCAACCTCGTCGAGGGAAATGTTGACTCTGTCAATTTTGGTTTCTACGGCAGCTACGACAGATTGTCGAAAAGTGTTCTTGGCTTCAGTCCGGAGCCCTTCAACGCTTACAAATTTTTCCCGAGTCTGCTGCAGCAGTACGGATTGGACCAGAGAGATCCGATCTATTGGAGTCTGAGCAAGAAAATCGTCGGCTACTATGAACAGTAAGTTACATCCATACTCATACTCGTTCCTAATATCCAGCCATCAATCGTGCTTTTCTTTTTTCTCAGGTTCGTGTCGAAATTCCCTAAATACACCAGCCAAGACTTGGCCTTCCCTGGTGTGAGGATAGAGTCTGTACTCATTGACAAAGTCACGACGTTCTTCACCTACTACGACTACCTTATCACAGGTGCAGTGAAGTTGCACAACGCCGATGATGAAGCGCTGATCAAAGCCCGTCAGTACCGACTGACCCACAAGCCTTTTACCTACACCATTAATGTGTTCAGCGAGTCGGATGCGCCGAAAAGTACAATTCGCAGCTTCCTTGGACCCAAGTACGACAGCCACCACGCAGTGATCGATATCGCTGAGAACTGGAAGCACTTCGTCATCCTCGACGAATGGGAAGTTGATCGTTAGTATAATTGGCTGTTCATTCCTAATTTCAACTATTTCTCGCGGACTTGATGCATTCAAATCTCTTTTCTCATTACAGTCAAGGCCGGAAATAACGTTATCACACGCAGCAGCGCCGATGCTCGTATTGGAGTACCCGATGAGGTCAGTGGCGATGTATTCTACAAGAAGATCGTGAGCGCTCTCGCGGGTAACGAGACATACGAAATACCGGCCAGACTTTACGGATATCCGAATCGCATGTTCATCCCCAAGGGCAAAAGAGAAGGATTCCCGTTGCAGTTACTCATCTTCGTTAGTCCGTATAATCACAAGGATTATCACCATAGCAAATCTCCGATATTAGGACATAACGATTACGTCAATGTGCCACTCGGATTCCCACTCGATAAACCAGTTTTCTCCAACTTCACTGAACTTGCCAATGCGTACTTCAAGGAATTCAACGTTTTCCATGTAAAAGAATCAGAAATCAACACCACAGTCTAATTTGCTAACTCAGATCACCGAACTGACACTGACCTGCCTATTTTACGGTTCCTATGTTGAGCCTTTGGCTTTGATTCCGTGAGAAACGGAAGGATGCGAAATATATACCCATATACTATGTGCATACTGTAACTTGTTGTATATGTTTCACGAGCTGAAGGCTCGTGAAATTATACTAGTTCGCGTGAGTACTTTGTCACGGGTTATGATATTTGGAGCTCCTCTGGGAAAAGTTGAAAAAACCCTTAATTTACCCTTATACGGACTCAGATTTTACTCTACCAGAGCTGCCTCCATACAGACTTGGGATATGCCAGACTCACCAGACTAGGATACCAATTATAGCTATATCGTAGCTGTCCAACACACTCACCGAAGCTGCCTTTCAGCTCAACATGAATTTAAGTTTATATGCAAATAAAGCGAATTGCTTGTTTGAAAGAATTGGAAAAAGGGTTATGTTAGAAAAATAAAAGAGAAAGATCAGATTCCTGACACTCAATTTGATTGATTGGGTCGATTTCTGTTTTAAGAAATGTTGCTTATGAACTTACTTACTAAGAAAACAAAATAAGATTTGTGAAAACATAAAACAATAATAAAACGAAATGGAGAAGTTTTACTTAAGGCCCATCCCTATTCGCCCACCTCTTTTTGGTCGCAAAAGACACATTTCGATTATCATCCGAGCCCAGGCGTCGAAAACGCAAAAAAGGCCTACGCCGCGTAAATTCGAATTCAATTCTGAACACATACGTCCAAAAACATGTTCGTTTCGTGCGAAGATGGAGTCTCAAGGCCGATTTCGTAAATGGGACCCAATTGAAGATTACCAGAGAAAATCACAAAATTATTCAAACTATTCATTTTATTCCTCAGAAACTTAACATATAATATTCCGACTTTGTAAACAGCAAAGGTCGACAGATTGCTTATTCGCCATCTTATCACCCTCTTTGCAGTATCATTTTAACTCCATTCTTGGTGATAAATTATACCGCAAAAACAGCTGGATATTTTCCTAATTAATGTTCTGATTGCGTTCGGATTGATGACATGCATTGAGTATCAGCTGTCTTTTTGATATCCTTGCATTACTTAATTACAGTGTACTAATTAACACCGAAAGATCGGAATACTCATCGATGAAACGCGCACGTAGATTAATTACGTCTTGTTTTGCTACAGGACTCGACTCATAGCCTGATTATTCATACTCTTCAGATTGCAAAGTGTTCGAAGTGCTTCTTAATTATTCACTATTATAAACATTCACATGAATCGTTACAGACGTAGGACCGAAATCTGACAAATACTAGTGTCACGATTGAACGATTCTATTTTTTTTTATAAACAATTTTGAAGCAGTTCCAATAATTGACGTGAAGCCAGCCTTTTGTACATTTTCACACCATATTTATATTATCATATCACATCGCAACGTTCCTCAGGTTCACGATTTCGCTATTACTTTCATGGAATAACCATAATCGAACATTTTTTAAATTGATCTGAAATACAGCTTCATCCAGAGTTTGGGGATGAGATACCGAGAATATCTCACCTGCTTTTCGAATTGAAAAAGTCTGAGAAATCGAGGGAGTTCTTTTCATTATGTCATTTTTCAGTACGTCAGAAAAATGTAGCTACATGTTGTTAATTGATTTCAAAAATGCAATGTGTATAGACAACGTGTTATTTTCTGAATGACCCTATATGATCTGAAATCAGTGAGTCATAACCATATCGAGATGAACACATTCAGCGATATCTTATAAGAATTCGGATGTTTCGATACTTTATCAAGTTACTCTGGTGATATGCTAGTATTTTCGAATGAATTAGATTCGTGAGTCTCGTTGTAACGTGAAATTCTCATACGAAATCGTTATCCTGTGCCATCCTTTCGAAGCTAGGAATAGTTTTCAGGTTTTAATGCTATATATAAAATTGCCTGATGAGTTAATCGGCGAAATTTAAACAGCTATGATTTCTACCGGTGGACTCGGCGGCAAATATGCCGTGGGAAAAATGGGAGAAATTATGATGTCGAGCAACGAGGCGATATTCAAGATTCAGGAAGAGCTTTACAATGCTTCTCGGGAATTATTGGCTATGAAAGAAATTTCAGCGATATGTACAAGTAGTAATACGTGTTTCAGCGATCAACTTAGCTCAATTCATAAAAAAACACCAATCAATCGAAGAACGAGCTTACAAACACCACCCAAACCAAAAAGCGTCCTAGATCCACGCCTTAGGCAGCTTTACCAGAAATTGATAGACCTGGAAAGAGTTGGACGAGTATAGTGTTCTCCACATCACTACTTTCTTTCATGCTTCCCAATTTTGAACGATTTCTCATGTTCTGAATCGAAAAGACAGAAGCGCGATAATTGTACCAGATTCTCGCTCTTTTCTTTCTCTTTTTTCTTTCTAATAGGGGAAAGGTGGGTCGCCCCGGGGCGGGTACCCCCGGTTCCCTTAAGTTTTCGACACTTACGCAGAAATAAGTTTGAAAAAGGAAACGTGAACATTCGGGCAACGATTTTGGTTGCATTTTCTAATTTTCTTTTTTCAATTTATTTCTGCGTAAGTGTCCTAAACTTAAGGTAACCGGGGGTACCCGCCGTACGGGGCTACCCACTTTTCCCCTAAGTCTTGGAGCTTAGGACCATCTATATCAGCGAAGCCCCCTAGTTTTTTTTCTCAAATATTTTTACGATCCATTTTATTTATATGCAAATAAATTTGTTACCAACACACAGTGGGAGTGGCTCAAAGTATTCATGTATATCAGCAACTACATGAGAGTTCTACGGCCCATAGCCAGAGGGGAATGGGACGAGCCTGAGAAATTCGTTCAACGTCAGACTCTCACTTTTGATGGACCATACCCTGGTATTTCCAGTGATTTGATTACCCCTGTGGATAATGAACCATCCGCCTTGTCCCATTTCGAAAATATTGGTCGGAAGGTGAATCTAGATTTATATAGCGCTTCCTAATACGAAAATCCACTCCTAATCAATTTTCTTTGGCATTCCTTGAGCAGTCATCAGCAGATTCTGTTCCTGATGAGCGTATTTCGATAGAGATAAAAAACATGCAACTTAGAAGTCTCGGAGACGATCACAGAGAATTTTTGTTCAAGACAAGCTCGGGTCCTCAAAGGCCTTCAAATTATGGTCGGAGAGTTCATTGCGATTGTCTCAAAGTTGGTTAGTCCAAAGTTATATACATACGATGATGAATTTTTGTACGATTTCATCGAAAATATTTCCCTCGTTCATATTGAGACGGAAATTCTACAACTACTTATGAAACAACGGATTGAGACGTGATTTCTTTGATATTTTATTTCAGTCCACCGGTCGCCAAGTACTTCTGAAACTCGAAGAAAACACTTGGTCGAAAAAATCCGACCAAAATACAACCGAAGATACGATTATTGTGAGGAATAAGATGAATACCTACTTCGTACTGCGAAATTTATACTTTTAGTCTTTTCCATTAGTACCATAAAATTTGGGACCCGGTTCACTACACTTATGAGTAAAATTATAGGGTAAAACTTTCGCAATATGTAAAGATAAGAAATCCCGGACTCATTTTTCGTATTTGACATTGCGAAATTTTGATAATATGACGCGATCCAATTATCATGTGTCCAAAAATATACCTCAAGATTAGCTGACTCAAAGTCTGAATTTTTACTGATAGATCATAGCTTGCTAATCACAATTTAAGAATTATCTAACTTATAAAATTGAACTTTTGATATCAGGGTTGAACTTTATACATAAAGCGTTTTCTTATACATTCTTTTCTTTTTTTAAGTGAGTAAGAAACGAATGAAACGAACACAAGAAATGAATTTTCTCGGATAATAGAGTATTTATCCGAGCCATCCAACTCATTGTTTTCATTATAAAGATAGCTGAAATGATATTAATACGAAAATAACGTTCATCTGTACAACTGCAATGTTACTAGTTCGAGAAATCAAATATTCGCGACATGTTTCCATTATCAGAGTCTTTTGTCCCGTGATAATCGCTGCAATCCTGAAATGACGATTAACGTATTTGATTCAATTTTCCCCGAGGTATCTCATCCAATTGACGTATGCATGAATAATTTCACCTGAGCACGTGAATACTTATCCTTCATGCTAAAGGTCTAGTCTGATTGAAAGACATACGAAATAACCTGGGGCGAGATATTTTACAAGTTACTTTGAATTGAACAGGTACTTATACATGCCTTCCATTCTAGTAGAAGTGAGGATGAATTTCTCGAAGTGGAATTATTTTAGCCTATAATACTAACAACGATTAATACGGTTGGCAATGTCAGTCATGTGCCGAATCCCAGTCTAGTGACAGAGATTGAAAATAGGAATGAGCAAAAACTATATATTAACCCTGCACTGAAATTTCAAACTTTCAAACAATTTTTTGTGGATCTTCTGTAACATCAGTCCCCCGTTTTCATGAAAGATGAAACTGTACCGTATCAGTGTTCACGAGCCAATCATGAATATGATATCGGTGAATTGTAAGGTATTGTCAAATTGTAATTTGCCAGCATATCACTGCGACGTGAAAATATAATTCGAAGCCGCGACCAGAAAGTGGTACATCTACATGCATTACGAAATATTGTTCGCAATCGCATAATAGCCTTTGAACCGAGAGTGCGGAGAAGAAAAATTTGACCACAGCCTGCGATATGCATTCATATCATTCATCGAGCTATATCTTTCTGCCTTCTAGTGACACTTTTTATTTTATTCTTTCAGAACGATAAGCGCATTCGTGAATTTCGCAAGATATTTTTAATCACCTTCGTGTCCAGTATCGTCTGTTTTTAACGCACTTGCGTAATGACTTTGATAAAAAAAGGAAAACAGCGGGCCGTCCATACGTATTATTACGTAATCCTCTAAGGTGTGCCCTACCCAATTCGACCGGTCCTAGAAACATCAGGCTGAAGGGTGCTATTGAACGGAATATCTCCAACCGGGCACCGAAGGCGGGAAAAAGGGCTCTATAGCGCGATTCTATCGGCGATTTCGAACACGTAGGTCCCAAAACATGTTCGTTTCACGCTAAAATAGAGGAATGGTGTAAGAAATAAACCTTTTCAAAGTATTCCTTACGGGCTGGCGTAGGGTTTGAACATTTCTTGGTCTCGACACCCAAAGCCATCTTACTTACGTAGGTCTTTTTTGTGAATAATAATCTTTCACTTACAAATTCTGGAAAGTTTCCTCCCAACATTTATCATGGATAATTTCCGAATCTTACGTAACGTTCCCAGGAGAAAGGGGTCCTTCTCTTGGGAGGAAAATGAATAGAATTTTGTTTATGTCTATGGCAATATTGGACAATACTGATGAGCCACAATGCATCACAAAGATCTGCATATTGACTCGAAGAGAGAGTACAATTTTTGAGAGAGACAAAGGGGGAGGGAGGTTCGGAGAGAGGCGGAAATCGTCTCACGTGATTCGCCCTCAACGGAATTTCCTCTTGCCAATAGTAACGAGTGGAAATCGAAAAGAAACCATTCATTCCCTTCCTCAAAACCCCAATGGCGATGGGAAATTTGACTATGGGTACAGACAACCTCTGGGAATCTATTGCCGGACATCAACGCGAGGAACAAGTATATCTGACATTCCGCTGATGATTCAACGCATTGTTCCGCTCATTTTCGTGATCGTTACGATTTTCTTCATCCCTATTGACGCGCGATTGATAAACGTCATCGAAGTATTACGACGATTGGGGTTCCGTCGGATTCTGCTTCGAAAATGCGACCACGTGATGCATTTTTAATCACAAGCCGGCTGATATGGCGCAGATCAGCGGTTATCGTAATCAATAAGATGATTTGGCTGGGTATAAAGGATGCGAATCGTGGTTCCAAAGTCACATTCGGTCTGCTTCGAAGTGATCAGCCCGAAAATGTCTCGCCATAGTGCAATCTTCGCTCTGGTGGCTTTTTGCCTCTCAACAGTTGTCGTGGTAGAAGCTGCCTTCGCCAACAACGATTTCCTCCAGCGGCAGAAATCCGTCTACGACTTATTATGGCACGTAGATCAGCCAGAAATGCAGCCCGAGCTTTACGCAGAGGGAAAGTCTTACAGTATAGAAGCTCACTTGGCTGACTACACGCACGAGGTAAGGCATTGCAACGCGGCTCGTCGTTTGGTTAGTTCTAATCACTGCCAATCTTTTTCTTCTAGGAATACGTCAAAGAGTTCCTGCGGATGTACAAAGCAGGCACGCTTCCTCGTGGCGAGATATTTTCCGTATTCTATCCAACCATCTTAGATGAGGCCGTGGCTCTCTTCAGAGTCTTCTACTACTCCAAGGACTTCTCCACCTTATACAAGACCGCAGCCTGGGCACGAATCTACATGAACGAGGGTCTCTTCGCCTACGCCTTCAGCGTCGCTGTCACTCACTATAAAGACACCCAGCACATCCGGATCCCCGCTTACCACGAAATCTACCCCCATCTCTACTTCGACGATGGAGTTATCCGACAGGCCTACAATGCAAAGACCTCGACAGGTGAGTTTCAGTTGAATTTGAATTTGAGTTCACGATGCCGGTGTCCAGTTCTGTACCTCGACCCGAACCCTTTTCGTAGCACCGGGAGGACTCGCATACGGGGATTGGACCATCATTCCGGAAAGCAATCATTCCTTCCATCACTCGCACGACCCAGACTATGTACTCAGTTATTACACCGAGGACATCGCTGTGAACGATCTGTCGTACTATGCCCACCTTAGTCATCCCTTCTGGATGTCCGCCGAAGAATATGAACTGATATCTGCACGACGCGGTGAAGTATTCTTCTGGGCGTACAGATCCCAGCTTGCACGTTACTACATGGAACGTCTTTCCAACGGCTTGGGCGATATCCGAGACTTCGACTGGTTCCAGCGCATCCCATACAGCTTCATCCCCAGCCTGAGCTACCATAACGGATTCTCGATGCCCCATCGCGAGGGATACTCTTTCATTCCAAGCTACAATTACAAGTGGCTGCAGGTAAACGATTATGCCGTAATATTGACCCAACCCCTAACCAACGCGTGTATCAATTTAACTCGAATTTTACTCTTGACCACAGACGCTCCGGGACTATGAATACCGCATTTCAGTGGCTATCGACATGGGTTACACCATCCTCAAGAACGGCACATTCTTCCCAATCCATACTTCATCCGGAATTTACGCTCTGGGTAACCTCGTCGAGGGAAATGTTGACTCTGTCAATTTCGGTCTGTACGGCAGCTACGACAGAGTATCGAAAAATGTTCTTGGCTTCAGTCCGGAGCCCTTCAACGCTTACTCAGTTTTCCCGAGTATGCTGCAGCAGTACGGATTGGACCAGAGAGATCCGATCTATTGGAGTCTGAGCAAGAAAATCGTCGGCTACTATGACCAGTAAGTTACACCCATGCTTCGCCTCGTTTCTTATGTCCAGTCAACAATCATATTTCTATCTTTCCTTTCCTTCAGGTTCGTGTCCAAATTGCCGAAATACACCTTCTCAGAATTGGCCTTCCCTGGTGTGAAGATAGAATCTGTAGTCGTTGACAAAGTCACAACGTTCTTCTCCCACTACGACTACTTCATCTCAGGTGCAGTGAAGTTGCACAGTGCCGGTGATAAAGCACTGATCAAAGCCCGTCAGAACCGACTGACCCACAAGCCTTACACCTACACCATAACCCTGTCCAGTGCGTCGGATGCGTTCGACAGCGTAGTTCGCATCTTCCTTGGACCGAAGTACGATTTCCACCACGAAGTGATCGACATAGCTGACAACTGGAAACACTTTATCATGATCGACGAATTCTCGGTTAATCGTTAGTATAGTTGACTGTTCGTTCCTGATGCCGATGATTTATCGCGGACTTTATTCATTCAAATCTTTCTTCTCATCACAGTGACAGCCGGCAGTAACACAATCCAGCGCAGCAGCACCCAGGCTCGTATCGGAGTACCCGACGAGGTCAGTGGCGATGTATTCTACAAGAAGATCAGCAGTGCTCTCGCGGGTAACGAGACATACGAAATACCGGAACATCTGTACGGATATCCGGAACGCATGTTCATCCCCAAGGGCAAGAAAGACGGATTCCCAATGCAGTTCTTCTTCTTCGTCAGCCCGCACAACGACAATGATCTCTACCACAGTGGAAGCCCGTTATTGGGAAACAAATATCTCGTGAATGCCCCGGCGGGATTCCCACTCGATAGACCGGTCTTCTCCAACTTCACCGAACTTCCCAACGCGTACTTCCAGGACTTCGACGTCTACTTCGTAGAGGAAGCAGACATTAACGTCACAGTCTGATTCGCCGACTAACGCTTGGCGTATTTTTGCGGTTCCTGTATTTTGCCGTTGGCTCTGGTTCCGTAAGAAACACAAGTGAAATATATATATATACATATATATATATATATACCCAACGAATCTTCTACAAATAATATAGTCTTGTATATCGGTTGTATGTGCTAGACATACTCCATTGAATAATATAATATGCATTAATAGTATATCTGTTTGTTTTCCTCGCCCTGACTACCAATAATTGATTACTTCCCTTCTGATTCGTCGTCTCCGTTTTGGGTGAATAGATTTTCTACATGACAACGAAATATATTCTTGCATAATTATGTAGCTGAGCTGCACTGCACCTCAGCAGATTTGGGTAGCTGATCATGTACCAATCCTCCATAATCACACAGAACATAGTTTAAGACCAACAACTATGGATCGTAAAGCATATCCTTGTCGCGAAAAATATTAGAGAGCATCGAAAATAGGATAGAGATGTGAATATGCTATCATGATAATTCTAACAGCTGGGTAGTTTATTGGAACAAACTTCGAAACGAGAACGGATAGAACAACATAGATAACAGTTTTTTCATGAATAAACATCGAAGAGTATCCATCAACGAAAAATCGGCCACTCTATACGTGCTTCGACCCTCGTGTGGTAAATTGTGATGATGCATATTCAGTTAGTTTCCTGTTGGAATCCGATTGATTTTAAATATCCCAACATATGTGTATGCGTGTAGTTGAATCGCTCATTGGTCGGTAAACAAGTCTTCGCTATTCGCCGTATTATAGGCTATTTCTAACTGTACCGCATCAGACTAACCGTAAATCTACGTGACTTCAAATATACGTCACTCACACCCACGCGATCAATTTACACCGCGATACCTTCATGAAATATTTTCTATTGCTCTTAGAGATTTAGGAGTCGATAGTAATTGATATTCAAAAGTCTTGTGATAATTGAACGTAGAAAACAGACCATTGCTTGTACCCGATGAAGGAACAGAATCATTCCCACTTTTCAAAGCCTAGTTACGAAAATACAAAAATGAAAAAGATAAGACGCATCATCGAATCAAGAGAAACTTTCAATGATCATCTTTCTTGCTCTTATATATTGTCGAATAGTAAAACTCGTAACGAACAAGTCGAAAACTAGACATCCCCTAAAGCCCATCTTCGAGACTAGGATCACACTACTTCTGGTTATCGGTCAAGGCCAAATCGCCTCGAATATACATAGATATACGAAGGTATAGCTTCGCCTGAGTGGATCACACCTCGAGGCGTTCCTCCTCAGTCTCCACCACATTCGTATAACGCTACATAACTCTGTTATATAGGTAGAATGTAGCACATTAACCTGTTGCACCTTAACAACAACCACGAAGATTTCTCGACATACACGCATATAGGTATGTACAGGTAACCGGGTGAGGTAAGGCAAGGCAAGGTAGGGGACAACGGGGCCATCGGTCTAGACTCTTGGAGTTTAGAGTCTTTCTTAAGTCGAATAAGAGAAGACGGTGGAAGAAGACTGCACTCTCCCGTTGGTACAGAGAGAAATTCAACTATTGAATACTTCATTCAGACATCGCCAAAGTCCGGAGATAAGGAAAGTTAGCCAGAATGAAGTTTCGCACGTTCACCGTGAGTTTTGGAATAATTTTTTTATTTTTCATTTTCCGCTCATTTTTTCAATAAAACTTACACTCTGCATCTCTCAAATTTAGATGAAGTAGTATATTTCGTTAAGAATGCGGTAATGGGATTGTAAAAGAAGTAAAAACTCTCCTATTGTCCCGTTGAAAATTGAAAGAAAAATTAGAAATTATAATAAACTAATCCCGTGCTCATGTAACTGGTATATTATTACCGGTTGAAGCAACTCGTAAATCCCCTCACAGTGAATAAAGCGGTAATCGTGCGTAACCCTGTAATGTAAACCGGCGTTGAAATCACACGGTTGTCGTAGTGGGTTCAGGAAGTGAATAAGTAGGTTGAATTTCTTTTTTCTCGAAAACAACTTGTTTCAAAGCTATCCGTGTTTACCCGACATAATGAGGTAATACTAATCCATGTACTGCCTTAGAATATGAAATTATTCAAACTTGATTTGGTCAATGTTCGAATTTCAAAATTCCGTAAATTTTCGTCTAATCAATGAAAAAATAAAAATGAAGAGAAAAATAAATGAGGGAAAATTCCACGCTGATGACTATTCGAGAAAAAAAAATAAAAGAAAAAAAAATAACTATGCTCGTAATTTATAAACTCGTCGAACGGGGCTTCTTCTTCGCCTTGATCGGACTTCACGATCGGTTAATAAACGGCTTAGTATTAGTGTGGATACGAGTTTGTATATATTAATATGGTCAGTGGACCAGGTACCGTTACAAAAACAACTATATAGATCCATATGCATATGCATATAGGTATATCGGCCTACGTAGGTAAGAGAAAAAGTTATACTCGTCAAACCTGCCCAGTTTCTATACGCACACACGTATTCATATCGGTTTGGCTGTGACTCGATAATCTTATGAGGTCATGATCAACGATTCGAATAAATAAATTCATTGATTAACAAGTTTTTATAAATATAATACGTGATAAGAAAATTCTGTATTAGTGCCAGAAGCTAGAAATTATTTGCATAATTAATTTGCGATAGAAAGTGTTCTTTAATTGATTAATTAATTAAATCATTAATTATTTATTACTTCCTACTTTCGCAGCTGATTTTAATATGCGTTTCCGTAAGCGGTCAAGAATTTTCAAAAAAAGAAGAGAATAATTCGAAGGACGAAAGTAATATGCAGGAAAGTGAACCCCCCGAGGGGTATTACGCTTTTGTAGAATCCCCGAATGCTGAACCACCGAAAGTAAGACCACCGCCTTATGCAGATAGCGATAAGGAATGCCAAGGTAATTGATTTCCTCGATGAGATGATTTTTTATTTTATAAAAATCGGGATTAATTTTATAGAGATTTTATTTTCAGACACGGGTAAACAGGGGAAAGGATTCGTATCGATTCACAATATTTGCGGAGATCTTAACAAGGGATATATTCCACGTAATCCTATGAGGCAACACGTTCTTGGATCTTCGTATCCCTTGTGAGAAAAATAATTATTGCGAATTTATAATTGATTAGAAAAAAAAAATTGAGTAACGAAAATTGCGTTTGATTAAATTTATCGCAAAAAAAAAAAAAAAAAATTGTACTAATTACCAGGTTTATCTAATCGCGTTTATTAATGAGGTCACAGTCCTTTCAGTGAAAGCAAATTATGAATTCATATTATATCGAATTTAGTCGGGACATAATTTTTCTTATTCTCATCTTTTTTTATCATAAAAATAATTGAAGTAAATTAATTTTTTTTTCTCCTTTTCAATCGCAGCGAACTATTGCGTAATCATACGTTAAAGTTTTTGAGTAAAGCCTTGCCGATTCTAAAGGCTGATGATTCACTGCCTAAAGTTGCAAAGGTAGAGCCTTTCTCCCAGAATTCGTAAGTTTCTTTATTAATTAGTATAAATGAACATAAAAAGAAAATCGAAAAAAATTGTTTTCAGCTCAAATTTATTTTTCCATAATCATTTCCAGAGTTGATACGGACGAAAAACGTAGTAGATCAAAGAGATCCACTAACGCAGATCCTCCGGTTCGAAAAATCGGCAACAAAGTATCAGCAGACTCGGAAAGAAGTGGCCGAAAATTTTGCGACAATGGTGGAGGAGTGTGAGTCTTATTTAATATAGTTTTTAACACGCGGTGGGCAAAATCCGACTTCTTGTGGAAAGTAATTACTTTCCGCACTAGTACGAGAAACGGGCACTTTTCACACGCATGAGGCACGCAAAGTCAAATTTTTCACACTGTTTCGAAAGATATAAATATAAGCAACTCGTGCCAAAATCACCAACTTTGCGCACTAATCGCACAGAGTACTATTCGATTAATGTAAGAAAGAGATAAGTGAAACTGAGAGAAACTAATACAGCTCGTAATGAAAATTCAAAAATTAATTCAGGGTCTGCATGCTATACAAAGCCATCCAAGGCGAGCCTCTCGCCTCAGCAGCTGCTGAACGAAGAGACGATCCCCCAATTCCAGAATATCGCCAAAGAACACCTCCCCAAGAATCACCACAAGGCGAATATTCAGGACCCCCAACTCCTTGCCCAGCGAAAGTCGAATATGCTACACCAGTATTTGCAAAAAATTATCAAGGCGTTTGGAGATACGTTGTGCAAATCCCTTACGAAGGATATTTCACACAGACGATCGAGGTCACTAGATGCATGTGAGTTTTTTGGATTTCCATTTTTTTTTTTTCTTCGTTGAAAATAAAAATCATTTTTCACCCTTGAGAAGTTTTTGAATATTTGCAAGAAAAAAAAAGAAAAGTTTTCTAGTATAACTTTTTTTATAAGTTTTCTAGTATAACTTTTTTTTTTTTTTTCCTATCCGAAATTCGAAATTTTTACCGAAAATTATCATTTTTTTAGACCCTCATATCATTTCCGGTTTCGAAATTGAGATTCGATTTTTTTTTTTTTTTAATTCATAAGTCTCGCATTTCTTATAACAGCCCGATGAAATTTGGAAGCAAACTTTCTACCATTGAAACAGATTTTTCAAAAAAAATTTCACAATTTTTTAAACTCGAAATTTTAAATGGGAGCAGAAATTGTGTTTTTTTTTTTTGTTGCAAATTCTTTCCTCGTATTCAATTTTTTTTTCTTGCTCAATATAGAGTTCCGCACAATTCCCTTACGATATAGTAATAAGTTATTTCAAACTTTCACCATTTCCTCATAAAACCAAATCTTCACTAAATAAAAACACTGTATTCGAAATTCTCCAATACTTTCATTAATTTCTAATAATTATCTAATCCCCCAATCCATTTTATCATAATTTTCTGTTTCCACAAAATACAGGCAATCTCGATGCCACTACCTGGACGGTGGTTGTTTATCCTCACCTAGATGGACTAGCTTATTAGTAGCAGAGATATTCTACCCTGACACGTTTTTGGAAGATAATCAAAACAGCAGATTGCCTGGTCCGAGAGAACCGGTAGCTGGAGTTCCGCCACCAGTTCATGATTTTCAGAACTATCAACAATACTTGCAGAAACGTGCCGGTGAAAACGAGGCCAGAAGTAATACCGGCTCTCAATTTCAGCAGCCACAACAATCACAGCAACAACAACAGCATTGCGATGGTGTAGATGAAATGGGTTGTTTTCAGGTAATTTTATTGATGATTTAAATGAAGAATTCATCATTTGAATAGAAAATAAAATAATATATGACTCTTTTATGCAGGTACGACTTTATTACGATTGGTTCTTGGTACCGGGTAGTTGTAAATGCTGGAGACCAGATTACTTCAATCGTTACGTACGCAGGAGTAATTCAAGTCCGGAATTATGATCTGTCTCTTCGTTAATTGAAATATTCAGGAAAGACATTGTCTGAAAAGTGTATCAGATCATTACGTCGATAAATTGTATGAATAGAGTAATAAAGTAGTATATAAATTTGTCGAGATGCAAATAATGACTTGACTGCAGACTGCAGACTGCAGACATGATTAAACCAAAATATAAAATTTTGATAATGTGTCATAGAAAATAACGTTACTATATAATATGTCTGTAATTAATGCTAACCCAGTCTGCACATAATATTATACCTATTTGTTAAGACTTTAAAGGCTGAAGGCTTGAACCGTTAAGTGTAACGTACGTTTAATATTGACACTAGTTATAACGGTGATATCATGCGTTCGTTTCACTCAACAAACTCACAGTATTCTTTTATTTAACATCGCAGAAATCTATCCTGAGCAATTTATAATTTTTTATAACGTGCTCGTTGGATACATATTCTTAATTTTATTATATATATTTATATTTATTGTTAGGTTAAGATCAACGAAATATAATCTTATTTATTTTATTTTACTTTATTTTATTGATTTGGGTATTCTGTAAAAACTTGACAGCCTATTATTAACACACTTATTCCTGTGTTTGATGAAATTTTCTCCAAAATAGATAAATAAAGAAAATATTGTTCGTTATAAAAGAAATCTATTTCCTTTTTTTTCTTCCTCTTTCTTGGTAATCATTTACCAACGATAACTAATACCGAAAAGAATTCAATGTGCTTTGTTTCATAAAACAATATTGAATTCTTTGAATTTTTCATAAATTTGATTTTTTAGTTATTTTCATTTTTATTTTCTCGTTTATTATTCAGCAAAATGTTTCTATTTCTATGAGGATAAACATTTTCAGAAATTCTTCGTACATATAATTAAGATCAGTAACAGTTTGGTGATACCATAATGATACAAAAATATAAACCTGCGACATTTCATTTATCCTATTTTTATTATTTTTGTATTTATGTATAGTTAAAACTTACATATTCAATATATATACGATATTTAATTGGTTTCTTTTCTTTTTTTATATAGTCTGAAAAATCTGTGCATCCAATGATTCTAATTTAACAAATTTCCATCTTTTTAATGAAAAACTATCATCATATCATCGCAACTGTCTACATCGGAGGGGAGGATATATGTATTCATTGATTGATTATTTACAAAAATATATTCAGTAATGGCCAGAAAATTGGGAAAAGGATTTTTCTTTTTTTTTTTCAATACATCCATACGAATGAAATCGAATAGTACCGTTTATATTTACATAGTATGAAAAAACAAGAAAAAAAAAAGATACGAAGGTAATTAAAATTACTGGTTTCATAATCAAAACGTTAATTTAAACTCTATAACACGAAATTTCTGGAGTTTGATGATGATTTTGTTGATGGCCACTTAAGGAATATTTGAAAATTTGCATCATTGAAATCTTGAACTTTAAAAAGTAACGAAATTGCTGAAATCTTTTGTCTGAATTTAATTAATCCAGTTTTCTCTATGAGACTTTCTTCTCTTTTACCTCAATCTTACTTTAGAGATGTTCAACTCGACATAGACACCTCATCGTCGTCATCTTCTTCATCTTCTTCTCTTTCTTCTTGTTCGTCATTTTCGTTGTTTACATCTTGATTTATGTCCTGATCTGAAGCTTCTTCCCAAATTCCATCAGACTCACTTCCACTCGCCAATTCTTCCACCTCACTCTCATCATCAGAAGAATCTGCATTTCAAGAATTTTGTATATTGATTAGCAGTTCTAACAAAAACTTAGGAAAAATTATATTTATTAATAATCTGAAGAATCATCAAGAGAATTAGATTTCTTCTATTCAAACCGGCTTTTTAGATCAAATTATTAAATGATCTAATATCGTTATACCTTTCTCATTCAATAACATTATTTCCAAGGCCATAGTTCATAGAATACAGCCAAAATGGTTATATACCTGGTTCTTGATAAACGAGAAGACTCTCTTCGTTTGATTTATCCTGTTTTTGACTGGCTTGAGATATCTGCCCAGTTATAAGAGCGACGCGTCCTTTGAGCCTACACAATTGAGGTAATAGATTCAGCTTCGCATCAACAGTTCCTAAAATAGGTCCTAGGAGATCCCCGATGTCTGGATAAGAGAGTAAATGTCCGGCAAAAGTTTGCACCAAAGTCTTGAGCCACGTGATGGCAATCTTGGTTCTGAAAGGAATGAAATATTAATAAAGTTGGATAAAATTCTCATCCCATATCACCAATTAATGAAGAATGTAAATCACGCGTACGATTGAGTTTTCCCTTGCAGCATTATGGTCAATTCCCTCATTAAAGGAGCTATGGTCTCTACCGGTAGCCTGGAGACTGTGTTCTTAATCAAAGTTTCATCTTGGGTGAGTAATACGTCCCGGAGTATAGATTTATCTTTACTATTCAACCCCTGCATGAGTAGCTGCGCCATGTTAGTAGCCTTTGTAGGAGTTTCCCCTGGTGTATTAGCCAGTGTTTTTAGTTTAAGATTTTCCAATCTTATTTCCATTGGTAATTGAGACCCTGCGTCACTTGTTCGACTCCTTTTCAGAGCTGTAGTAGGTGTTCCTGAAAGCAAAATGAGGAGATAAATTAGTCAGACTTCGTTTATAACAAGGAGGAGTTTTATTACCTGTGACTAGATACTCCACATCTCCGTCAACGACTGCTGGTTTTAATTTAGAAACTCCTACGTCGTTCTTTTCCTTCGTTTTCTTCGCCTCCGACCTCACGAGACACTGTAATTTTTCAGAGTAGTCTGGCGTAACTCTTTCAAATGTGATATTGAGGTAGGAACCGTAGGCAAGAAGTAGCTTAGAGTCTTCTGTCAATTTTCCTTTTAAAATTGATATTTTTTTAGTAGATTCTTTCGCCCCATTACTCGACGCAACTACTACGTTGAGCTCTGGTTTCAGAGGCTTTGAAGTTCGACCGTTCGGCTGATGTTTGAACAAATGTGCTTGTCCAGATCTTGAAACTGCCAATACTTCAATTTGGGTTTCTCCAACTACTTGTGCCGATACAGAAACAGCCTCTTCTTGCATCACGAAAATTGCCACGGAATTTTTTTCTGGGCTTTCCTGTTCAGGACAGGGAGAGAATTTATCAAAATTGTTAATAGCAGGTGTTATTATACTGTTTGAAAACGTAGATTTTCTTTTTTTGACTAGATAGAAGCCAAAATTGATACTGATATCAGAGTTTTGACGCTATCTTGGGTAGAAAGAAATTTTTACAATTGATAAAACGGAATTTTATAGCTTCCTTATTTGAAAATACAGAAAAACCGTAAGCAAATATAACAGGGTAAATTATCTGGGGAAAATAAATTTCCTTTTTCAGATACAAAATACTCAAAACTATTTTCCACGCATTTAATTATGTTTAAAATATTAATTTCGATCTTTTTGAGTTAGAAAATACTTGAATAATGAAGCGAAAAGACCTAAGAGTTGTAAAATTGATTAAACAATGTCTCTTCTTTCTCTATTTAGGGTTTATTTATATATATAGTTTGTGTCTATTTTAACAATCCTCATGAAATCTCATCAATCAATTTACCTTATTCAAAGACCAAACATTAAGCTGTCTGTCCCCACTAGCTCCGCTAATGAGGTAGCTATTTTCCCCGTCAATTACAACAGGATTAAGAGAAGTAACAAGTGCGGTATGTCCAGTGAAGCTCATAATCAAACGTTTTGTTGGTAAATCCCATAATTTAATGAATTTACCAGCTGAAACGAGGGAGTTATCATGGCGTAAAACAACTATAGCTGTAACTTTATCCTTTCCAGATTTCCATTTAGATTTTATCCCATTTTCTTTAACGTTCCATTCAACAATATAACGATCTTCTGACGCTGTGAATAAACCATTTGAATCTGACCAATCTATCGCTGTTATAATACCCGTGTGACCCTTGGTCAACTGTTTACTAACTGAGGCTGCAGCCACATCGTATAAAATTACATCCCCATTCATAGAACCCATAGCTACTATCCCTGCCTCTTCACCCTCCTGGGTCGTAGATTTTCTCCTCCGTTTCCTCCATTGCGAATTCTGAAAAATATTGCGAAAATGATTTCTTTTTTTTTTTTTCTCTTTTCTCTTTTGCGAATTCGGAAATTTGCAATTCACACATTTTTTAATGAAATTTTTCAATCAACAATTCTTTAAAGTAACCTAACCTAAATTTGCCGTCTAGAAAATATTTTAGATATTTTATTTTTGCGAGTTGTGTGAATTTTTGAATCGAAAGTTGACAAGGTTAAGATGCGTGAATTTTTTAGCCTTATATCGGCAGAGTCTTATAATTAATGATGTTTATATAGTGAGATATATGATGAAGTGATATAGTCGCGCACATGGCTTACCGAATTGGTGTTTGATTGACGGCTAACGGATATCCATGCGAGAACACTGCACGGAGATGATAGATGTAAATTTGGTACATATTCTTGTTTTAAACGGTTAGTTGACGTGTCCCAAATCTTCAATTTTCCATCACTACCGCAAGTGGCCAAATATTTACCGTCTTGAGAAAACGCGGAGCAGTAGTTTGTGCTCGCCATCTTTATGCCCCTTCTGGTTTATAAATTTTCTTCTTCTTATTTTTTATTTTATGTTATATCGGTAATCGGTAATAGGTTTGTTTTTATACACAGATTTCCTAGTTATCAAATACACGGCTTGATATTATCATCAATCACATTATGTCGAGGCTATGTTAATCTATTATTGCTCATAATATAACCGCAGAAATACTTATATCTAAATTTATTTCAACGATATTAATTATTATCTTTTTGAATCGAGGTACGCTACGCTTTCATAACCTCAAAAAAATCATCATGCCGCACGATTATTCACCTCTATACCGGAAGTCGCGGTAGAAACTAGCGAAAATATCAACTTAAAACATTGAAATTTAACGAGAAAGCGACTCGATGTTAAAAATTGAGTACGACTATCGAGTGTATACTAGTTAGAATTGAACCGGGAAATCCCTGACTCCGAGAATCTCGACATTTTATTTTATTTTGTAGAAAATAATTCGAAATATTATTCGATTTATCTAATCGCCTAAGACGGTCTTCTATTTCATTTCCCAATCGATCTGTCTTTTCCTTTTTTGTTCAATCAGCTTCATCGATAAGCGGCGAAGTATTCGCATCCTATAAAATTGGACAAATGGTATAATTTCCGTAGGGTGCGGCAGTCGATTAGCGATAGTTATTTACCGATGCTATGAGTGTGTGCCGGTTATTTTCCGGCTCGAATTATCTATGCAATTAATTAACTTGACATTGAGTAAACGCGTTCCATTAAACAACATTAATTCATGAATCGTATCTTCGACGGTATGAATGGCGTGCTCTGCCGCATATAAGATCACATGTAGCGTAGGTATAGGTAACTCTAATAGTTATGAATGAACTCGAGGAATCACGGATTGTGAACCATTTCTGTCAGCTGTCAAATCATGTAACAATAAATTAAATATTTTACCTCATATTCAACACAACAATTAATACAATAACCCTTTACCGTTGATTAAGTAAAGTCACAATACAATAACAGTGTACCTTACTCATTCCATTAATTGTTAATCATATCGTTGCCTGATGTGTGTGTCAAATTTTTCCGTCATACGCTACAGCTGCAGTCGTATATGAACACAAGAAGAGTGAGTCTATACCGAATCCTAATCAACAACTGCGTTTTATAGGGCGCACAAAACTAGAGGTAAATCTATGCGTAATATTGAATCAGTAAAATTTACAGGATTGATAAGAGAAAAACCGAAATGAATTGAAAAAAAAAAAGAATCCAAAATTTTTTTTTTTTACACATTTATTTTCTCTAAAAAAGAATTCTCGTTATCATAATTATTCTAAGGAATTTATTTATTTCTCTTTCTTTTCTTCGTTTCGTTGAATTTCAATATTTTTCAGCAATGTCTAGCGGAGGTGGAGGAAGTTTTATTAGTAAACCAGCCAGGGGCTGGTTACATTCAGATAACCAGGTGACCAAAGAAGGCATAACTTATGCTGTTAGGGTATGAATTTTATTATTATTATTATATTATTATATCATTATCTGATCAGATTAGACGAGAATTAGACCTTCTTAGGTAAGAATATATATTATATATGGTGAAAAATGAAGAAGGAAGAAAAAAGAAAAAAAATTGATTTTTTTTCAAATTTTTTTACTTTTTTTTTTGTGTTATCTGATATTTAACAATTTTCAGTATATCGGATGCCTGGAGGTATACACCTCTATGAAGAGTTTAGATTTTGAAACAAGATCATGTGTTGCTAAGTGAGTATATAATAATTATCAACCACAGTTTGTGATAAGTGAACTCTATACACACATTATATTACATGTGTGTATGTATGACAAATATTCGTGGTTGAATAATGATGATTTATCATTGAAATTTAAATATATTTTGGTTAATTAATCATCGAATGACACATTTCTATCTAAAGTTCATAAAACCATATAGTCAAAGACTTGCGTTAGCTTGTACTTTTTTTAACTCATGTCTAGCAAATCACTATCTGATTTCCAATTATTATTCATTTACAGAGAATGTATAAACAGAGTTTGCGAAGCTGCTGGATTAAAGTCCGCTGATAAGAAGAGAAGAGTAAGTTAACTACTCTGTAGCATCAAATATCATTTTTTTCTTCTTCTAAACTATGAAAAAGCTTTATATTCAGCAAAATTCAACTTGTTTGATTCACATCGTTCACATTTATGCAATAAAAAAGACTACGAAATTAAAGTACAAAAATATTCTTCAATCATAAGAATTTCATCATATTAACTCGATTTTTAAATTACATTTCGCTATTTCCTTGGCAATAATTTATTCAACTAATAAATGAGTGATTCTTTCTTTTTTTATTTTCTCTTCAGGTGGATCGCAAAGTCCTAAAAGCAATCGCGGACAAACCTCGCATGGAACATGCGGGATCTAACATAAATCTTATAATAAGTAGCTGCAGTTTAGCGCTTACTATGTTAGACACCGGTTCAATAGTTGCTAAACATGATATGCCAAGAATATCTTTTGCCTCGGGAGGAGACACGGTATAACGAAAAAAAAAACAATATTATATACCTATATATATATTCAACATTACCTGGTATCTTCAAATTAGGTATACTTATAATCAAAAACCTAATTCAATTGTGATTATTAATTACATTTACAGGATACACTGGACTTTGTTGCATACATAGCAAAAAATTTGAAGGAATGGAGAGCCTGTTATGTATTGGAGTGCGGTGGGGGATTGGCACAGGATGTAATTGCGACTATTGGTCAAGCGTTTGAATTAAGA
This sequence comes from Tenthredo scrophulariae, assembly GCA_963978835.1. NCBI lineage: Eukaryota > Metazoa > Arthropoda > Insecta > Hymenoptera > Tenthredinidae > Tenthredo > Tenthredo scrophulariae. Next base: position 2,912,290 of record OZ022228.1, on the reverse strand, counting down.
TTCAAGGAATTCCTCACCAAACCTTCCTCGATGTACTTAATTTTATAGAATAAGTTTACTAAAAATTGAAGCGTTTTCTTTAAATATATGATTCTATTTTCTAGTACCGCATTAACAGGCCCTCGAGATGCTGATAGAGATTACTACAATGATCTACCAGGAAAAGTTCCACCAGATATTGGACCTCCTCCTGTACCTCCGCTGCCAATTAACGCCTCGACTTTACCCAATTTAAAACATCATTCCAATCACAATCATGGGGCGAGTAGTTCGGCTCAATGTTCGCCTCTGACAGACACTCTCTCTAGCAACCGAGGAAGACAAACCCAGCAATGGCCAGGTGTGGTTTTAAAACTCTGTTGAATATAATTGACCAGGAAAACTTGAATTCTCTTAATTCTTACTTTACAGAAACTGGAAATCTGATCGATTTAAGTTCAGATGCAGCTTCAGCTACCTCCTCAAGCGGCGTTATTGTTGAACATAACTATGTGAACGATACTGTTATCGCTGCTAGTCGGGATACAAGGCGAGAACAACGAGACGCATTCGATATGCGTAAGAATTTGGGCTTTAGTTTGATAGATTATGAGTTTGGATTGGAAAAATGATGCTAACACGTTATTCAATTTACAGAACCGTTCAACGCGACGATTCCAGACGTTAGTAAACTCAGTCCACAGTCCCAAAAGCAACAATTAAAAAGAGAGATTTGGTTCCATGGCAGCATAAGCAGAGCAGAAGCAGAATCCATGCTTACTAAGGCGAGAGTTTACGCAAATCTGTTATTCTATCTTTTTTGACACTTATTGATTTGATGTCTAACTGAATTCTAATTCTGTTTTAGGACGGGGATTTTTTAGTCAGAGAATCGCAGGGCTCTCCTGGTCAATATGTTCTGACTGGAATGAACGGCGGCACGCCTAGACATTTGTTACTTATAGATCCTGAAGGCGTAGTGAGTATTTTTAATCAGAGAAATTGAGATGAAGTTTAATTCGGTTCAGACATGATGATATTCATGAAATGAATTTGCAGGTACGCACAAAGGATCGTGTCTTCGACAGTGTAAGCCACTTGATAAATGACCATTGTGACAACGCCCTTCCGATAATATCTGCCGATAGCACTTTGGTACTTCGGTATCCGGTTCCACGACGTTCTGAACAAACTAATGATGGTAGAAAATAATGCTTTCTTGTATGGGGAGGCAAACATCTGCATTGCGAATATACAATTAATTATTGAACTAGCATTGTCAATCTGAACGATAAAGATAAATTTATCGTATTTCAGTAGACAATTTTAGTCTACTTGAATGAAAAAAAGAAAGGAAGAAATCTGTAAACGAATATGAATTTATGACACGAGAACGAGAATACATCGTCTGTTATTGACTTTGAATATATTATTTCTCATACAAGCCATTATGTACTTTAGTAAAACACTTTATTTCATATCTCTATGTACTTGAATTCGAGATGATATGAGAATAGAATTATTAGCTAAGTGAGTTAGCGTTTTAAACGTTTCCGAATTATTAAAATTAATTTCAGCATCTATAATTCAATGAAATCTATTTTTGTTTTATTTTCAATTTTCTATTTTTCTCTTTTTCCAAATTACTTTCAATTATATAATAATCTGTATTTATACAACAGATTAATTTCTCACCTTATTACTTTTTCAAATAATCTAGATACATAGTTAAATTGAAAATTATTCTCAAAATAGAAAAACCTTAGAAAACAATTAACAGAATTTCACCTTTAGAATATCCGTCCGTTTTTCTTTTTCCTTTTCTTTAATTTTTTTTTATACTTTTATACAATTAGATACATATTTTGGTGTTTATGCATCAGAATTTTTCTTATACAATCTATATACATATATATAGTCAATTAAATTGCTCGACTACTTATGAAACTTGATATTTCTTTTCATGCTTTATAAGTACTTCTATTTTCCTTCAATTGTCAATTAATATCATTTGGTTTTATCCATGTATGTATTAATCTATTAATAATTTTCATTTCAATATTATGTACTATATACTATATAAAACATAGTGTACACGTAGTAAAAGAAGAAAAGAAAAAAAGTTAACAAAAATAAAAAATAATAATTGAATAGAGCTTGAAAATAGTCAACAAGATTCCAATTTAATTACTGTAATAAATAATGCATCTGAGCTGTAGCCATATTCCAGTTTATACCTAGTTATGAAATGAGAATAAGAGAATTCGAAGATATTGTAATTGTAATTGTATGTACTATACGTAATAACGCGCCATCAATAGTAACTGGACATAAGAATGATTATATTTATTTTATTATTAATATACTATCGAAGATAAAGTTACTAAATTACTTCATTATAATACATACATAATGTCTCATTATTGTAAGTGTTAGTAATGAATCATTATACAGGATATTGAAATCGGCTCGGTATACAGTTTAGAAAATAAAAATGCATATAATAAAATAGACTATATTATTATACATATATATTATCGTAATAAATATTTCGAAATTTGTTATTTTCATTTTGCCATAATTATATTACATATATTATATTATATTATATTATGATGTACATTTATTTATAATTTCTGGAATAACAATATTATCGAATAGGGTCAGAAATGGTTTAACATAAAATCGTTATTATTGTCACATTTGTGCATTTCTATCAGATCTGATCTACATTATCTATTTATATTGAAATATAGCCTAATTTAATTTTAGATATACACACATAATACATAGACTAATATCGAGAGATATTAATTCCAATTTAATATTTAACTTACACAAGTATTAAAACTAGACAAAGAGATATTACCGTTAGCGAATATTTCAACCAGATAATATTTTCCTAACATAAAATCAGGCTGATATTTAAATGTTAGCTAATCTGTACAAAAATGACCAAGATTTTTTTCGATAGAAGAGAAAGAAAAAAAAAAGAAGAGAAGTGAATTATCTACACATTGCTAAAAGACAGAATGACTATACCTAGAGTTTCACTATTATACATGATTATACAAAGTACTTGAACTTTATTTATTATATTATTATGAATATTCCCTTCTGAAAGATGCGGATAAATAAATATGACAATTTTACTTACCTGCAATAAGAATTAGAGTAAAAGCTGTGCGGAAATTGTATTACTATAATTTATTTATTTTTTTATATATAATATGAAATGCCCAATTTTTATTAGGTATGGAACAGTGTTCCGCACAGACTCATAGCCCATTGCAAATATGTAAATCTAACAAATAGTCGTGTGAGCATTAAATTACAATAAATAACAAATCTAATCTATGAATTAATGAATTCAACAACAACTGTAAGGTTTTACTTTTGTTTCTTTTTTTTTCGGGAAGATTCATTATCGGTTCGTTTTTCATTTGCTTTTTTACATTGTGCTTTTCCGGATGCGAATTGAGAAAATTTCAAAAAATCTTTAAAATTGAATAAATTTTATTTTTCATCCAAGATAAATATTAAAAATATTAAAACAAAATATACCAATTACCTAATATCAACACTTTAAATCTTCATACGAAAATAAGAATCTGACTAGATCTCAGGAACTAAATGAAAAGAGTATTGTAAAATCTATTGGAAGAGAACGTAATCAGTAATCACAGTGCTGGTTTAAATATTGAATCTCAGTTCACGCAAAATAGTTTAGATCTTTGAATTTATCATTAAATCTTGAAGAAAAAGAAGAATGAACAAATCTTCAAACCGTCTCTTTTGATACTCTTTTCTTTTAATTCATATTTTATACAAAAGGCATCAATTGTATAGCTCGTTTGTTGCCGTATTATTAGGACGATTAATTTACACTATAAATATCCCACATTTCCAGACGTGTTTTTCATTACCACTATTGTTTGAATTATCTATTTTCAACTAAAGACTTTATAAGAAATTGATCGAGTATATATGTATGCATACTATATATATCTATCATCGATTATCGTATAGCCATACAAATCATCTTCTTCCAAAGTTCTCTAATTTAAATTGAATTCTTTTTTTTTTCGTGAACTTGCAATATCATATGAAAACTAATTAAATAGTTACTGTCATAGTCATTGTCGATCTAAATATTGTACTTAACGTTGAAACAATATTAATGATAGAGAAGAAAAAAAATTCCTGTTTTACACGATTTTACAACAAATCTTTATCGTGTTAGCCTTGGTTTAGTCCTGGCCCATGTAGTTCTATAAAACTTTCAAGAGATCGTGGTACGCTGCCGGTGTAAGACAAATTGTAAGTCTTTACAACCTTAGCTGCCATGCATTTTAGAGAAAGTTTTGTCTGTGTACGAAGTATTATCTCAGCTATACCTGAAATTTATAAATCAGAACATGTTCAAATTGCAATCAATTTTATATTCAAGTTTTTCCAAATAATTACTCACCTGTGGTAGCAGCGTCGTATGGAGTCTTTCCATTGATGTTAACTGTATCCATGTGTGCTCCGGCCTCCGTAAGGTCCATTATAATCGAATGGAGAGTCAGAAAGTCGCTGTAAAATTAAACCTAACATTATTCTACATATTTTTTTTTTTTATAAAACTACGAAGCAACGTTGATAATGGTCGATATTATCACCTTATGGGCTTTTGGTAGCTAACAATAACGTGGAGAGGTGTATTCCGGTTATTATCCATTGCATTAACGTCCGCTCCGCATTGTATGAGAAACTTAGCAGTAGCTGTGCAAGGAAATCTTGAAAATAGAATATCACAAGTTAGGAATAGTCTCAGAGTTTTAGGCAGACATCATTTATACTTTTATAAACATACTTGCAAACATCATTAGTGTGAAAATCGTCTACAGGTGTGTCTGCGTTAACAGCAAGATGCAAAAGAGTTTGGCCGTCTCGTAGAGCCACCCCAAGAGCACATAAATTGTGAACTAGACGATGTGCGCGGCCGACTTCTTCCTTCTCGTTACCTTTCTCATTCAGTTTCATCAACTTCATTAGAATAGTGAGGATGTAGAGCGTCGTTGTTATGTTTGACTCCATTTCTTCCTGAAAATCACCGCATTATATCAAGCATGTAGTTTTCAGATTCAGAATTGCATTGGATTGAAAAGCTCAATTTTTCTCTCACAATTATCTGATCAATGTCGTCTTTGGGTCCCGGGTCTTTTATCTTCTCTTTATTTCTTTTCAGTTCTATAACGCTGGCTTCCAACACGTTTATAACTTGTGTTAACTGTAGATCAACGCCGACGTGAATCATCTGCGAAAATACCTGGGAAAAATATAATAATGAGATTAAATAGTCTGCGATATTTGTTAACACTTAAAGAAAACGACTTTACATGCTAAATAGGTAACTGAATACCTGCGCGAAACGGAGCAGATCTTTTACTACAGAAATCTTATTCAACTGCCTTAATTGAAGCGCGTGAAGCCAAAGGTCAATGCATCTATCGAACCTTGCGTTATCCGCAAAAACAGCTCCTCTGAATATTATTGGGTGTGGTACTTCTGGATTATGAGTTCCTGGTTAAAGAAAATCAAAATATAATAAACCATCTACAAAATTTATTCAACTTCTCATATGACAATGGGTCAATACTTGCCTAGTATTCTTTCTCTGATCACCAACGACTCCATATGAATAGAGTTGTGGTTGTTTTTTATGTTTTTCAACTCTTCCACAGTCGCAGATTCTGTCCAATTCTCGTAAGCCGGTATCGGCACGCATTTTGGTTTGGGTATCACATTCTCTGGGTCGCTATATCTGTATTAAAATAAATATTTTCATCAAGTTTGAAAATGATATGGTTTCAAATTCCAATTCATTAAAAAAAAGCATTAAACAATCATCCAGTTTTAATATACCTAAGTTTCATTGCTTCGTAGAGATACTTGTATCCCTTAGCTACACAATAATTATCTTTATCGTTAGCATAAGAAGCACCGAGTAATTCATAAGCTTCAATCTTCTTTTCTTTGCTTATTTCGCTCCTATTAACTAAACATTCAACAACTTCAGTTCTGGTTCTTTCGGCAGCTGCTATCAACGGAGTCATACCACTGTTGTTCTTTGCCATTTTTGCGCCATATTTAAGTAATTCTGATACTATATGAAAGTGGCCACATTCAGCGGCAAAATGCAAAGCTGTTGCACCACAGTGTGCCTTTTCGTCAGGATTTGCTCCAATTTCGAGTAAAAAACTCACCTGTATTAAGTAAGTTTACGAAAAATTACACATCATAAGAAATAATTGCTTTTTTGATTGAATAATCATTTTCAGAATATCAAGTTTCCTGTACTAACAACGTCAAGATGTCCCTTGTAAGCGGCTATCATTAAACAAGTGTTATTGTATTTATTAGCGATGTGTATATCCGCTTTATGCTCAGTTAGATATTGTACAATATCAAGCCTTCCGTCAAAACAAGCTGCTCTCAAAGGTGTGGAATTTGTTCTCGTCGGATGATTAACATTCGCGTTAGCTTTGACAAGAGTTTTCACTACGTTCAGATGCCCGGCACCTAATGAATGATAGAAAATTAAATGAAAATGGAAAAAGAAATGATCCAGAAGTACAAATATCTGTGAAATAGGATATCAAATGAAAAATAATACCTGCTGCACACCAGAGAGCGCTAGCTCCCTCGATTACATATCCGTCGAATTTAACTGTACCCTCTTGTTCCAGATTGGGGTGGAATTTATCGACCAACATTTTGACGACCCTGTTGTGACCGTGTCTAGCAGCGACTATTAACGGAGTACAACGCTGTCCGTCATCTTCTATTACTTTCTGTAAAGGATGATGATTCTTGTTTATCGCGATAGATGATTTTATGAAAAAGTATTTCAAGCATATTTGATACTTTTCAGATGGAGCTAAAACTTGTTAGGTTTTATTTGAAATTTGGTAAGAATCCAAAAATTGAAAATTGATTGCAGTTGAATGATAAGGAGAAGAAAAAAAAAAGAAGAATAAGAAAAATACTAAAGTTTCTTTGTTCTGATTTCATAGGGTAACAGAGTTGTGACGGTTCTTCAAAATAAGTATGAAATCAAACAAAGTTTACAGATGTGTTTCTTCAAACGCAAATGATTTGCGTGTCGATCTATGAAACAGTTAAGCATTCTATTTTAATTTTATCATTGCGCATTAGGTTTGATTTGAAAAAGCGGTAAGTATACCACTACGTTTTTGTTCTAGATTTAGCAATTTGACTTAAACATAAGGTTTTTCTCTTCCATATTGAATGACGAAGCAATAACCTCTCAGAGTACCGTAAATAGAATGTTTTTATCATACTCATTCTATTCAGTTCAGTGAGACAAACAAAAGTCATAAGTCCGTGAATCTTGTGCCAATAATACATATTCTTACTATAAACTCCTCACTCCTTTGTCTTTTATTTATACACACAACACAGATGGGGATTTGAGTTGCCTACTTTCAGGCTCTAAACGACCTTTTCTACTAATCTTCACGAACATAGTTGTTACATTATTATATTACGGCTAAATTATTGATTTTTTTCTTTTTCATTCATAGGTGTATCCAAAAAATAGCCATACTATTTTCAAAACAAGAAAACAACGTTTCAATTTAATTACCTGATTCAAGAGTTGATCGACGTGCTTCCATTTATCGCTGAGAAGAGCGTAAAGAGTAATTGCCATTCCGTCACGAGCCGCGTAATAAACACGATTCATAAGTGACTGACTGATCTCGGTTGACTCTTCCTCCATCGCAGTTTAGTTAGTTTGGCGAACTGAGTTCCGTCCACTTATAATATATGTTTAATTTCTTTGTTCTCGCGCACGGAATGGGTGTTAGACGTAGAATCGTATCATCGCCCACTGTGTTGTCTCGCCCGATATGTTAACCTCAAAACTAAACGTTCATCGTACTATTAGTCGTATTTATACTCTCGAAATGATGATCTTACATCTATTTATAAAAAATTTAGTGAGAAGAAAACCGTATTGATTCGACGTTGCAAAAATAGAGTTGCTTCGTAATTTGCTGCGCCAAATATCTCTACACTGTATACATATATGCTCCTCTTTTTAACACGGAAGATTTTTTATTTTTTTTTTACTTTTTTAATTTTCAACAATTTATCAACTAAGTATCCCACTTTGATTTTAAAAGTTTCAATATTTATAAGACTATACAACCTTTCACTATCTTCAATATCAATCTACAACGTTAATGTATTTGTTGTACTGCATAAATCCATCGACGACACTAGAATAAAATATCTTAACGTCGTTTTCACAGTTTCGTGAATATTTCATTTCACCATGCGCGAACTATTGCGATATTGTTCGACTTTCGATTATGGTTTGACGATCGCGAGTCGATTTTCGAGGGAGGGAATTTTTGTACCTAGAAAAATCACCGACACTATTTCAAAACGAATTTATTATGATATTTAGGGTCTTGCATAGACGATAAAAATCGCGAATACGTAATAAAACATTTCTATCAACTCTTGGACGATGTCTGGGTTCGATTCAGAGCTTGAAGAGAAAGAAAAAGAATGGGAAAGAAGGGTAGTCGAAATGGGTGAACGACTCAAAACTCGTCTTGATGAAAATACGACAGATGGAAAAAGAGAGGATAATTTATACCACGGTATAAAATTGGTTTCATCTACTACGATGATAGGGAAATTAAAAGAAATATGTTACTGCGAAGAAACCCAAGTACGATTATCGTCGAATGAATAAAATAAAACCGTTTAATTTTATATCCAAACTTCCCCATTCCATTTTCCCTATATTTTATCCAATAGGAATACTTAGTCATCGATTCACCGTCAAATATGCTGAGATATTCGGTCGCAGGCAAACCAATTCAACCTTCGTATTCTATAAGCGCTAATATGTTATTCACAAAGCTTTTATGGTGCCAGAAGGCCAAGGTATTGATAGGATATCTCCCCAACGATGATATGATATGGCTTATGACCTCCTTTTGCATGATTTACCAAATATGTCGTAACGATTTTCGGGTCAATGCTGTGTTTTATGAACCCACTACCAACGAGGCTGTGGTAGCCGGACCAAATAAAGTTACGGTACAATATCTGGATCTGTGAGGTTCTCTTACACTTTTTTTTGCCTCAACTTTTCAATAAAAAACACTGATTTTTATATTCCAGAGATTCCAATTAGCTAACAAAGAATCTACAATTTATCCTTGGAAAACAATGTCTTATATCGATAGCGAGTATGGGACTCTGTGGAAATTAGAATGCGTAGCTCTTATTCCATCTAGTACATGTGTGTGTTGAGTTTAAAAATTCTCTTCACACTCCCTTCCACTTTATGCTTCTCCAAAATCCCCTCAGGGAAAAATGCTATGAGTAGTATTCGATTAAACCAAAGAAAATATAGTAATGTCTAGTTTATATAAATTCAGCGAATTTTAAAAGAGAACTTAATACAATATATAGCGATGCTTAGAATGGCTGGTTCCTACATGACCACGATATACGTTCTACCATTGGAAACGTTTAAAGAGAAAGAAGATGCTGTTCCGATAATGTTTTTAGCCAGAAATCCTGGCGCTACTCATTCCCAGATTACGGCACTGCTTTTCCAACTCGCTAGCCAATGGATAATAACTGGAGATGAGCAAGGAAACGGTATAATATTTGGATACCATAAAACATAGACAATATCGTTGATAATTATCCCGCAGTTATGGGATGGAATCTTGATTTGAATTGTATGATGAATTGTCCCGGTGGTCACAGTCGATGCGTTAGAGTAATAGTACCGCATCCTTCAATTTGCGGATTCATAACATGTGGAGAAGACAATGTGTTGCAAATATGGAGCTGCAACCTCCGTGGAAAGGTAGAATTTTATAGAATCAAAGATTGTTTGCAGAGATGTGAATGGTTCGATTGATATCGCAGATGGAATCCTTCTCTGATGTGGGTGAGATTCGGGGAATTGCAGTCAACGAATCTGCTGCAGCGATTGCAACGCTTGGGCAAAAACTTAGCTGTTTCAATACGCATCAGTTGTATACATTCTACGCAGCTCTCTCGTAAGAGAAAAGTCCAATATCCCTTGAAATAAGAGGGATGAACAATTTTCATAGCGATTTTTTCAACTCGCAGAGAATCTGCAACGCAAATAACCTCGACTATGAATCCAATGTATTCGACTAGAGTGATTGTGAGAAGCTCTGATAACACTATTCGCATTCTAACTTCTCCAAGTGGGAAACAAACCAACTTACAAATACTGCCAAAGAATTTAAACCTAGTATCAATGGCGTACAGTGGGAATAGAGGTAGGAGTTTTTTCACCTAGTTAATAAGGTTGAAGAAATCCAGCACTAAAGCCACGCTGATTTTTCCTCAGAAAGATTATACACGATTATTTTAAAGACGGGAGAAATTCTCGTCAGCAATACCAGAATGAATCCAATGGAATTCAAGTAAACTTTAGAATTTGTCCGCAATCTGCACACAAACTGTAACATGAAATATTTTCAGGCATGTTTGGGTGCCGGATGGATGCGTTATCTCATGTATAACGGCGTATGAATATTATGAAGAAGTTCGCGGTTTCGATTTGAAGCCTCAGAGTAATTTAGAACCTTATATACTTCAGGGAATAACATCTAGCATTCAAAATACACAATTTTAATAACATTTCTCAGGTCCAAGAGTCATTTATCAAAAATATACCCTCATCTTTGTCGGTACAGAGGACGGAGCTATCATAAATGTTAATGAATCAAGCGGTGAACACGAGAGTAGATTTCCGGTAAATGAATCTAAGAATTAAGCGAGTTCTTATTGTAATAATTGAAATATTAAGTCAACTAATGCTCTTGTACCATAGGCTCATAACGGAGCTGTTACAAAGTTATGGTCATCAACGATATCTCGGTTGGTGGTATCTGTTGGTGTTGACAAGTGCGTCAAAGTTTGGAGAGTCTTTGCGGACTTGGCGATACCGCTGGCTTTAACATGCTCTGTTTATTACACAGTTCCGATAACTCATGTTGTTACAATGGGGTGAGATTTAGATTTCCGTATGTAATTTGTGAAAAGAAACTATCGACATACTTCTGCAATGCTTCAGTATAGATCAGTGCTGTGCATGGTGAGCAGTACCCCTAGAATCTTGGTCCATCAATTATTCATGTATGACATGAAAGAAACAGGTACCAAATCTTCTCCATGATCCAAATGATAACTAAATAACTACGTTATTTTATTTATCAGTCCGATTAGACCATCACCCTTCGAAAGATCATAACAAATTGATATCAGACATCGCCGCTTCAGAGTCCCTACAAATTTGCGCAACCTCTTCTATGGATAATACAATTCGGATTTGGGACCAGCAGAATGTTCTGATTAAAGTAAACGGGCGAATGTTAAAAAGTTTATACCAAAAACAGAAAAGAAAGGAATATTCTTTCGCTTTCAGGTCTTGGAAATAAACACCTGCGCTAATAACATTGCTTTCTCTTCTTTGAGGGGAGATATCGTGTTCGGGGCTGGTAGACATTTATACAGAATATCATATCCCAATTGTAAGAATGAATTTCGCCAGGATTTTGAATCTGAGAAAAATTAGCTCCGGTTTATTGTAAAATATAGATTTGGCCCCTAAATATCGAGCACGAATATTGGTAATGGAGATCCCTGAGGAATTGGAAGAAGAATCTGTACCTGAGAATGAGGAATACAGAATCTATGATAATGAAGTTAATCGAGAACTGTTATTGCATCCTGTGAGCAGTGCTCCACTCGGATCATTGGAAATTAGAGACGGAGATGCACCTCGTATGGAACTAATGATCCAGCAGCAAATGTGCGCTCAATTGGAGCGGAGGGATCAAGGTATAAACTGACAGAGAATATCGAAGAATGTTACGTGCTTTCACAGCGATAAAATCATTTCAGATATCACAAAGGTAAAAAAAGGTGAAATAAAGGCTGTAAAATTAGTCGCTGATAAATCGTTGATGAGTTACGAAGCCTGGGAGAAGTATGCCGCAGATATTGTTGCGGCGACAAATAGACCCGGCACTCAAATACCGCCGCAAGATATCTGGGCGATGATCGAGAAGTATAAAAATGTCAAAAGATTTTATAACAAGCCTGGAGTATTCAAGATGCTTTATGGTAAACGAGAGATTAATTTTTCCGGAAAGAGTGAGATTAAATAAATTTAAATTTAATTCAGGATACAGTATTGAAAAGTTCCCAGAATATCCAGAGAGTATACCAGATTCTGTACAGCATCCGCTAATCCCGTTATTCGGCTTTCTTCCGAATTCTGTAATTTATAAATTATTCGGCGATGAGGACGTAGAATTACCTCTGCCAATGCCTGTGCCGAAGCCTTTGCTCAAATACGAATATCCCCAAGACTTTTTAGTAATTATTCAAGACTAACTAAACTGAAAGCTTGATATAAGTAGAAAAGCAAATGGTATACATATATATGTTCTATTCCTTAGATCGATCAGCTCCATAAAACAGACTCTTCTGGTGTTAATTCAAATGTTGATGTTTCACCATCGCAATTAATCAACTTAACACTAATCAGAGGTGTTGAATCTGATACGACCATAGTCAGAGTAGCTATTCGTAAGTTTGATAGGTAAAGTACCTACAGAAATCAGATCTAATTAAATCGAGTCAAATATAGTGGTAACTTTTGCAAAGCGTTGATTATTCATCATTGTTAAACAAGCTGAGGACCAAAGTCCGTTTGTAAGGATGACGCAATACGCAGCTGAATGCCGACAGAATCCAAAGACGAATAAGAGCAAGGTACGGAGAGGTGAGTTCATCATCCACATGTGCTTTGGAGAATAACGATGAATGAAAAAACTGCCTTGATATATTTTCAGTAAATTGTGGCATAGTCAAAAGAAAAATGACTGGAAGGACAAAGATGGTGAAACGAAAGACGGAAGAACCTCGGAAAGAACTCTGTAAGGGTGTTTTCCGCTGTTTGGGACATTAAATATTCAATGACGCGAAGCTGTACGTTTTTTGATTTTTTAATTTCGTGATAGTGTGCGAAATACCTTCGACTCTAAAGAAACCAATCTACGGAGCTGAAGAAAAACTGGAAATGATCTTATCTCAGAAAGTAGCGAGTGGAATAAGTCCAGATAATCTCATCTGGGAGAGACAGACTTTACCAAACATATCTACAACAAGATTAGGCCGGGATAGAGCGTCTCTCCCAAGCCAAGAACCAAAAGTTTCGGCATCCAGAAAATTGGTATCTCTTACAGATCGAAAATGTAGAGAAAAGTCGTCGTCACTGCAGCACGAAGATCTAGGTGGTAATTTCATAGAATCTTTACAATTGACGCTCGTATTTTGATCATCAGAATCTTGATTATCTGTAAATTTGATAATAGCTACGAAAAAGAAACTAGATATGAGAAAGCGACCAGATCCAAGACGTAAATGTAATTTTGACTCAATTTCGAACGAGACTTGCCGCCAGGTCAGCGAATAAAAATTTCAATCATTGCGTGTATCGAATTCTACGGCCCCTCTGATCTGTGAATAATAGATAAATTTTATCATCACAGAAATTTGTGAACATAGATGATCTGGCTGTGATGAGAATGGACCAGATCATTTCTCAAGAGAGAAGCATTAAAGAGTCTCTTAAAAATGACTACGGCTCGGTTATTTCAACAGTTCATAACGGCAAGGTAATAATTAAGAATCTATTACGATTGATTCTGATTTCACCTTTGACTGATCTCAACAGATCAAAGACGCTTTAACGCTGCTATTGGCGAGCTGCAAGAACACACCATCTTCATTTTCAGTAATACTGAACTTGCTGAATGTCTTGCCCATGACCGATATTGAGATCGTAGGGTCATTGTGTTCAATATTTACCATTACATCGAAGAAATCGATCAGGTAATTTGCAAGAGTTGATAACGAGAGTATGATCTAAATGGCCGAAAGTGTTCTGCCAATTTCACATGGTGGAAGTTACTTCAACAATCTAATTCACATGACCAGGAAATCAGTTATAAAATATCTGAAGAATCACGGACTGAGAGATCCTCAAAAGATTCTAACACGTCAATTGCTGGTGGTAAAAAGCCTGGCAAACACTAGCGATTTCTTCCTTGTGAAAAGGTTTGTTTCTGGCATAATCAACGACTGGGTGTCCACGTTGGAAGAACAAGTTGGTAGAGTCAACGAAAACATGAAGTGCAGTGATAATTTCAAGCGCGTAAGATTCTCTTTGGCATTGAATACCATCAATCGTTTATAGGCACATTTAAATTCTTGATTTTCTTCTTATGAACATTTTTTTTCCAACAGATCAAGACCTTTTTACGGAAAGAAGGCATCTCAGAACGACAAGGAATCTCGCCTATTCAAGGAATCAATTATTTCTGTCAACTAAATACTAAATTCTAAAGAAATTTCTCAATAGATAAAAAATTTCAAGCTAATATAATCTAAAAGAAAATTCTTGCAATTATTTAAATATCATTTATACAACAACATGCTATAAAATTTCTTATGTATACAAAGTTAACTAATCTATCTATGCATTATTTACAATTTAAGTCATTTTTTGTTTTTTCTTTTTTTCGTGCGATTAATGAATTATTACTTATTACAAAACTTTACGAGGTCTTCGGATATCGTATTATTTAAAAAGGTATAATACTGTTTAAAAATTGATTGTTTATGATTGGAAATGAGTAGGTATCTATCATTTTTATCATTTCAAATTATCGTTCTAAACAATTTCCCTCGTCTCAAAGTTATATCTAAACATAACTGTTATATAAATTGACAGATTAATTCTACCATAGAAAAATTGTTTGAAAATAAAAAGAAAAACAATAATATATGTACATGAAAATAAAAATTGATTTCATTGAGTTAATTTCCAAAGAACTTATTCGCTTCCATTTCGTTAATTAATTATTCATTATTTCGTTCATTCTTCTTCCTGAATACACTTTTCAACAAGATCTCGCAAGTTCGGATTTTCCATAGCCGCTGCAATTCGTTCTTTGTCGTTTATCTGCTTGTTTACTGAAACCAAACAAACGATTTAATTTCCTGATATAAAATAAATAAAGATAAAGAATATGCGCTAATTATTTCACAGGAAAAGCTTCGAAAATTGACTTTCTGATCCAGTAAAAGGATACTCTTTCTTTTTAGACTTTCTACTCCCTTGTACCATTGAAATAAACAAATCTATATCATATAGAAAATTATACTTTCAATTTCAGTCGCGTGAGCCCCTTCCTTGATGTAAATATCCAATTTGAAAAGAGCGATAAGGTGGCGTTCTAATTTCACACGAATACATAGTCCAATGAGAGTGGCCAAAGAGCAGTGAGGTACTGTTGGATTGAATTCAATCCTAATGACCGCGACGCCCTTGGGTGTTGGCTTGTCTATATGTACGCAGTCCTCGTATACCACATCGAGTTCTTCCAAAGTCTGAGGTTTTTCTGGATCCTTTATCGTCCTTAGTAAATCTGAATGCGAGTTTTTAGGGAAAACAAGAAAAACAAAAAAAAAAAAAAAAAAAATTGAAAAATAATTATTTTTGGTTTTTTTTTTTCTTAGGTTAATTTTGGAAAATTATTTTTCAACGATTACATAGCAGTTTATTTTTAACAACTGGCTATCGTTACTTTGATCATTAATTATTCATGAGTGATAAGTAAGAGTTGAAATTCATTTGAATTATGAATTAATTACGTACCGTAAATCGTCTCTCTTAGCTCATCTTCGTCCTGTAATATTAAACTGTTTTGATTTTTTGATTTCAAAAGATCTTCTGCAGTAGCCATTACTCCGTATGGCAATATACCGTCTTTCACTTTGTCTGATATTGATAGTTTACGAAAAAAAGATAACATGTTTATTTTAGCGATACTGTAAACAGAATTAATTTTTTCATATGTGTTGGAAAGCTGTATCTCTATACTCTTATGAAATCAAAAAAACACTACTTAGGGTTAGGTTAGGGTTAAGTTAGGTTGGCTTCATATCAATTTATTCTCGATTATTTTATGTTCGATACATATCTATATTACCGGCCATAGACTATAAGCCATCACCAAGATCAGCTATAAAAATCACGTTTTTTATTTTTAAAAACATATACTAAAATCTATTAAAAATCATAAGACAATGGTATCATTTATTAATTGATCCGATAGTTAATTTTTTTTTATTTATTAATCTGTAAAAGGCTTTCTTTCGCTCGAGATTCTATATACTTTTTGAAATCGCAGGCATGCATCTATAGTAGCGAATGTTTACACTCATAGTTCAGAGTGGTTCAGAGTACGAAGCAAGCTACGGCCAACTTCAAGTTTTTATTCCGTTTGTTGTGTGACAATAGATACTATAGGTTAAAGAGAAATTCGTTGAGATAATGTCAACAAACGTCGAGAAAACTACCGATGAAGAAGATTTGTGTGTGAATCCGAAGAAGTTTAAATCGGAAAGCGAAGATACTGATAAAACTAAGTCGATTGAGACAATCAGCGTACACGGGTCTCTAAAAGACTTATCAAAATTCCGGCTAAAACGTGTACTGAATAACAATGCTCAGAAAAAATTGCTCTGTGTTGAAGGAACGTTCGCGGATCACGAAGGAACGGCTATAGTATTACTGGAAAAAAAAGCTTTCGAAGAAGATAATATAGACGAATATCTGTTTAATGATAGTTCGAAATTGTTTAAAGAATTTGAAAATGATCTTTACGGAAATTACAACTGTATAACATCAGCGAAACACAACAGTGAGTAACAAAAAATTTCATTACATGTTGTCAATCGTTATATTTTCATAAAATCAATTATCCTTTACTTTTATTCTTATATTTTATTTTTTTCATTCATTTTTTCCAGGTATAAAAACAACCGTCATTCATCCGGCCACAGAAAAACATATAGCGAAATTCGAGAAGCAACCGATTTACATAGTTCAAGAAACTCCACAAATTTACGAAGATGTTACTCTGGCGCATCTTAACAAGGAACAATTTTCTTTACAGGTAATTGAATTTTATCGACATTTTCTCTTTTTCAGCTTAATATCGATCGAAATTCAGCAAAAATATTTTTTTTTTATTTTACCGAAACTAATTTCATTTCTGTGAGAGAGAGAAATTGACATTTTTCTTTGTTCGCAGTGGGTCTACAACATTTTAGATCATAAATCTGAGAAGGAGAGAATAGTGTATGAGGATTCGGACCCAAATACGGGTTTTGTTTTAATACCAGATTTGAAATGGGACGGAAGTTTGGAGACTTTATATCTATTAGCGATTCCAATGAAGAATGGTATCAAGTCTATAAGAGATTTGGACAAATCGCATTTACCCTTATTGAAAAATATTTTAGAAGCTGGAACGCGGGCAATTTTTAATAAGTATCAACTCCCCGAGTCTCAACTTAGAATTTATTTTCACTATCAACCATCCTTTTATCATCTTCATGTCCATTTTACATATTTAAAATACGATGCCCCAGGTAATTTGATTTTTGTTCTTTACATGGTATATGTATAATGCATTAAAATATTACAATCAGATTTGATTCTTACCTTTTTTTCCAGGTATTTTTGTGGAAAAGGCTCATCTTCTCTCTACAGTAATCAACAATATAGAATTACTGGAAGATTATTACAAAAAAGCGACCTTATCGTTCGTTGTCAAAGAGTCTGAGACTCTTTTTTCGAAGTTTCAAAAGCACGGAGTTTTACCCCAATAATTTACCAGAGTGAAATGATCCTATTGTTTTTTTTTTCTTTTTTTTTTCACGACTTAGAGAAACAAGTGTAAACGGAATTATCAATAAATCTGATCTTTATGTCGTAAATATTAGTGTTTTTTGATATTTCTTTCCGCCCTTAAAATCGTTGGAAATCATTTATATGATTGAATCAACGCTGATATTAATAAAGAATAATATTCAGAAATAATGTATTTTTTTTCTTTATGTATTGAATGTGATAATGATTAATAATGCGATTGCAAAATTATATATTTATTAACATCTTTTATTATATTAATAATACAATGAGATCCGAACATAACTAGCACGGGAGTAGTTTTAGCAGAGTACGATGTAGTATTATTAAACAAATATATTTCTATTGGAGAACGTGCTCATTGCTCTATAGATCGTTAATAATATTAATAAACCGTGTGTCCATTTTATTTATTTTTTTCTATATATTTTATTATATTTTTTCTATCATTTGAATCGTGTAATCAAATCAATATGCGTATTATATTATATTAGTATGTATGTATGTATGCTTATTATGTATTGTTTTTGTTTTTTTTCCTGCGACTTAGATTCCTTCGATTTGTTTTTTCTTTCTTTTTTCTTTTTCGTTTTTTTTCGCCAGCTTGTTACATTTTTCTAATAAAAAAAAAAAAAAGAAATACACTACACAACTAATTAAACGTTGTGCAATTAGTTACACATGGATGTTGATTACAGAAAAGAAAAATCCACATTAAAATATGCGAATAATTGAATCATTGATATTTCGAATGACGATATTATGTAATGTTACTAAAGAAGCGAATATCTCTTTATACATTGGGCTTTCATAAATTTGTTCACGATCCCAACGTAATTTTTTATTATTTATTTTTTAATTTTATTAATAAGAAATAATACAATCTTATTTAATTATTAATGGATAGAAAACTAAGTAATACAAAAAAAAAAAAAAAATAGTAATTAATAAACGTAAACTCTGTAGATATTTGAACAAAAAAAAAAAAATGAAATAAAAATAATAATAAATTTTTTTTCTTTCTTTTCTTCACTTTGTGACAAACTAAAGTAAATAATATAATATAATATAATATAATATAATATAATATAGTACTATGAATGGAATCGGACAGAGTAGTCTCCAGGACTGGCTTCACCTGCCCGAATATCACGAGAAAGCTAATTAAAACTTATAACAGTTAATTTATGCCTTTTTTTTCTTCTTTTTTCTATTCGATTAGTTTCTTTTCTCATAGTTATTTTTTCTCCTTTGACTTTTACTTTTCATCATATATATTATTACCAATGTAGTAAATTCAAGAACGGAAATGTTCATTCTACTTTGAAATAAGGCACTGGCTTAAGGGTATGTCGATCTTATTTAGTTTCGGCAACAAGAGATTCAACTTCAACATCCTGAGTAATAACAGGCTTTTCTTTCAAAGGAGAACTGGTCGTTGTAGTATCTGGGCTTTCGGTACCAGAGTCGCTCTTGTTATTTTCTTTTGATTCCGCTGCTATTTTATTTGCATTACTCTTCTTTCCTTCTTTTTTCTCAACGTCTACTCTAGGCTTAGGTTTCTTTTCCGGGTCAAAGTGGCACTCTAGTACCTCAAGTAATTCTTCTTCCTCTTTGTCTTTAGCTCCGGTCACCTTCTGCTTTATTAACTTCTGCAAACCATCTTTTTTCTCAGTTGACCATGCCTCCTACAATTTCAAACAACATTAAACGATCATTTGAGTACAAGTACAACAAGGAACACAATTCTTTCTTTTCATTTTCATACATCATCACAAACATTCTATCATCAAATTACAAATCACCTGCAATTCCGCATAATCAACGCCTGCCTCCGCAAGCAATCGACGTAAGAGACTGGCGTGTTGTCGTTCGCGACGACTCTGACGAAGTAGAATACCAAAAACAGGTCTCAGGCTGTTCTGCCGATTGAGGACTAATTTCAAACCTGTAAAACCGATCAAATAATTAGTAAAACGATTTTTGATGAAAATGAACGATGCGTAATATGCTTTTCCAGATTAACTACGTGTTTTTGTACCTGCGAGTTCTTTTTCTTCTATTTGAGTTGGCTGGACAAATTCCCTGATCAGTTCTATGGTCCCTTTAGTAGCAGCGTCACTGTCTCCGCTGCCTTCGCCACTCTTAGTATTCTCTTCTCCTACGCTTAAGTGTTGTACAACTTGTAGAGCTAGACGTGCTCTATCAACGGCGTTGTCCAGCTCCTCTTCCTTGACGTTCAAAAAACGTGAAAAAATCAATTGAGGGGTGATTTTCGAGTGTTTATAACCGATTTATTCATTTTGGATTATCTCATTTCCTACTTCATCTAGTCTAAAGAAACATTTTCAATTACCTTGTCAAGCATAACGCGAGACAATGTACGTAGAGAAAATGTGCGAACTGTATCTGCGCATTTGACTTCTGCGACATTAAAGCCGTTGGCAAAGCCTTTTACTGATTGCTTGAAACGATCTAAGAGATTAAACTTTCGCAGTGATTCCAACAGCATTGAAGGGATCACTTTACGCGGCTCGTGGTACACCAGGATTATACCATCTGCTGCATCTCCTTTCACGGACTCCAACCACGTTATGAAATCTATCAGAGCTGATATCTCACTTTTGGTCTTCAATACCTGCGCAATAAATTGGTTTTCTTTAAATATTTTCACATTTTCACACTAATATAACAAAATTTTCGAATGATTTACATAGTTTTTCATTAAATGATACGAAAATGTTGCCTAAAAAGTATAAAAATCTTCTATAAAATATAGTTTTCCAATTATTTCAGTATGTTATGATTGAATTATCCTAGTTTTGATCCTTGTACTTAGTATTTAGATCAAACAGTACATAAATATTGGCTATGAAGTACAAAGATCTTGTAGAATATTTATTTTCTGAATAAATTCTGAAGTGTTTATACTTGATGTGTATTATTCATTGTCTTATCACGAACCTTGTTTGTTTTGTTATCCTTGAGCATACGGTATTTGCCGATAGTAACGACTCTTATATTGTGTCTTTTTCTAGCCGGTGGATTTAAGTCTTTGAAGGGCATAACATACTGGCCATAACTAGAACTAGGTGTATATCCAGCTATCTGACAAATCTCATCAATAAGTCTTCGGCCTGTTGCGTCCATGTCCCATCCTACAAGCCTGTAATCACCTGGCGGTACGCCGACCGCAGGTGACGATTTTATAGTCTCGATAGACTCTCCGTTTTCAATTATAGTTGACGATACCATATCTGTGATGGAATTTCAGACTTTTAGCTGAAAAAAAAGTCAAAAAAAAAAAGTCAAAAAAAGTTTTTTTTTTTGAAAATATGTGAAACTTGATAAGATATGTACTTAGATAGTAAGAAAATCAACATGCATTTTGAATGAGTATTATTATTATCAAGCTCGGAAATATGGTCAGTTTGGAATTTGAATTTCATCACAACAGGATTATGTGGGTATATATATTAGATAGAGATTAGGTAAGCGAGCACAAAGACATTGTAGAATATTGAGAGAAAAAAAAAAAAGGAAAGATATTGGGCTAGAGTGAGTAATGTATTGTTCTGTGAATTGTAAACAAGAGTGAATAATAAAGAGAAAAAAAAAAAAAAGAAGAAAAAGAAATAGTGATAGGAGATTACAGAGAGACAGTTTATCGATAATGTTTATCAGATTGAAGATAATGCGATGATATACAGACGTGCAGTTAAACAAATAAATCTGATTTCTGCATTTATGTTTATTATAGATATGTGTACATCATATGAGCTGTCTCAATCGTGAATGAATAAGCCATTCGAACGCATGCATGTTATAATAAACCTTTGAGATATCTATATTATAAATAATTAGTAAAAATTGTAATTAGAAAATCTTGAGAAAAAATTTGTATCTCTCTCTCTCTCTCCCTCTCTCTCTATTTTTCTGAGGTTGTAGTAGATAGATAGATAGATAGATAGATAGATAGATAGATAGATAGATAGACATATAGATGTTTATTTATAACCCCTTTTTAGGTCTGGTCGAATTCATATATGTTATATATGATGTTGAACGGTTTTGTTCCGAATCGTTTTTACATAAGAGTCAAAATTGAATGAGAATTTCTGAAGTATAATAGCGATATACGTATGCAGTTAATTTATCGTGATAAATAAAAATAGTTCCACACGTGGCCGGCCTACAGGGCTACCATCTTTAGATTGTAATATTAATCGGCAGCTGCCCCGCCCTATAATAAATATGAATTATTTTGTTTTATAACAACTTACCCTCAATAATATCAACGCGGTTTAATAACTCTGTTTAAATATCAGTTCAAACTTATTTAAAGACTTTAATATCATAGGCTAATTTTTATCAGAGGGTATTATCAACGACTAATAACACGACTACGCCTTCTTGGTTGGTTCTTCTAGTCTGGGGAAGACCGAGGAGCTGCGCACGTGTGCCGAAGTGGCAGGCGAATTTAACGAACCATAGTACGCATGCGCGAGATGGTCTATCGAATATCGATATATAGTCGATAATCGTTTCACATTACGCGGCTAGGATTCAAATTTTTAAATGACACGACACGATTATACGCGTATTTTAAATCAGGAATTAGGATGACATTTTGAAGATGAATTATCCGTTGGAGAAAATCTATGCGAAGTACATTTATTATTGATAGAAATGACGTTTTGTAATACCAAATACATCATTAGTCGATTGAAATGCGGGGTTATTCCTTAATGAGACATTTAATTAATCACAGCTATCGCTGGAGCTAATCGGAATGACAAGCTTGCGGTCGTCACATGTTGGACGGAGATAAACGGGGTGGAACATTGCGTTCAGACCAATGACGAATGGCCGGTTGTAGCTCGATATGACATTCGCTTTATTACCCCATTTAATTTTAACAATTTTTTTCCTCTCATTTCTATTATTTTTTTATTATTTCAACCGTTCCTGCCGGAGACGGCGGTACGATATATGTAATCCAATTAGTTTTATATTCAACGATATGCACGATCAGTTACGTTGCAGACGGATATCCCGTTTTTTAATTCACGTTATCTTTGCGGGACTGACGCAACGCTGAATAGGCGAAATATTTTTATTCATCTTTCAAGCAATAGTAAAATTTAGTTGTTAAAATATTCTATCAAAATAATTTCACAAATATTTTTCGTTTTCTAATCTACTAGAAATATTTGTTTCTATCAAATGAAATCGACATATGGGATTTCTGCGCCGATAAATATCAATCGATAAGAATAATTTAATATATAAATATCATTTTATAATTGTGAACTCCATTCTACTTTTATGCGAGTGCGATAGTTAGGATGAATTGAATGAAGATAATGAACAGCTGTGATCATGATGTACACTTACCGTATCTGGAACGGCAATTATCAAGTCGTCGGTATTTATGACTATATCCAAGTCGGGAAAATCGATCGTTGAAATAATTATTCTTAATTTATAATAATATATTATTTTATTCGATTATTTAATGCTGATATTTCGTCGGTTATATTTGAAAAATAATAACGTAATCGCGATGTCGTAGTAACGAGATTTGGTCGTGTTTTCACAACAATAGGGTATTCATATTTCAATTTACTTATATATACATATATACGACGGTGCCTGCTGATCGCAGCTCGTTCTTCGGCGTCATATCATGTGTGTCATTTTATAAAGAGGAAGAGGATGCTCGATATCATGATTCACACCAGTGCTGTTTGGCAGAACCTATATTATAGAATATCGTGGTATTCTACTTTGCAAAACCTCGTCCCGTTTACTTCGTGCGTAAGAAATAGCTGGTTTTATATTTTTATCTCAAAAAATGGGGAAAGCATATGCGCGATCAATCAGCTAGTAAAATACTTCAGTTTTTTCCTTCCCTCTCCCCGCCCTTATTATTAATATTTTTTTTTTCTAACTCACTCAAGTAAATGCACAAAACCTAAGCTATCTGATAGTTTATTTTTATTTTTATTTTTACTTTTATGTAGTTTCTTCTTTTTATCTCACGATACAAGCCGCAAAAACCACAAATTTCTTGCGATAAAGCGTATACCTACATAAGTTATGAGCCGAAATAGCTGAATTTTTCATGTGCTCGTTTATTATACTCAATTTTTTTAATACAGAAAACAAAAAGCAGGATTCAATGTTTAAAGATGATGTAAGGAATATAAGGGATGTTTTTGTAGAAGAAACGAATCTTTGAACGCAGTTTTTTGATGAAAATGAAAACAATGTTTAAATTATTGAGGTCGCATCTAGTTCTTCCAGGTATTATTCATTGTTCAACAATAATATGATTACACAGATGATTTGCATGGGTAAGTATAACAGGCTTAAAAAAATAGGTGGGTAGGTACTCGAGGCTGTACATAGTTATAATAATAATCAAAGTATTAGTGACTCAATAGACTGTGCGAAATTCGAATAAATATTTGAATTAATACACATTGTCAAAATTATGCGAGTTATATTTTCACAGATAATCTCTTATGAGTATGAATGATAGTTGATTTTATTTTCCATCAACAAGCGTAGTGAAATGATTATCACAATTATTAAAAAATAATCGTTGGTTTTGGTATCAATTCTATATGAATGAATACAAGTCGAAAAATCTTTTCATATACAGCTACCTCGGCTGTATATGTATATGTGTATATCGCAATATACACTTTACCCGGATAACGTTAAAGTAGGTGAAACTTGTGAATATTGCATATCGCACAAAACAAATATACTTACTCAAGTATGGCTAACGTATGTATGCATGTACATATGTATATTGGTATACGTTACAGAGATGATAAAAGTATCTCCTGTTTGATGATATTCTGAAGATATGTGAATACATAGGTATAATGTACATATATACCTGTATATGATCAATGCAATCTCTCAGTGAAAAAAATAAGAAAAGTAAACCTTACACACAGAGTTACAGGTACTCATCGCACTGTTATAAAATTCGTAAAAATAAATATTGAATACCCAATTCTGAGTTTATAATTAATGTATGAGGTATGATATTCTGATTGCGTTGAAAAGTATAAAATATTACGAATTCATGTACAGAATTTTTTGTTACCTCCCTTATTTGTATTTTTACAAAATTATAAATGGAAGTGGTTTTCAGTTTTATTTTTGTTTCAATTTAAAAAAATTTTTTAATTCTTTTACCGCATATGCTAAAGATTTATCGCCATGAACGAGAATTGAATATCAAAATTGACTTTGAATAATCGAATGAAACCAGTCTTTTCGATTTTGATTAGTGAAATATTTTGTCTCATTATTATTATATTATTGTTTTCCAATTTTTACTCATCAATTTTCTTACTTATATTTTCTCAAAGCTCACGTGCTGCAGAAATCGGACGTAGCTTTTCCTTTACTTGAATTTTTTTTATTTATTATTTCTCATTTTTCATCTTCTCTTCTTTCTTCTTTCTTCTTCTTCTTTTTCTTCTTATATTCTTTTATTTTCTATACACCCAATAAGTTTCCCCACGTTTCTAACATCACGATCAAGTTCTTTGCTACGTTTCAATTCGGTCTTTCAATATGGCCATTTTCGCTACTTACTCAATAAGTCTTCATACGCCGATAAGGCATACCTATACTGTATTGGATATTGTGATAAATATCTCAAAATACTTTAGAAACAAGCGATATTTACTATCGACTTACCAATATTTTACAATAAATCTTTTTTTACTTCATTGTTTCACTGTGTTCACTATTAATCCACGATTAATGTAGCGAATCGAATAAACTATAGGTACACATACTTGATACATCGGAGAATAAATAAATTTATTTATAACTAGATTGCGTACTAATTTCTAGAATTATTCATTCATGATATTTCTTTATTAATGTTAACGAAAAGCGTCAAAAATCAGCTTCATCATGAATTGAGCTATAATATTATATATCGCATGTCTAAATGGCATGAGATCCGCTTGCCATTTTTTAAATCAAAAGAAATATCGTATAATTTTTTTCAGATGTATTTGCGCGAAAAATTTCGATTTCTGTCAATTGTAAAAGTGAGAACATACAAATTTTTTGAAAAATACTTAAAAAAAAAATGACTGATTCAGATCAAAGTCATACATTTGAAACCAATGTAAAAAGTTAAAAAAAAAAACGCAAAAAGTATCCGTCCACATACGATCTTCTGCATAAGGAAAAATTATACAATCTTGGGTTACCAAAATCACCTTTTGGGTCCTTATACGACCTTATGCCATAAGACACGTGCGATAAAGTAACGTGAAAATGTACTTTTCACTTTTTTATCGTTCTCTCTCTCTCTCTCTCTCTCTCTCTCTCTCTCTCTGATTCGCATGTGAGATTTTTCCACGTTGATTTCGGACTTCGCATGGTTTGACATCCAGATTAAACAATTTTTACTTTTTGTTTATCCACTCGCTTTCGCGGGATTCTTCGCTTCAGGCGACGCACCCACACACATATATGGATGAATACCTTCCGGTACGTATAGGTATAATACAAACGTATGTATGTACAGTACCTATATAAATACAGGCCTTTTATTTTCGGGTTCAAAACGTTCCTACTACCCTTACTTTTTTATTCTTTTTTCTTTTATCTTTTTTTTTTTTTTATTTTTTATTTTTCAACCCCTGCAGGGTTCACGTTGTAAATTTGTCACATATTTTCCGATTGCTGTTCTCTTTGAATCTCTACATTGTCTCTTTTCGTTAGACAGAAATAAAATTGTAAAAAATAAGATAAAATGCAAAAAAAAAACAAACAAACAAACAAACAAAGTGAACAACCACGCAGCTACAAATATACAATCAAACGGAAATACCATTTAACAATATTATTATACAAGTTTTATGTAATTTATCACAAAAGTCAGAGATAAAACAAAAAGAAAAAAAAAAAAAAAAAAAAGAATTTACTTCCTACTAAGATAACTTACGTAATTATTATATTTTACATATATAATAGGTTTTTCCATACAGTGCAGAAAAGCGACGCACGCAGGTATATATATACAAATAGATTTCCCAACATGTCATGTCTTTTTATCACTCTATTATCGTCTGTTTCTAGAATATTATACAATGAAATATGCATTATTCCATATGATTATACAACAATAGGCGTGAAATTGAATTAAAATAAAAAAAAAAAGCAAGAAAATGGTGAGGGGGGGGGGGGGGGGGGGGGGAAATTAACAAATATATGTAAAAGGGAAATAAATCATGTGATAAAATTTTTACGGGACAAATTTCACTGCCGCGTTACGAGTTTTCGGATAAATTATATTATGGGTATTTAAAACGAGCGCACGTCGCTCCTGTTAGTACAGAAATTATTCATGAAGTCGGAATATCTAATGAGACTCGTTACAGTAATTTGGATATGTTATTAGGAAAAGTTTCATTCATGGTATTAAGGGAGGTCCAGATATATTTTTATTAATTGGACGTATGTACATCTCCACATAAATTTTATTAGAAATGCATGTAATTCGAAACGTGTAGTCCGTTTCTTCGTTTTTCCGTATCGGTTTTCTGTTTTTTTTTTTTTTTTCGTTTGATCTTTTTTTTTTTGTATTTTAATTAATACATGCTCGCTGACTGCTCGCGTTAATCACTTACTCCTGTATTAATTTATAAATATTCAGGTTTATGTATCGTTAGAGCAAAGGAAAAAATTAAAATTAAAAAAAAAAAAAAGGAAAATTTACACGCATGAAAATCTACCCCCAAAAATAAAGACTCATCTAATTAAGAAAATCAAGAGACGAAGCTCTATCCATTTTTTTTTTTTTTTTTTCCTCTCTCTCTCTCGACTCTGTAGCGGTTATTCTACAGAGTTTCGCGGTTTCGAAATCTGCTTGGCATTGATAACGGCATAATACGGGCAATATTGCGAAGGGTATGTGTAATGAGAAACGTTTTGGCGGCGTCATTGGCTCCCTTTTACCTTTCGCGCAGTACTTTTCCTCACCCCAACACCCCCGCGGGCATCCAACGACCCACGTATGTAGTTATTCCGCCGCAACCCTTGCAATTTATGCGCACAATTACCAACGAACCCCTACACCATGGCCACAAAAATTCCCAACAACTAGATGATCACAGATTAGTGGTCACTTCTCTTTCACATAAATTAACTCGCGAGCCTCGCGTTTTTCTTTTTCTTCTATACGTTTTAGGGTGGTCCTCGATTTGATCATTCTCAAATTTCAATGCTCCTATGGGCCTAGGACGTCTCCAAATATATACAAAAAAAGTTAGCCAAAACCCCAGGTTCCTATCTAGATTCTAAGTACCGCCCCAGAGCCTTCGAATTTTCCCATTTTAATAAAACTCGATTTGTCACATTTCGCGATTGATTTTTTTCTTCCTATTGCAGTATAGCTCCGAAAAATCTGAAACTTGGTACACTCCTTACCTCTAGTAGTAGGTATTTCACAAAAATTCGACAGATTTTCAACGATATAATTTTCGAAGGTATTGCGCAGTAAAAAAAAAAAAAAATTCTCATCCTTAAATCGTGACAAAAAAAATCTGTAAATTTTAACAAGGATATATATATATTTTTTTTTTGTATATATTTGCAGACGTTCTGGCCGATGAGAAAATTGAAATTGAAATATGGACCAGTTTGATGGGTATACGTGATTTTACGTATTTGATCTAATATTTTTTTTACTCCTCCTCTTCTTGCCGAATGAAAGTTTCCATAATTCTCAATAATAAATATATTTTAGTCCAGTTGAAGAAACTTGAGCTGAAGCATATTATAGATATGAGATGTTCTCTTAATTATAGGAATTCTACGCGAGTGCTCCGAGAAGTCCGGTAACTTTGAATAGGTATAACTACTCCATCCTGATTGCTAGTTTGCAAGAACTAGTAGTTGAATGACGCAGGCGAGCTTCTTTTGAGAAACTAGAGGCAGAAGATTGAACGTAATTGAGTATTCTAGATGATTTATTTTTCACGTTTTTTAATATTTTATAACGTATTTCATCCGCTTAGAACTCGTTAGAAATTCATTCGAATAATATAAATTTAATCATTTTTGAGGGTAGAGTCTATAAGGCGGACTGACGTGTCAAAAAAAAAAAAAAAAAAAAAACGTGTTTAAAGTTTCTTTCGGGTAAAAGATCAGTTTGATTGAACAAAATTTTATTTTACATGACACGTTCATACGTTATAAAAATAATATAATCTACATCTTATCCGAAATATAAATCGTGAGATATAGCAGATATATTTTAAATACAAAAAATCAGTCTTCCTTTCTGAGTTCTTCCGCACAACTATCCCTTAAATGATATTTATTGTTAATTTCTTAAAATTTATTGACAAGCAATGAACGATTTGAGACATTCATGAATCATTTTTTGCTTGCTTCATCTTTCAACAGCCCTGGTCCGAAATTTCAATATTTTAAAATAACAATTTAAGGATAGTTTGAATGGAAGATTATGGATCGAGTGAAACGGCATACTGAATAAGAACTCATCCGCTTTCTGGACACGACCTCAATCGACAGTAGAAACGAGGTCCAAATACGTAATCTTTGAACTCAAACCACGATAAGAATTGGACATTTTAGTAGGTCTTACCATAGCCGAAGACCTTGTACCCAGGTAGATAAATTAAGGGGTTGTATAGGGTGGACGAGGAAGGAAATACGAATGAGGGTAATGAGTGGACCTTCGCAATAGCTGAGCAAAGTACAGCATAGATCTGCTAGGGTTTCTTCTTCATCTCCGTCTTCCTCTTCCTCTTCCTCTTCCTCTTCTCTCGATACCTTATACTGCCCTGGGTCTCCTTTCCTCTCCTCGTTCCTGTAGGTTCCTGGATCGCAGTCCGCCTCCTAATGGGACGGATCGGAGGCATTAGGGGATCATTTATCTTACTTAGGTCCTGCGAGGAGGAATCTGCCTGACCTACCGTGGTCACCAGGGACTGAAGGAATTCCCCGCCTCCTGGAGGACTCGGCCAGGCTCTTTCGAAGCCAACAGAGAACCTGCCCAGAGTCCTACACCGAATAGCGATCAATAGCTATTAGGAAGACTTCACCATGAGCTCAGCTCAGCTCAGTTCAATATAACGGTTATTGCTGGGTCCACGCGAAACGATCATTAAAATATTTCAAAATCTGGTACATCTGACCGCCCTGGGGTGTCAAGATAAAAAAAACCAGAATTATTCTATGGAATAAATCATGAGAAGAATAAAAAAAAAGAATGAAAATGAAATAAAATATATTGCAAATATATGGGACACGGTGCTAAAACCTCAAACGACGCGATACCAACATAAATGTATTATCTATGTAGGGTGAAGTGTCCACGGAACGGAAATCGCTGATATTCCCGAAGAGAATTGGTTAGTAAAATTATTTAGAAGCAGAAGCTAGTCACATGGTGAAAATATTGCGACAGTAGTGTACGACGATAATTTATTATCACTAACATAGCAAAATTATTTTTTATCTCAAATCGGTATAACGTTCCCAGTAGTCTAAAGTAACGAACGTGCATTTTGTACAGTATACTCGTTGCCATAGGCATTCCTTTTTATTTTATTTATTTTTTCAAAGATCGTCCTTCGTCATCAAAAAGTACCAGTAAGTTGGTAAAAGAAAGTGCAGGAATTACAAATTTCGGATAATTTCATCGAGTGTGATTAAATATACGTATACTTTTGTTATCCATTTATCGCTTCGAATATTCAAGTCGTTGAGATGATTTCCCACGATTGATGATTTCTTACGAAGAAATGTATTTTTGTAAACTTTTTTTCTCTGTCGTTTTTGAGAATGAGATATTTGCTCTTCGTATATCTCAGTTTTTTACGGAAAATGATACTAAAATTTCTCAGCTAAGATCCAGGGAATAGATTTTGAAAAAATCGCTGATCTAAGTACGTATAACGTTACAAGAATTAATTGAAATATTTATTGACTAACAATAATTATTGTTAGCTCAAGTGTCTCGGGTTCAAACGTCACCCACCCAACTGTGTCCTTGGCTAAAGGTAATACGATCTAGTTACGGAGGAGACAATCAATTATTTTATTTTTTATTTAGTATTGTAGCAGAAGTTGTGAGCAGTGCATCTGAACCAGCTCCACCATGAAGTTCATTAGTTTTATTATATTGGGATTGGGTATCTTTGACGTGGCTATTTCGGATGGAATTTTTGGATTCTTAGATTATGACTTGTTCGAGTCAACTTCCAACGAAAGTGAATCTTCAGACTACGGCATTTGCTCCTTTTTAACTGAATTATTTGGGTTCGAGTATGAGGAGGACAAGTCTGAGGAAGCATCCAATGGAAGCACTGATCAAGGTCTGTTCAAAATCAATGTGCAAGGTGTTCCAACCGCGTCGTGTTTTCCTTCATTTATCTGAACATGGGATCTATGAAGTAGTGCAGGCGAAAGAAACTTTTTTTTATTTACGAGAAAGCTTTACACATCTGATTATACATATTTCGAAAAACCATTTCATACGTTTTTATGACTTGAAAATTTGTTCATTGTTATCTCTGAATCAAGGCCTTTGAATTCCAGTTCAGCTACCAGGTGGACCATCTTGGCTAGAAACTATGCATCCTGCTCGACCACAACCACCTAGTTACCATCGACCACAACCTGGACACGAACAAGAAGAGCAACTGCCACCTCAGTCAGAGCCACAGCCACATCCACCACCAGGGTCTAACTATGGTATTTAAAATTGACAAAATGATGATTTTTATTATATTTTTTAAATTTATTTTCGAGAGATTAGATAGCTGACGTTGAGTTTAATCGAAGGGTTATTGGCAAAGGTATGAGATAAAAATAAAAAAAGGCTATGGTGTGAAAGTGAAAGTGTGAGAGTGAGAGAGAGAGAGAGAGAAAGAGAAGATGAAAGTGAGGTAGAATGAAAAATAGAAGAAAAAAAAATGGGGGAGAGATTGCTACAGAAAATTTACGACGTCGATAACGACGGTGATAGAGATTGGGAGAGGATCAAAGATTAATTATTTAGATTAGAGGAGAAAACGAGACAGTTTAATTATTGGCTATCTGGATCGGTCCCTATTTTCATTTCAGAACCATCCCCAACAACGAACCCCCTTTACCCAACCCAACAACAAGTGCAACCTATTTTCAACAATTCTCAATCAATTCCAACATTACTTCCGGTGGCAGGAATACCAGTTGTAGTACCTGGAGGTATTTCGAATTATACTGTTACTCATGAAGATACCCTTATTTTATCAACCCCTGATGATGAGGTCGATGATACTGATGGAGAAGGTTTGATCGTAGGGGAGTAAAACGGGTGAAATTACGACCTGCACGATTTTACGTATAGTTAATTAGTATATATATATCATCAGTGTGTAATGTATGTATGTATTAGTCCTAACATTTTTTATAAACTATATACTATCTCCCATTTTCTGTTATTTTTTATTTGTTATAAAAAAAATTATTTATCATCGTTATAGATATTCGCTTGCAGTATATATAATTTCGAAGGATTTTTTTTTTAAGACGGTAAAGTGACGTACATAGTATATACTTTTGGTTATAGGTGTGTATATATATATATATATATATATATATATACGTTGATAGATTCATTTGAATATTCAATACAGAGAAATGAATAATTAAGTGGATCAGCCACCTTGATTATTCATCGTTTTGAATATACCCTTAATTTGAAATTCTGTCTTAACTAAATTTAAGAAAAAATGAAAATAAAATTAATAAAATCGCACGACTTGTATTAGTGGTTTCAAAAAGAGAAAAATGGAGGAGAAAGAGGAAAAGAAGAAGAAAAAAAGAAACAGCGTGTATACCCTTCATTTCTGATTGATTTCACCCACATTTCATATCGCACACTAAGCGTAGCGTAAGCGGTATTTTCGTCGATCCAATTTCATTATGTAGGTATCTTCAATCTTGTCGCATACCATTCACTATCGGTTCTATATCCTCCTCGATACTAGTCCGGGGAAAATGACAACTCTCATGATTGCTTGATTGAAAGAAAAAAAAAAAAAGAACAAAAAACGATAAAGAGAAGAAATCGATAATTTATTTCAAACTTTTGGTATAAATTTAAATACGAATTAAATATACTGTATTATTTAACGCTTACGCTTGATAAGTTTCATTAATTATTACGTTCATCCGATTTTGTTCCGGATGGAATATCGCGTATTTATCGAGTATGAAGATCAGACTATTATACCGATTATCGGTAATCGGTTGAAATATATTCGCAATCATTATTTCCCGTTTAATCCTTAAGCGCAGTGTCATTAAACGATGGGATATATTTTTTTTCTTTTTTATACATATCCTGTTATTTTAACAGGAATTATTATCCCATCATCAATAATTACCTCGTTTTATATTCTTCCGGGATTAATTGTGTTTATCATTTGTATAAATTGATGGCTTAAATTCTTTCGTTTCGTTTATAACTTCAAATAAAAAAATTACCATCACGTTAAAAAGACCAGAGAATTTTTTTTTTCCGCTTTGATCATAAATCTCTCAGACTTTAGGAAACTACCAAACGACGATTCTAATTGCAAACACTTCACGTCGTAATTCCGGCTTCTCGAAAAATTTAACTACAGAAAAGGAGCTGCTGGTCTGACTCCACGCTGTCCTATACTACTTGAAATGAGCCGCAGCGAATACCATGCGGGGGCTGAAACTGTTGAATTATAGAAGTAAAAAAAAATTTAAAAAATATAAGGAAATTTATAAAACAAAAGCGAGAGTTTTAATTAATAGGAAAAAATTCTGATTAATTTTATGCAAAAAATGGAAAGATTTTAACATTAAACATCGATATATATATATATATATATATATATACATATATGTATCGACGTACGTCTGAACAGCTGTATATATATATAAAATAGACGAGGATTTTTCCCTGCAGGTTTTGGTATATAATATAAGGTAACAATATTTATAATGTACATGGACAAGGGTATAAAAATTGATATATTAATGGTTACACCCATACCCATCCCAGATAACATCTTTATGAATTTTCAATACATACCTACCTGTGCTTGTAATATTTTTAACCGTTTTCAATGCTTATGCGAAACCGATATTTATTCGTCCTGTTCTGCAGCATCGCCAGCGTTAAATCCATCCCTTATTATTATTATTTCTTATATTTTTACCGTTAATCTATATAACGTATGACGTTAATTAATTTTCACTGCAAAAACATTGGAGTGTCTTTATAATTGACGAATAGAAATGAAAAGGCTCGCCCCCGCTTTTGCCCGGGTTCCTTTACTTTTTTATTTTTCGTACATATAGGTAGTTAGTTCGTTTTCATCACCTAGGGTGCATTCACTTTTAGGTGAATCAGGAAACCGTCGAGCCGCTGTATTATTCCTGCTTACTCATGCTTTTTGTTTTTTTAGTTTTTTCGTTTTTTGCACAGAAAACGAGTGAAAATAAAAATACAGAAAACAGAAAAAAAAAAATAGCAAAAAATAAACGGATAAAAAGGACAAGTGCTTTTCGAGAAGTACCTACCTATACTTACCTGCATGACGTTTGACTCTCCTGTAGAATTAAAAAACTCATCATTTGAAATGTGGTTTGGAAATTTTTTAATTTTTTTTTCTTCTTCTCATTGGCATATATTTAAGTTACCTTGATACTTGTGTAACTCGAGACGTGCCCTATGAATTGATACTTTGAAATTGATGCGGTATGAGGGGAAAAAAGAAAAAAAAAGAACAAAATTCAAAGAAATAAAAATAAGAATAAAGTTTACCATTTGATACCTAAATTTTATAACGAGATACTGATATCTTAAGGCGAACAATTTGAGGCCTGCTTACGTCAGGTTGTTATACGATCGTTTGACGACTATGGTCGTTAGTTTTGTCGTAAACTTGAAACCGGATGTCGGCCTGGCTACGGGTACAAATAGGTATTGTCCTCCCCGAAAATTGTGGGGTGGTTTATACCCCGCCGCGTTTCAAATAGGAGGAAACGAATTATTATTGTTACAGGGTGTCTCTTAAGATGAAAAAAAAAGGAGAATGAGAAAAAAAAAAAAAAAAATTAAATAGATAAATACATTTAGAAATTTTTCCGTAAAAATTCTTGTTCAAATAATTTCCTGCGAATTTTAATTCAAAATCGTGATCGTTGACCCGTCACGTTGCCTCGAGCGAGAGATAAGGGTTGACAAGCGAGGAGAGAATTTAAACGAAGAAGTGAAACAAAAAAAAAAAAAAAAAAAAAAAGAAACGATGAAATAAAATTGATTATTATATTTAAGGGGATGAAATATACATCACTTGCCGAAGAATTATATCTCATTAGTTAGAGTGTCGATTATTGGGGGATGGACATTTACCGTTTTTAATAATAACCGATAAATTTCCATTTTTTAAATAATGATTATAGACTAGTAGTATATACAGAGTGAAAGTCTAACGTACTCCCAGTGCGCATGCGCAAGCTCTTAGCGCAGGCAAATTTCCAGTGTAGCCAACCATTGGAAATCTGAAATTAATATAGGATAGACCGCCGCGATGTGTAATACCCCGAAATATTCTGCAGTTCGGCTCGATAGAAAGTTGGCTGCACTGAAAATCTGCGTGCAAATTCACCTGTCTAAACGATAAATTTTCACTCTGTATATCTATAGGAGGAATTAATGATTATATGATCTATCAAGAAATCTATTATATATACTTGTACAGTTATAAATAATGTTGTATGGATCATTTATTTACAAGAGTAAAATACTATTTACATATAATTAATGTATTCAAATAATGATATTATTTATATGACAAATGAATTTAACCGAGATGAGGGCGAGGAGAAGGATTTTTGGGAGAAGGTGGTTTTTTTTCTTTTATTTTTGGGCAGGGAACACATGTAGGTAAAATATCATGACCTATTCATTTTGATTCTTTCTTTCCTTGTTTTTTTTCTTTTTTTTTTTTAGGTTTTTTTTTTTTTTGTTTTTTAAAAAGATTACATCTACATTTATGATTCAGCTACTGCTATTTACCATGTTTTTTTTTTTTTTTTTTCGTTTTTCTTTTCTTTTCTTTTCTCTTTTTTTTTTTTTTTTCTCTAGTACTTTATATCGTTACATCGGTAGAAATTACTTTAGTTTTGTTCTATTCTATTCTTTTCTCTCTTTCTTCCTTTCTTTTTTTTTTTTCTTTTCTTTTTCTTCATCTTCTTCAATTATATTCATTATACACGGCACTGCGATTTTATGCACTGATGCATGCACAAACGATTTTTTTTTTTCAAAACCACCTTTTATTATCTTCTTCGCCGTTGATTTTTAGGTCGCGTTATTAGGCCCTATTATAGTTTTGGAATTTTTTTTATTTATTTATTTTGTTTTTTTGTTCTTGTTTTATTCAACAGTTTCACACATTGCGAAAAGAGGAAAAATTGAAGAAAAAATATTATAGTATACTATATTGCGCAAAAAAAAAAAAAAAAAAAAAAAACAAATGAAGCGAAGACCTGTTTGTTTCTTTGTGTTTTTTTTTTTTTTTTTTTCTGGTTTCAAAATAAGATCCGAGTGGTTTTTTTTTCTTTCTTTCTTTCTGCTTTTCTTTTTTCTCTCTGCGTTTTCTTACGTCAGTTTCAAAAATATCTCACCCAAGTTCGTTCACAAATCGCACGTTATTATCGTTCGAAATATAATTTTATCTCATATATGAATAATGGTTTTCGGTGAGAAAATTAGGACTAAAAATCGTGACCGATCAAACCTAGAATTTTTGAACGACAAGAAAAGTTGATTTCCCGTTTTTTTTTTCTTTCTCGTTTTATTTTCTTTATTTTTTTAAATTCACTAATTTTTTCGACTGATCAATTTTTCTCAGACTGACTAAACAAAAAAACACCTCGTATATATTCAAGGATTTTGGGTCCAGGTTCTCATTCAAGCTTATCTTCGGAGAGCGGAAAAAAGTTAAAAAACGTCTTCTCGTCTTTTTCACAGCAGATAGCCACCTTTTCTTCTACATTTTTTTTTTTTTCTTGATCGATCTTTTCTTCAACTATATATATCTATATATATATATAAATATATAACAACTCTATAGAACCCTCAAGGCGTTAACTTGTCGAGATGGTTATTCGGACCATTGGCCTTGTTCGAGGGGTTGTGTCAGTCACAGAAAAAGAAAAGGTCTCTTGACTCACTCGATAGATATGATCTCTCCTATTGATTAAATTTGAGCAAATTTTTCAACCCTCTATTTGTTATATTCTCATTCGTTCTATTTATTTAATTATTGAAAAATTAAAGAAAATAAAAAAAAATTGTGAAATTTTTAAAATTTTCGTTTTTTTTTTTTCTCTTATTTTTTAACTCAAGGATCGCAAGGATACCCCCAACTGTGATTTTCCCACTCTTTTTTTTCGTTTTTTGCCTTGGTGTATCGCATATAGTATGTCTTTTTCTTTCATCTTTACATCATATTTGTTATCTTTAAATTCCCCCCTTTTTTTTCATTTTTTTTTTTTTTTTTTCCTAATCTTTTTCATTTCCTCGGCGTGCTTCATTTCGGTATTTTTCTTTTTGTTTCCCCCTCTATTCCTCTTCCTTTCCACAGATAATATCCGTGCGTAGGCATACCCTTACCTACCTAAGTATAGGTATATACTATATACCTTGCCGAAGAAAAAAAAGAACTGGTGTTTTTCTTTTTCTTTTTTTTTTTTTACAGGTAATATCATGTATTGGTCACGAGATATATTTCAAGTATACATCCGACTATAAAAGAATTAAATAATTTTTTTTACTCGATCAAGTCCATCAAGTCAAAGATCATTATTATTCATATTTTTACTATTCTTATTATTATTCTTATTCTTATTATTATTATTATTATTATTATTATTATAGTTACTATTATTTTATTCTTTTTCTCATCGATTCCGGTATAACGGTATAACGTCAGTTTCCTTCCAGATTTCAGATTTCATTTCTCCTTTATTAAATATATATATATTCCTTTGCTTTAAAGTTTAGTATAATATAAGATTCGCCTCTTTTCAAATTCTTACGAAAAAGACAGTGGCTAGTTTATACGTCAGAGCGACTATTTCCGTGTTTTTTTTTTTTTTTTTTTTTTTTTTTCAATTATCGGATAAGAATATATAATAACGGTCTCAATATTCATCGGTCATTATAAAATCACAAAGGAGAAGAATCTTAGGTATTTTTTTTGTTTTTTTTTTATTCTTTCTTATTTCTCATTAATTTTTCGTATAAGTATATATATAACTTTCACAAAAATCCTCGAACACGAACTCGCCAACTATTTTCTTATACGTTTTCCTTCTCTACCATCCCATCTATCTCTTCGCTATCTATTATAACATTAATCGCGATTTTTATTTGAAAATTTTACAATATTATTTATTTATTTCTTTTTTTATTCTTCTTTTTTCTTTCTCTCTTCCTCTCTCTCTCTCTCTTTCTCTATTTCCTCAAAATTTTCTTTTTTTTCTTTTTTACACATTATCTAAGCTGTCCCAATAGGAAAACCACTGTCACAAGAATTATCCCAGAAGTTGGTGAACCCGCAGCTGTATTTCCATGCTGCATAGCCGCTGGATGTTCCCCTGTAACAAAAAGAAGAAAAAGAAAAAAAAAGAAAAAAAAAAAAAAATAATTTAATATAATTTCAACATTACTTCATTCAAAAAATAATAATTATCTTCTTTTTTTTTTCGCTCTCTCTCTCTCTCTCTAGTCTTTTAACCAACGAAAGTTAAAGAAAAAAGTTGATGAAAAAAGAAAAAATTATAATCCTGCGGTTGAGAATAAGGATTAAGATGTTATATGGTAGTTTAAGTTCGTTTGGTAATCGAGTTACAAGTTATATTAACCGATCGTGTAAGATCACGGCCTATTCATTCAGTCTTATCTGTATAAGACGGGAAATTCTCTCTGGATCCCAACACCTCTTAACTTTGTCAGACCTTGGGACGTACTACTTAAGTTAATCTACGATAAGAACGAGGCAGTTCGACGTTTTGGGGCTTGAATATAGCTTCAAAATACTAGTCTCTGAAATTGTTGAAATTAGATACTTTTTATATATTATACTATATTCTGGCGTTTAGATATGTACGTGTGTGTGTGTGAAATGAAATTTGTAGAGTATCCATCTCGCAAGTTCTGTACCAATAGATCAATATAACCGGTGGCTTTTTCCCCCATCATTCTCGCCGCTAAGATCCAGCTCGTAAAGAAAGGTGAAGTTTACTTTATTCTCGCGTTTTATCGGAAAAAGTTAAGTGTAAAGTCGTTAATGAGAGTGCAGGTATGTGTATAATGTACCTTTGAAACATCAAACGATGTCAAAGTTCTGTTTAAGTAGATATACTCTCCTTTTTATGTATACGTATTATTGTACAGGTATTATAGGTATATACCTACGATAAAGTTATATACAGAAAAATGTTATCATCTTATCGAAGGACATCATATACTGCGGTGATAAGCTTTCGCAACATACAGTTATGGAAGAAAATAAAAATAAAAAAATTTCTAAAATCATTTTTGTATCATTAGGGGTGGTCCGCGATTTCACCAATTTTGAATTTCAATGCTCCCATGAATCAGGACGTTACCAAATATTATATAAAAAAAAAATGTAGCCAAAACCTCAGGTTCCTATCTCAATTCTGAGTACCTACCGCCTCAAGGCTTTCGAATTTTTGAACCCCACTCTGTCCCATAGGAGCATTGATATTCGAATATGACCGAATCAAGGACCACCCTATTGTATCATATGTGGTATCAAAGTAACGAGGAATTTCTGTTATCACATTTATCCCTGATAATAATTTCGTTCATTGAGCTGCATATGCGGAAATTTTGGAAATTAACTATTTGGGATTCCATCCATGATCCGTAATCAGTAGCAAACAGGGAAGCAACTATCTCGCGAAAGTTTTGATAAAGTTTTGAATCTACGATTCTAACGGAAATGGTTTCTCCGCGATAGAGAAAGGGGAAGACCGTCTTATTCAAGAATTTTGAACTTTTGGAAAACAGTGGTTTAGGTACCTATAAGGGGTAGTGGGTTTTCGGGTGGTAGAGATAAAAGGGAAGAGGGAAAAGGGAAAAAGGAATATGCGGATGGCTGAGACAGACAATAAAAATGAATCGATGGAATGAATTTTTATCATTCACATTCACGTTCACGTTCGTGTTCACGTTCACGTTCACGTTCACGTTTCGTATTCTCTAATACCCAGATATATACCTATACGTATAACTCGATGTGAATATTTTATATCGCAATGCCAGAAAAAGTCTTCTCGTCATTTTGCTGCGTCAACAGAATTCAAAAATCTGTAAAAACGAGGGTGTAGATCGAGCGTCGCAAGACTCGAGGCTCTTTTATGCACAAAAACATATCCATCATAGAATTTTTGCTTCATATGTGTATAATTGACAAATTGAAGGGTAGACCAAGGAGGAATTGTATTTCCATTTCAGGCAAAAGATTTTTAATCAATCTGATGAATATCTTTGAACCATAGCATAAATCTCAGTTCTTAAATTGAATATCAAAACGGATTCAACCATACTAGGGAACCAAAACCAAAATACACAAATCACTGTTGTCTCTCAATCGTAAAAGCGACAATGGTAATTTAACCCCACTAGCCAGTTTCAGGATAATTTTATGGGGTAAAAATCGCGAGGATTTGACCCAACCCGAATCCAAGAAATTATGGGTCTTCAGATTAAGGTGTGATAGGACGTTGTCGCTGAGGTATATAGGATGTCAGAGGTTAAATAGAGGCTAGAGAATCTTGGAATTAATCAGAAGACCGTAATTCCTCGCACCCGGTCCTCGTGCTGTTATAGTCAACGACCTTTCGGATGAACGGTGCTCTGCGTATAATGTGTGAAATCCACTATGATTATCTCGATATTATCGCTCCGAAATTTCTACCATCGCGGAAATAGTATCAAGTATATATTCCCCCAGAAAAGATTCATTTTGTCCACTGCTTACACGCGGAGAAAGCGAAGGTTTCCATGCATGCAGTGTCATGAAAAATGGGCTTTCGTAAAGAGGGTCTCGACCAGAATGGGCTATTTTTTGCCTGCATTCTGACCTTTTGGAATTTGAAAAGTCGTTCTCTCCCCGAAACCAATACCATCCTTATCACCGAGTTGATTAAAAGCAAAGCGCCATGCTATCCGAGCTATTAGCATTAGTTTCAGCCCAGAGTTTGCACAACTCTTTGCCACGTGCCGAAGAATGTTGGGTTTTGGTGAGTCGAGGTGTAGAACTATCCGATTTCCTAGATTTTCACAATTTCCTCCTATTTCCCTGCATTCGTACGTTCGTTGGATCTATAACCCGCGGCGTGGCGTTGAGGATGCGTTACGTGAGCAGATTATGTACCGAACTCGTATCTGCAGGGGTTGTTCCTGATTTCATTTTGATACCAAACGATTTTTACAATCGTCCAATTTATCCCGTGATTACCCTGTTGGTAAAGGATTTGAAAATGGAGATGTATCATCGTCGAAAATAAATACGAAGAATTCCATTTCCCTACCCCCATAAAATGAAAAGGGGGAAAAACACGGATATCAGATCTAGACTTGATATAAGACAACAAGGAGTTAGAGGCTTACACAGAAACTGCAGAAGTTAACTTTTCGCGAAATTTTCAACCCACACGATTCCCTAGCTAAGATATTGCCTCGGTTTGACCCTACTCTGGGATTCAACTACCCGTGTCGAGTGAGCTTATTCATATACGTGTAGGTGCAGGGTATAACACGTATGTGCGGGGGGGATGTTCTCAGCGTATTTCCGCCGTGTAACAAATCACGAGACATTTTTTTTCCTCTTTTGACCCGTCAAAAATTTGCGTTTCAAAATTATTCCAGCTTATATATATCGTTACTCTTTTATTTTTCGTCATTAAAAATATTACGTGCATACAGCTCATGCATAGGTACTACAATTGAAGATAGTATAAATACGGGATAAAAAAAATATGCAATTTTTTGTTTACTTAGCAAAAAATATAACCAGATGAATAACGAAAGTTAACAGAAACGTTGAACAAGAATCCAAAGTCTTTGTCTTAGGTTCGTTAAAACGAACGTTTACTTATCATTAGAGTTCAAGCCACTGTATTCCTATTGCAAAAAGAAAAAAAAAAAAGAAGTTTTTAATGCCATTTATAATTGGAGTAATATTATCCTGGAAATGCTATTGGATGGGGTGATCTTCTTGAGGAAAACTTTTACCCCTGACTTCTTCGGTATCTAAAAAATAAAACTTTTCGACGAATTTTAGGTAAACGGCTTACCTGTGCACTTCAAAGTCGTAAAATATTTCCGAACAAGACGATAGGCTGAATTTTTTTTTCAATAGAAATTATTCGCGTTTTTAAATTATTTCAAATTTTGAAAATCGATTTTGCAGAAAAAACTTCGGTTTGATCGTTGGAGTTATTTTTTTTTATTCTTATAAGAGAAACAGTTTGTTAAATTTCCCACGGTAACA
This sequence comes from Tenthredo scrophulariae, assembly GCA_963978835.1. Classification (NCBI taxonomy): domain Eukaryota; kingdom Metazoa; phylum Arthropoda; class Insecta; order Hymenoptera; family Tenthredinidae; genus Tenthredo; species Tenthredo scrophulariae. Next base: position 2,869,795 of record OZ022228.1, on the reverse strand, counting down.
AAATCTTTCTCGAATTTTATCTTTGACCGGTTATATCCACGGAGGGATGAAAATATGTTAAATATAATCCAGTTATCGTTTGAATATTTACTCTAATATCATTTGCATTAAAATCATTTCATAAATATTAAATAAACGTATTTAGTCTTATATAAGATCAAGCGGGGTAGGTATGGGGTAGCTAATATACATACAACATCCCCTTTTAGCACTTTCTCTTTAAACCTCAGTCGATTTTCATACTATAATCAAATTAAAGCACAGTTTTAAAATCTGACGAAAGAAATGAATAAAAAAATAAAAAATAAAATTTATCCTCTCTCGTCAGGATCCAAGGAAAATTGCAAAGGAAATTATTGAAAAATACTCAATGAGTATGAAAGAAAAAAAAAGTTTGGGACATTAATGGGGATATCATAGGGCTGGAAAAGAGCTCACACTAATCCCTGATTCTCGTATATTCATGAATTTCGATATATTATTACCTATATATACATATGTATATAATTTGGCATTCGCGGTTAACTTACCCGAAACAATTGGAAGTCGATTAAACGCGACATTTGAGCGCACAGTTAAATGCGAGTAAATGCGACGGTAATGCTTCAGGCGATGCGGTAACTCCTGACAAAGGTAACACCGAGGTCGTCCCAATTTCAGCCGTTTAGTTTCGCGTGTACCCAACTCGATTTTAGGGTTGCTACGGCTACCCTCTACCGTTTGATCGTTACTATTTGTACAAGTTCACTCGCAGCTCACTTTGATATGAAAAGGGGTTTGTGCGATTCGTAAGACTAGTGAATAAAATTTTTGCCAAAATTTCATGCTATAAAAAGGAAAAGTAGGAAAAAAAAAAAAAAAATTAAAAAATGGCGACGGTATTTCTTCCAAAGAATTTCAATGTCAATTTTCAATCTCTATATATTTTTTTTTTTTCATTTTTTTCTCGCGCCATGGTGACTCGAAGTTTAGAAATTTTCTAATTACGAATTTTCTAACTAAGTTAAACTACGTATACGTACGTATAACGTGTTCCCGAATTATAATACTAGGAGCTGAAACTTTGCGTTATGGATTATGACGGCGGATTTGAATACGAGTTGATCTCGTCCTCAGGGGTTGAGGTTTTTTTTCTTCTATTTTTGTTCATTTTTAGGGTTTAAATGATCTCGCCGCAGTCTCGTCCCTTAGGAATATCAGGTAAAGTGTTTTTTTTTTTTTTTTTTCTTTCCAGCTTTCTTTCCTTCTCAAGAAGATCGCGAATTTGAACTGTACAAAAAAAGAGAGCGAGAGAGAGAAAAGGGGGAAGAAAATAACCGTTGCCTAAATAAACTCTCAGAGGGGCAGAGACATGAAGCCCTCGAAATTTTGCAGAGATTTTTCCGCCTACGTCTGTCACGTTTTTTTTTTTTTTTTTTGCAACTTCGCAATAGTTGCCTCGAGGAAATTGCACCTCGTCCGGTTACCATTTCTTATATTTATTTCCATATTTCCTCCCTATTTCAAGGGTTGACCTTCATACGCAGGAATATGAAATTAAAAAATAGAAAGGTTCGTCTTTTCCCTTAACTCCGTGAAACAAAAAAAAAAAAAAGTATGAAATTGATTTTTCGACCTTTACTCAACGTAAACGGTTTGCACAGGATATAGTATAGGTATACCCCACCTCTAATCGATTTTTGGCAATTGAATTCGCGCCCCGGGATTTCATTTTTTTCTTTCTTCCTCTTTCCTCGTTTCTTTATTTTCCCTTTTTTCATTTCACTCTTTTTTTTTTTTTTTTTTTCACAGGTCGTATTTTTTATTTTCGATCAAATATTTTCTATACTTGAATACAGAACTGAGTGCCGGAATCGCGATGATCCATTTGGAAAGGTCGTATACAATTTTTGTTGGTTTCAGAGAAAAAAAAAAAAAAAACAGGAAAAAAAAAATAACAAAAATGAAAAAAATAAACTCAAGCTCTATAGGCTGTTCCTCGGGTTATTTATTTGCTCTGATATCGCTTCGATTTCAAATCTAGTCTTTTTTTTCTTTTTTTCATTCTATTCTATGAAGAGTCAACAGGATAATATACGAATTTTATCTAAAATAATAAATAAATTGACGAATAAACGGTAGAAAAGGAGAAATAGAAAAAGATGAAAAAAAAAAAAAAGAAAAGAAAAGAAAAGAAAAAATGAAAACAACAAACAATTATTCAACGTGTTTAATACGCGTGTAAATCAAAATTCCCGAGGTTTTAGCCGGTTTGAAATATGAGCTACGGTGCCTCGCATCATGAGAAATGTTTATTACAACCAAAAAGGATCCCTGGAGAGTCAATTGGTTTTATTTTGTCCTTTTTTTTTTTTACTTTTTTTTTGTTTTTACGATTCCATAATTCAGAATTAGTCGTATACGTATACCACTTCTTCTAATCTCGAGTTCATTATCTCGTCGGGGATATCCGGAATAATAATAAACGTTTAATAACGTTTAATCTCCGAGCTCTCTGATTCATTTAGCGAAACAATTCAAATGCGAAATTATCAAGGGATGAAATGTACGATATATATGTATATTAGGGTGTTCCCTAATTTATTCATTTTCGAATTTCAATGCTCCCATGGACCAGAAAGTCTCGAAATTAAATTAGAAAAAAATGTAGCCAAAACCCCAGGTTCCTATCACAATTTTAAGTACCGCCCTAAATTTGCCTCAGAATTTTCACGATTTGTCACATTTCGCGGTTAATTTTTTTCTCATCGATATAATTTTCGAAAAAATTCTGATCTCCAAATTGTGGTGGATAAAATTTTGTCGTTAAAAATTATTTGTTAATTTTTCACGGATACCTACTACTATAGGTAAGAACTGTGCGGAGTTTAAAATTCAAATTGGGAGGTAAAAAATAAACCCGAAGTACCAAAAATCGTGTGTTATTTAAATTGGAAGATTAATTCGAAGACTTTGAGGCAGTACTTGGAATTGAGATAAAAGCCGGGGGTTTTGATTACATTTTTTTTTGTATTATATTTAAAAACGTCATGGCCCATGGGAGCATTGAAATTTGAATATGACCGAATTAGGGACCACCCTGACATCATATATGGGGTGAAAAAAATTCACGAAACTTTATTTCTTCATATCGTTTCAATGGAATGATATACGACGTGTAGATTCAGCTCGTTAAAAATCAGGGCATTAATAATTTTTCGAAAATCTGTAATACCTCCTATAAAAAACTCCTCGAGGATGCATCAATCTTAATAGAAGTTTCACCTTCGGTATAAATAAGTGAAAATTGCCATCTTGATGTTTTATCTACTCTTTATTTCTCTCTCTCTCTCTCTCTCTCTCTCTCTTTCCCTCAAACAACCAATTCAATTACACCGTAGCATTTCGCTGGCAAATCTCCTAGACAAACAATCATGTGTATATAATACATACAATCAATCGCTTCTGCACGCCCGTACGTTTGCTTGATAAATAATTTCACCGATTCTAGATATACCAACCGCCAACAGCTGGTCCGCATGGCTGTAAAAGTGATGATTGAAATCGAAAGAGAAATAGGAAAACCGAAAACGGAAACAAAAGATAAATAAAAAAATACTCGTAAATAAATAATAGAGAACATGAAGTTAATTGAAAAAAATATATATATATGTCGTACGGATGGAATAAATCATCGTAAAAAAATCGTGATCAATTCGTCTGCTATACTCTGTCTAGCATACTTAACAAATTTCCAAATTTTTAACGGCGATCGTTATACCATTTTACAGAAGAATTAATTTGTGGGGATTTTTTTTTTTCATTTTCGTATTCCAAAAAATAAACAAAAATCTATGATACCTCGATAATTAATTATCTCATTAGATAACGAGTCGGGAAAAAGAAAAAAAAGAAAATATATTTATATTCTAAGATATATGCGGCTGGTGTAGCAATCACAGTTCTACTCTTCGGAATTGGTTATAAAGAATGCGGTAGAGAAATCCGGGAGATATACCCACCCACACGGATGTTCGTTTTTTGGTCTATTTGTATAAATTTTTCTTCTCTCTCTTTTTTTTTTTTTTTTTCTATACTTTTCGTTATCTTGGTATACATCCACCTCTGGTAAATTCCAGTGAAAGCTCGGGGGATTCTCCCTTCTATTTATGGTAAAAATACGGCACTACGACTCGTATACTGCGCAGATGGATGATGATATGACTTATGTGCAAACTTTTCATCCCTAGGCTTTTATCTCGATGGGGTGAGTCGCGATTCTCATCTTTGACTGCAGCAAGCTGTTTTTATTCATTTCGAAGTTTTCTTATTTTTTGTTTTTTTTTTTTTAATCGGAAGAAATATAAAAATAAGAAGAAAAATATTTGGGATGAAAAGATTAATTTGAAAATGAATTTTCAATATAACGAATTGACTCGTGTGAAGGGAACATCGCAGTCCTTTTTCTCACAGCTTTCTTACCGAATTTTTTCAATTCGATTTTCTTTGAGCCTGAAAGTGGATGACTTGTCTCGTTATAAACAACAAATACAGATTTTCCCTCAGCCCCGATTTTTATCCCGCAAAGGTAAATCCAATTCATTTTATTTCGCCGAGGCGAAGAAACGAAGGGGGTATAGGTATATAAAGGGATGTATAAAATGTATATGAAAACAGGAAAAATCCCTAGCGAACGAAATTACAATTTTCATAATGTTTTTAAATCCTTTTTTTGACAAGCTCGGCTACATAAGTATATCTCCTCTATATATATATTTTTTTTCACCCTATCAATTTTATCCCTCCGCTTTTCTACCCCTGCCTTCATTCGTCTGCATGCGGTATTCCTTTCCTTCTCGTTATCTTCGAAACTCTTCGCCTTCCCTGGGGACCAAGTCCGCCTAATCCGTATCCACCACCACCCCCGTCAACGCCCCTTATATTTTTTCACCCCACTAGTTTTTATTTGTATTAGTGATAAATAATGGCCGGATACCGAAACGAATGGTTCAACGTGTTTAATGGGGCGAATAAAAGGATAGGTACCTACTTTGTCCGATGCACTGTTTCAGTAGCTCGGATCCAAAAGAAGACAAACAAAAATTTTTTACAAGATTTAGGATTTCACAAACTCTACCCGAACTGCATGGGATGTACGTACCTACTTCCAAAACTCTTTACCTCTTTCGGGCTTTTTACTTTTATATTTGTCTCGCAGTGGCTGCATCCCAGGGGTAGGGGTAGGGGTAGGTGCTGGATACCTAATTGGTTTGTTTTTCAAACTTTTCAGGCAATAAACTTTGTCATCCGCGAAGCTACGTTTATTGGAGTTTGGTAAGTGAGCCCAAGCGAGAAGTAAGAGTTACTTGCCCGATCGTCACGGACCAGACTTTCGGCTTCCGGCTTTCGACATTTTACTTTGGAGCTAGCTCAGAGGTTTTTTGCAAGGAAATAAATTACCTTTCTATGTACACATGGAAACGTATGTACCTAATTTGGGAATGAATTCATCGAAGCTGGATTATCTCCGAGCCAGAATTTCAACCTTTTTCGAAAATTCTCCCCACAATTTTCACTCGTTTTATTTTTTTTTTCCAAAATCAGACGAGCTAAAAATTTTCAATTTCAATTCAATCGCCGTCTCGCATTATCATCGACTAAGCTATACCCAAGTTAAGAAGATAAAGTCTATAGTTATAGAATCTAAGTGATCAAATCGAAGGAGCTGCGAAATGAGGAAACGTCTGAAGAGATAGGGGGTAGGTTTATAAGATTGGAAAAGTCCGTTTTAATTACGTTCGAACTACTTCGTGTAATTTCTTTGTCTGTAACACTTCTTCAAATATATAATCCGTCCATTGTCTGACTCGAGAAAACCCATCTGGTATTATTCGAAAGTTTTCGGCTTTCCATCTCCACCGTTTCAACCTTAATTTGATTTTTTTGTTTCCAAATTTTTTCGTGCTTCGATGAATCCAAAACGGTTTTAAATTTCATAAAATTTTTTATTTTTACTCGTCACTTCCACCCTCGGCCAGATTCATTCTGGTCTTTCGAAATCCTCGGAAATTCTACGTTAGCCTCTGGCAATACGCATAAGCTCTACGGTAAACTACGACTAGACTATTGAGGGTTGGAGCAAGAGGAAGGATCCTCATTGCGGAGCTCTTTGCTCGGTGTATAATGTCTTTGTCCGCGATTTCCTAGTTTACGCTTACATATAACCTCCTCACTTACGAATCTAATTATAGTTATACTCGGGACCGCACCAAGTAACTAATCATCCCTCTAATATCTCCGAGGATTAGGGTTCGCGCTCTCTCTATAATCTTGCGTGAGTCTGTGGAGTGATTTCACATCCGCAGAGCTATCGCACATCAAGGGATATGCTATATACATAAGCCGTCAGTCGTGGTTAAATTTTACAGTTTTTTTTTTTTGTTTTCCTTTTTCACCTAAATACTCAAATTCATTTTTACCGGGCTGAAATATCGCCTGAATAAACTTATAATCGCTCAAACAGTAGGGGCAGGACGAGGGGTATGAAATTGATGGGGAACAAGCTGCTTCGAATCGCTTAGGAACTTAGGGGCCAGGAAATTGGGCACTTGGTGATGGTTGGCCAAAGAGGCACTAACTTTTCCCGCACAATTTGAGCACTGATACCCAAGGCTTACGACTTGTAGGATCAGACTGAAGCACCACCACCCCAACCGGGTGCAGCTACATCTCCTCATTATACACATACATATTTTTCGTTATCTAAATTAGCGGTCTTCAGTGGTCTAAAAAAAAAAAAAAAAAAAAAAAAAAAAACGAAAAATAGAAGGAGCACAAAAACGTGGAAAACGATGGAAGATGATTTTCCTCATAAAATTGGACCTTCGTTGTTCTAATGTTTGAAAAATAATTGTCAACGCGTACGACCCGTGCTAATTAGTAGCCATAGGTAGGTAGGTACCTACTTGTTAGAACTCTTGACTTGTAATCAAATTATTTCGTTTGAGAGACCCGGGGTACCGAAAACTCGGAATTCTACCTTTTGGTTAATGGCAAGCTCTGCGTTCTCTTGTAGCATACGAATGATATCCGAGTCAAAAGTTATTGTGGTCTTTGCTTTTAAATGCTGTATTCAATTTTTGGGTCCACGTTTATCCTGCGGTGGTTAGGTATTCCATTCCAACTTTGACCCTGACCACCTCGGATTTGATCCACATTTTCTTTTCTCATATATCATTTTTCCGGCCATTCAAATTATTTCTCGGAATTTTTATATCACCGAATCTTCGTAGACTAGAAAAACGAAAAAAGAAAAAAATTTATTCAGGTCTATATTATAATTACGTCAGGTACAAAAAATTGTGGAAAATACTGTTTCAAATTCGAGGCGAGATGTGAACCTGATAAAACAACAAAGTAATTATAAAACTAATTTGTCTGCTACTCAAACTGGACAGGTTCATTTTACATATATACTCTATAGTCTATGTATATCTATAATACCATACTGTTACCAAGGAATTGAGACATTTATAAGTTCGTCACGTTTTTCCGAGGTATATTAAGTTTCCAACGAGTCGTTCGATTTGAAATTTTGATAATTTTGATAATTTTTCGATCGAGTATTAAATGTGTGAAAAATCGATCTAAGGAAGTAGAGAGGACAAAGGTGTTTTTAAACGATTAAACCGTTCGGAAAATTTTCGACGATTTTTATTTCGTTTTCACTCGTTGAGACGTCGAGTCCTTTTCTCCGAGGATATAAAATAATTTCTGAATCTTTCCTGGTAGGGGTAGAAGTTAGGAATTTCATTAATCGAAATTCAATTTTGATGTCCGAATTTTGGACGATGATTAAAAATAAAACCCCGTTTTTAAAGTCCTGCAACTACTCGGAGCTGATCAAATCGCTCTTTAATAATCTGAGTACGATCTTGTTGCGAATCCACAGTTGAGGTGACGGCAGCGGGTAGACAATTAACCGCCTGAATCTAGCTGGTATTAATTAACGTCTTGAAATTTCTGAGAACAGGAGTCTCATGCGACATGTTGGTGGTGGAGGTGGAGGTGGAGGTGGAGGTGGAAAAGCGGTACACGTATATCCTGGCAGCAAGGATGAAGGAAGGAACCCTTTGACTGGAAATACCCTTGTTCGACGTAGGCGTACAACATATATACCTCATCCGAAAGTCAATATTTGGGCGCTTCTCCGCAGACTCTCAAAGACTGTTTATTGCTTTTTATGGTAGATGGGTGGGTGCAGGGTACTTGGTTTTCACGCCACCGCGTAAAGTCGTCTCTACTGGCACGTGAATTCTAAACGCGTAGATAATTAGCGGTTAAATTTCGAAGCGAATAACCAAATGTACTACGTCGAACTAATAATGCATACCAGTCACCTCAAAAGACGCTTCAATTTTTAACAAAGAACAAAAAAAAAAAAAAAAAAGTACAACATTTTTATCCGATGAGTATCGCTCTCCGCCGAATCAAGGAATTTAAAGAAAAATTTCGGCGTTGCGTTAAGATTTGACAAAAGACAAAAGACAAAAATAAAAATAAAAATACAAAATTAGTACACCTTCCTCGAAAATTGTAAAAAATATATATATTTTTTTTTTTGTAAGCTAGTGAGAGTCGTCATTCACAACTCTGATTACGATTTCAAGCGAAACTCTCCGGAAATGTGTTTTTTTTTTGGGTTTTTTTTTTTTTTTATACGAAATAACTACAATTTTCAGGATAGTATAAAACACGATCGGACCTCATATCTAATGTAGGACTTTTTGCAGATTATTTTAGAGTTATTGCGAATTTTTTAATTTTTGAAAAAAAAAGCTGATGATTTTCGATTCAGTGATTGTACCGGGACAATGACCACGGTCTCAATATTTGGAAAGAGTATATATTTTAACTCGTAGAAAAAACGGAGACGTGTATATATATATATATATGTGTGTGTGTGTATAGGATCCTCCTTTAAACGGTGTAGCAAAAAAAAAAAAAAAAAATGAAAATAAGAATAAAAAAAAACTTTTCAATGTAGCTAATATCCGCACGCTGTTCTAGCTCGGAAATAGCGAGCTGTAACATAAGCTTTAACCGAAGCCGGGAATGAGGGTAGCTAAAAATTTCTGGTTGTAAAATGTGAAATTCTGCAGTTTTAACGAGTCTGCAGAGGCATTCTATCTGTCCCTTATATATATATCTATATGCATATAACGGCGTGCAGGTATACATTTTATTTTATTTTATTTTATTTTATTTCATTTTATTTTACAGCCCCCCGTGAATTTAGAACGGGATTTTATTTATTTTCTTATTCTCCCTTTTTTACCACAAAAATGTTAAACGATCGTAGAGGGTGAACTTTTTGTTCATATTGTCTTCGTACAAGGTATGCGTCTAACTGCTGCAGATTCATTAAAAACGAGCTGATTACGCGAGTTCGGGGGTCTGCAGAGGGTGAGGTGCGATAATTAATTCTGCGACGTCCTAATTATCAGCGTTGTTAACGATCATTCCCGTACCTACCCCTGTACCATAAAATCAACGAAATTATATTACTAAAAAAAAAAAAAAGAAAGGAAAAAAAAATTCCCCCCCCATTTATTCTCATTCCATTTAACAATATTCCACGAATGAATTAACGAAACAGTTCAAGTAATTTTTGCTGGAAGTATACGTCTCGATACTTTGCTCTGCATTCGTTAATTTTTTACCTGATCGTATAAAATTCTGCCAAAAATTGTTCAATTAAATTTCGTACATTCGAGTCGATCTATTACTTTCGAAAAAAATTGACGCGCTTCTGTAAGACTGAATTTAAAGATAACTAGTCGTCTAATTCGACGTGAGAATGAAAAGGGGATTTTCTTTCATATAGTTGGAGATCGATTTCTCATTTTTTTATCCATCGGTGCCAAAATGACAATTTGCTTTTCGATGTATGCGATGTGTATCGTCTATCTGGGCGTATAGTTTATTGACGGATGATTTAAATCGTAAATGGTTTGAGCGTATGCAGCATCTGTCGCGTCTATAATACGACTACGAGCTACTGTACCCGATACCAATACCAACGGCTATGTGTATAAATATGTAGATATATATTCGTAACAAAGCTGGGTGGTAATATATATGGCGACTGACGAAGTGGTCGTATAATGCCAGCCTCGTTCGACCTGCACTATGATATTCAACGTGCTTTCTCCTGCCCTTTAGAATGACCATTCTGAGGCGAAGAGCACGTGAAACTATAAATCATGATTTGTATCTCTAGGTATATCGCTGGCGTACATCTACCTCCTGCGGTTACTGCATAAGGGAGGTTTCCGAATAGTACTGTACTTTCACACCCTCCTTGAGACTCGCGGAGCCCCGTTTTACGCAGGGGTGAAAAAGGGCACTGTATTTCTCCCGACTTAAGTCACTTTCGAAAAAAGATCATTTGTAACTAAACTTACGATTAGTTACTCCGCGAACTCACATTACCCCTTGAAATTCACTTTTTGGTAATATTTTTTAGATTCTCTCTTCAGCTACTCCTTCCAGGTTCTTTTCTCAACATTTTCACTGCTACTATTCATTCAACTGACTATTTTCACCCTGACTTAAGTCACTTCCGAAAAAAGCTCATTTGAAACTCAATACATTGAGCTTGTAATTTATTTTATTGTAATTTTATCGAAATTTGGTTTTCCGAGAGTTCTTCGGTTTTATTTTCGAACGTTTTCAGCAGATAAACTTTCCTGCTACTGTGTGAGGGATCACATGAGAACTATTTCACCCGCAGAGTTTATGCGTTCGAAATAGTTGTTCAGCAAACATTTTCGCCCTGTGTGAACTACGGATATTGAAATCGGCCTCGAAACTTCTGTGACAGATGCAATTATAGAAATTGGTAAACGGGATGATTGTGAAAAATGGAGTAAATTTTGAAAAAAAAAAAAAAGGATACTTCCTACAAATATAGTAATCCGATTTTCGTAGTTGGCACATGATAAATATGCCTACCTAAAATTTTCATGTAGATCTTTGTTCGATTCAGATGATTTGTGCCACAGTATAATCCTATGCAAATCGATTAATTCTGAATTTATTTATGAAAGCTCCGAAAGCTCACCGGTCGAATTATTTCCGTATGTCAAAGCGGCATTTGATAGACAAATAATCATTGATAAATACAATTCTACAGCCGAGTTGGTATCGAAATTAATTATTTCATAGATTAATGTATTTTGTTAAAAGTCTACCCAAATTTAATAAATTTTGGTCAATTCGTACAACGTATAATTGATAGATAACTCCGATTACAACCATGACGTAATAAATTTTAAAACAAAAATTTTTAATCATCAATTTTAAACAAGTTAGCTCGATATCTGCAGGGGTGAAGTATAACTTGATAAAGAAGAAAAATTAAGATTTAATTTATTCAAAAGTGACAAATTTTAACAGAATAACAAGAAATTACAAAAGTTCATTTTTGCGGTATAGCTGCTAATTTGTATGCTTCTTGTTGAAAAACCAGAAGCCAAAAACCAAATGTATTAAATTTAATACATAAGAAAAAAAAAAAAAAAAAATTTGAAAGATGATAGAGCGATCGAGATACGATGCTTAGGTATTAATACGCGTATCCATACCTACGTTGTACTTCATATACTTCAAGGATAGTTTTACTATTTCTAGCTTGTACCTTTACACGGCTGAGAATTTAAAGTACGAGATATTCCCGTATATGACCCGTACTTACCGCGGTAACTTGAAATTTATGGATCGTAGACGTAGGTCAGTACATGTATATAACGTTTATAATATCTGCCGTGTATATACACATGTGTAGGTTTTTTCTCTTCTACTTTTTTTCTTTAGTTTTTATGTAGGGATAGCAAAAAACCATTTTGGCATAAAAAAATTTTTCCTAATTGGCTCGCTTTTGCTTCCCAGACCTCAATTCCTCGATTCATTATATGCTGGTAAATCCACGATTTTTTATATCTCAATTATTATTTCTGCTATCCGACGTTTTTCCCTATCGTTATTCTTCCGCGAATGCATGTAATTTATCCATTTTTATTATTACATAACAAAATATACCGAATGTGAAAAGGTCAGAGAGAAAGAAAGAAAAAATATATCTACACACTTCTAGTCATTTCCGAAAATTCAAATTCACAGAATTTTTACTTTTAGGCATGATTTCGCTTTTGAGATCGACTTTGGATTCCGAATTTGAATATGACCGACTCATAGTTTTTCGAAAAGGTACCTATTTCCATTTTCCTCAAAAGTCCCCGAAGAACACCCGAAGGTTCGAAATTCCGAAAGCTGCAAAAATCCGGAAGGCCAAACCTCCGAAATATAAAATTCACGAATTTATTGACTCAATGTTTACCAACTCGGGTATTATTGATCGTATCGAAACCAATAAGTGGTAAATTTAATCGTATTGGTGTGAAATTTTCGGAAAAAAAAGTTCAAAAAATCTATCAATCATTTATGACACCGAATTTACCGATTGGAGTAGATAAAATGGCTTGCAGTGCATAGGGTCTCGATGATAACGAACTATTCTTCACATCCTGAGAAATAGACCGAATTTTTGTGGATCATTGAAAGTCCTTCGGAAATTTAAAAATTCGTAACTTCAACCCGGCATCAGTGGATAAATGAAAATATTTCGATTCCTGGTTGACATAATATCAGTTTTTATCAAACAAGGGTTTTCCATATGTTACCACCGCACGGACGAAGCGTAATTAATATTTGTTCATGTATATAAATGAATAAATAAGCGAATGCGATATAGGTATAGAGTTTGGTTTGAGTTGAAAAACTTTTTGGTAAAAATGAAGGAAAATATAAATCTATAATATCGTATTACGTGGCTATTGTGAAGGGTGCATGGAGGTTGCTGGGTGTTGAGTGTCCGGATTCCGGAAGTCGGTTGGAAAATTCGTATCGTTGGTGTAGCAGCTCCCGGCGTAGGATTATATATATACCTATATATATATTTATGTATGGAAAAATATTGAAAATAAATATCCAACCGAATTGACAGAACGCAAACGTTTGACGTATGACGTATGGGGAGTGCCAGCAGATTTACCACACATGTGTGCACCACAGTGCGGATATCCATTTCCCAACTTAGCTATATACATTATATCTATATATATACCTACGTGAAACTGGGAATGATTTATCTATTGACTCGCGACGAAATGAAAACATTTCTACCAATTTATGATACCTACCTCACCGATCCTTACATATCTACTCCAAAAGAGAAACTCCACGTCTTTCGTCCATCATATATATCCGAGAAACTGATGTGAGCATATTTTTCTTCCGATGATGTGAGGTCAGAAGTTCAACCCGAAATGATATTATTTATTAACCATTTTCATTCATCGAGAAAATATGATAAATTTTAGTTTTCACTGGCTTCGAAATTGCCCCCCCCCCCCCCCCCCCTTCCGAAAAAAAATAGGGCAGAGTTCTACCCCTGCAACACTAGGTGTGAAAATTGCTGAATATTTGTAGTATCATCGGAATCTTTTTTTTCAAAAACCCGATCTTCTCTCCGATTCGAAACCCCTTGATCGATTTCCACCGATTTGAATAACGGATCTGAATTATTTTCCCGAAACTTATCAACTCGTTAGCGAGTTCTTCGACGGAGATGAGTTATACCCGAGGTACTTGTCGAAGTTTGAGTTTTTCGAATCTTTAAAAGGTCGAAGGTTCATGCGGTGAACAACAATAAGTCGAAGTCCGACATAGACATGCATGAATTTTATTCACCTGTTATACCTACCTATGGGGAAACTCATGGTATTATTATACCTTACTCCCACTCGTTTACTACGGTTATAAATTCGGAATTTTAACGAGACAATAATACCGGGGTATGGCTATACCTCCAGACTATTATCCAAGCCAAGTTCCCGAAACGGTCGATGAATCTTCTAGTTTAGGTATACGGAACGAATACGAGAAACTTATACACCTATATACCTACACACACATCTGCCGTATTGTTCTACCTTGGTTTTAACTGCTAGTCAGAGCTGCACCTATATATATTGCGAAATATTAAACGCCTGAATACCTGAACTCTAGGTACCATGAATTTCACCTACAAAAATGCCCCGGGTTGAAGTTCCGAATTTTAAAAGTCTCAAACGGTAAAAATTCCCGTTTTTAACATTACCGACCCACAGTTTTTAGAAATGAGGCATTTTACCCGAATTTAAAAAAAATTTTCAAACGAAGAACGCCGGAGTTTCGAAATTTCAAACTTCCGAAATTTGGTCAAATTTATCGCCTTGAGATTTACTTTTTCGTAAAAAAATTTCAAAATTCTATTTCTAGATTAGAATTAACTGTTTTTATTTTTCGTCCTCACATACCGAGATATTAACCAAAATCTTTGGACTTCCGGAATTTCGATCTGCATTCCGAATTTTCGGCATTTCATAATCTTCTGAACTTCAACGTTTCGAAAAATTAAAAAACTCCGAATCTTTCTTCTTCCTACTCTTCTCCGATTTATCTTTTTTATAAAAACATTCATCGTCGTGTGAAACGAATGTTAATTAGTGAAAAATATCGAATCAAACTCACCGTTGATTACGTGGACGGTGACGCTAGCGCTGTCCGCTACTGTAGGTACGCAGCTGTAATTCCCAGAGTCGATTAACCTGGCGTGAGTGATTTTTAATCTGCGTAATAAAAAGAGAAAAAATACAATGAAAAAAAAAAAAATAAAAAAGTATAAAATTATTCGCTGCACCGAGATCTAACCGAAGTTAATTACTTCTATCGTTTAATTACTCGCAACGTCAAATGTGCAGATTTGAAATCGCTGAAAAATCAGTTCATCTAAAAAACGATGGAACATGTTTCGAGTCTGGAGATATTGAAAAATGTTAATATCATTAAAGTTTAGGGGTAAAAAAAAAGAAAATTCTTTCAAAAATTAACTAAAAGAACAATACAAGGGTGGAAATAGCGATTCGACTGTTTGGAAAACTCGGCGACAAAAGGTCGCTCATTAATTCTATATTTAATGATATGAGATGTGGGTAGGATATGTTGCGTGGGCGTATGGTATAAGGGTGACATGATTACGCGTCAAAATGAAGAGATAAAAGCAAAGATATGGGGAGTGGCGGTAGCGGGTTTTAGCTAACGGTAATATTATACGAAAACAAGGGGGGTGTACCAAACCCTGGGCTGGAAATGATATTATTGTTTGAGGATGACGGAGTCGCGGTGCAGATAAATGGGGTGAAAATCGGGGCATGGACGCATATTATGTACATACATACGTGCGTAGGTGTTACGTGTATATGCCAACATCTATATCTAATCCATCTTTGTATACCTCGATGTCAGGGCGTCGCTCCATTCCGTGTCCACCGCAACCCGGGGTTCCTGGGCTACGTCGTTTACTTCACGAGGGGATGTGAGCACCGGCTTACTCCCGTGGTACCAAGCCACTGTTCCCAGGTCGTGAGGTCCCTGAGACATCAGACACGTAAGTGTCAGGAGACTTCCTGTCTTTACGTAGACATCGGCTGGACCTATGATCCGGGCTCTGGCCTCTGAAAAGAAATTGGACTTTGGTCAAGATAGAACTTTTTCTTTCTCCCATGATTTTTGGTACCAGGAACCCTAGGAACCCAGGGGACATTTGTCATCACCTCAATTCCGTTCATTTACTTATTTACAAATTCATGGACGTGGTAATTAACCAATTATTTACAGATACAAAAGAAGAACTTGAAACGATTTTAGATATTGAACAAAAAAAAAAACTAAAATACATCGTTTTTTGATTTTTGTTATATACAACTATATATATAATTCCATATACCTATATCAGTAGGTAGAGGTAAGGCACTGGTCGTCAATCTGACTGTTGGTATATGAGTATTTTTGATATTCATTTATTTCCTGCCTTTTTTCTCTCACTTTTCATTTTCATTTTTTTTTTTTTCAGAAATTCATCGTGTTTGTTTTAGCGGAGGAACACAACAGGACGTGATACAATATTATGTGGTGAAAAAAATTTCGTGCGTTGATATCGCAGCATATTCGTTGATTAAAAATAAATAAATAAATAAAAAAAAAACCAAAAGGGTCAAACGACCCACCTATACCGATACCTATACACCCTCTGTGCCTATTTACGGTACGTTTCATACTATGAATAAGGAGGAATTAAAGAAAATATATAAAATAAAATAACGCTGCTTACTTTTTTTATTTATTTATTTATTTATTTTTATTTTGCCCCCAGAAAGATCAACGTATAATACCTTTTTACGTTGGCGAAAGATAATTATAAAAAAACTTTTTTATTTTCTTTTACCCCATTCGTATAAATGTTATGTGAAAAGAAAAAAAAAAAAAAAATTATTTTTTTTTTTTCCACCTAACGAATATATAATAAATTAACAAAATAAAGTAAAAAGGTTTTCGACGAAAAGCGAGTAAATGAGATTGTTTATCAATCGCGCAGTAATAATTGGTAACGTCGAAACAAAAAAGGGATGAGCTCTTTTACGTGGGTTAAAATGTATTAGGGGATGTGAACTTTGAACCTCACCCTTCAGATCAAAAAGTTTACCAACTTTAGACAATGGGCTGCGGAGCAGAACGTGCTGGACATTGGTCAGCGGTCGCGGTTCCGCGGTCAGTGGTTTGCGGAGCTGTGTAACAGCTTTTTGGCTTGTATAGTATATAAATGTATAATCGATTTTGAGGAATCGATTGATGGTGAGAATATAGTTAGGAATGAAATCAATCAACGAATAAATAGAACAGGAATAATTATTAAATTTAGAATTGCTGTTGCGTAATCAACTCTGTTACCCTTACGAAAAAAAGCCCTCATTTACGTATAAGGGGTAAATTCATTACCCTCAATTTTTGGGGGTTTACCATGAAAAGTAGGTAAGAAGGGTGCGGAGTTTCCGATTGAGAGACACGATAACGCGATAGAAAGTAAAAAAATGATCCCGAAGTACCAAAAATCGTGTTTTATTTAAATTGGAATATTTAGAATTGAGATAAGAACCTGGGATTTTGACTAAATTTTTTTTTTTTATACATATCGAGACCTTCTGGCCAACGGGAACATTGAAATTCGAACATGACCGAATCAAGCACCACCCTATTGTATCATACACCAGATTTTGGGGTAAAAAAAAAAAAATGAAATGACAATATCTCTTCTTTTCTTCTATTTTGTTTTTCTTTGACGGGGGGAAAGGCCCCCCCGCCGTGCGAATCTGTTTCAGTACTCTCGTTTTTAGTATGTATATGTACGTATGTATTATATAGCGATAGATAGATAGATGAGGATAGGGGTAGGTAGAGGGGGGGTACTATATCTGTGTACAGATGTATGTGAAAACTGGTCCATTTCCCTTGCGGCAGTAAAGTTTTATATTAAAACGTAGTTCGATAAACCGCGTGGCAGTGATAAAAACGCGGTGCTATTCCGACGGTATAAAATTTAAACGAGCTTTCTGCCGATACAGGATCCGTAAACTTCGCTTCGGTTGGCGTGGGGTCCTTGGTCTTTTTATTGATCCAATATTACCAAGATGTTCAACAATTTTTTTTTTTTTTTTTTTTTTCTTCTTCTTCTTCTTCTTCCCTTATACCTTTTCTTACCCTTCGGATTTTGACGGCTCGTATTTGATGCAAATATTTTAATCTCGTTACGTACAAAAATGGCAGAATGAAGAAGAAAATGAAGAGAAGAAAAAATGAATAAAATAAAATCGTGTAAAAAAGTCCCGAATTTTATTATTATTATTATTATTATTATTGTTATTATTTATCTTTTTTTTTTCTTCCTCAATTTCAATTTATTTCATACAATTTTATCTTTCATTCTTATCTTTGCTTTTTCGAGGTTTCATAGATCTATATATTACGTCGATAAGTTATGTATTCATTTATTTATTTATTTATTTATTTATTTTTATTTCAGTCCTATAGTATCTGGTTTTCTTTTTTTGTTTCTTTTTTTCTCTTACTTTCTCTCTTTCTTCACTACAGTATTATATTTTTTTAGTTTTTTTCTTTTTTTTTTACTATTTTTTATTCATTTTTTTTTTCTTCACTCGTCTTTTCTGAAAAATAGAATCGGAAATTGAGCGACTTTCGCGGCCAGGAAATGACTTGGCTGGAAAAGCCTTCTCCCGCGTCTGACCTGACTACCTTCTTTCCACTTCTACTTCTTCTTCTTCTTCTTCGTCTTCGTCTTCTTATTCCCTCGCCAACCTTATCGATACACGCTACTTTGGTGGTCGCAGTTTTCCGCTTTACTTAAAAAAAATAAAAAATAAAATAAAAAAAAAACCGTCCTTCCGAAATACTGAAACTGTTTTTTTTTTTTTTTTTTTTTGTTCCTTTTCATTTTCTTGTCAAAAATGTTTGACCCTTCAAAATAATCGCAAGCGAATGCCACTTCCATCCGAGATTATATACGATATATATAAACTGTTGTATAAACTCTAGGCCTCGTGAGAGTTTCGGTTAAAAGGGTGCGGTAAAAGTTCCTGCCGACTTTCGATAACTGCCAGGGTAGAATCTTCCCTTATTTTTTTTTTCTCTTAAGTTTTTTTTCCAAACCGATTGAGGTCGAAATCTGTTTTATTTTCTTGTTATTCCTGTTTTTGAACGATGAATTTAACGAGAAAATGAAAAATGAAAAAAATAAAATAAAATAAGAAAAAAGAAACACACAAACACACATTTTTTTTTCGACGGATGAACGAGCTGTGCCGAGAAAAGGGACGCGTATACATGTGTTATATCTTCGATATACCAATATGACGGACCCCCTACTTGCGATTTTCAACCCTGGGGACCCGGGGAACCCTGTGAGCTTCTTCGCAGCCTCCCCCTCTGCCCCTCCATGGGGACCGAAATATTTTATAAGAGGATAAAAATGGCTTTATCGAAAGAGTGCTTCGGGTTAAGAGAGACATCGCTGTTACCCACTTGAACAGGGTTTTTCTACGTTAATATCTCCTCGGACAGTCGAGAGGCATCGAGAGCTGCCCAAGGACTAAAGATTCCGTATTCGAGGTTCGGGCTTGAACCCTGACCCGTAATTTCCAAAGGCTTTAAAATTAATTGCTTTCTGAAGTTCGTTTTTGTATTTTCGGAAAATGATAGAATGATCGCTGCATAATCGTCGATTATATTTTTTTTTTTTTTCATTCAAATTAGTTCTTCGCGGGATGAATATTTTCGTTATATTTTTATCTGTATAAAATTAAAACTTAGAACGAAGGTCTAATAAGTTTATTGGATATTCTGATTCCCCGCGGAGAATCCGCACGTAAAATTGAAGATACGCGTAGTTCTAGCTCGATGCAAGTTTGCAGTGTGCTTTAAGGGATGGAACGAGGGGTTCCTCAAACGCCCGCGTTCGTCGGGGTGATTTGAAATTTATTTTACATAAAATTTTTCTCTTTTTTTTTCCCTCTTCTTCTTCTTTTTCTTTTTCCTTTTACTCGCTCGGGCTGCTACTTTATATACTAAAAATCCACTGCAGATAGGCAACAAACTATACGACATAACCATAAGGGTATCCATATGCATACAGGCATAGGTGTACCCATATGCCAGACGTAGACGACGTTGAATTTGTGTGAGTTAAAGTTGACACAAAAATGAATGTGTTTATATACAGTGTGCCTACGTGGGTGTAGTGGGTACACAAGTAGCTGTATGTGTATTCAGAACTTGAAAGCAAGGGGCTGAAGGAAGGGTTTGAAACCCTTGCGCGTACCTACGTCATCGTGGTCGTCGTCGTTAGGAAAATAGTCAAAAGAATTCTACGTAATAAAAACGGTGAATGTATATCGCACGCCTTTTTCCCTAATGCGATACAGAAATTCTTTTCAAAATATCTATTTATCATAGTTTACCAACGCTACCTTAATGCTTATCTACTGGATCGAAAAAGCCAAAGTAATAGCTGTCGAAATTTTTTTTTTTTACAAATTCATATGCATTTCAAATATCGTGTTTAGATATAATTTCAATAGATAAGATAGGGGTGATATTTCGGGTGATAAAATTTTTTTTGTTCGGATTGAACTTTCGCCAATTTCCATAAAACAGGATGAAATTATATCTCGAAAACGGCCATATGTAAAAATCTGAAATTTACAGAATTGCCATATGTATATCAATTGGAACATTTTCTTATATGCAAAAAGAGGGGAAGAGAGAGAGAGAGAAAAAAAAGTTAGACTCTCAATTTTCTAATGACCACGATCTATATCCTCCACTTTTCCTCCACTCCGATAATTAGTGCTTTTGAGGTGATAAAAGTACCGTGAGAATAAAAAAAAAAAATGTTTACATATACCCTTATATATATACATGTATGTATAGAATAAAAATGTCAATATATAAGTATATTATTATATACAAAAGTATTTATATAGCAAAAGTTGGAGAGATCATCCGCGTTATGTACGACGTGAATCGTAAGGGAAGGTAAATAAGTATAAGTGTATGTATACATAGATTTGTATATATATGTATATATATATATATAGTATACGTGGCATGGGGATATCGGGAGAAGGGAGAAAGTTGGTTGGACGGGGAATGGTATTGACATTTTTTTCATTACAGAAAACTGCTTTCGGAAGCAGCTTTGGGACACAATATCACAGTATATAACTTCAGAGATATGATGTAACGGATTATAAAAGCAATATTTTTCACCGACAGCCAAGACATCTGTCAAAATAAAATTTATCATCAGATGCAGAGCTTCGCAGGTATATAGGTGTAATAGATAGCTGTGATAATAATAATAACAATAATAGAAAAAGAAGAATTTTATATTATTTAATATGATATTAAAATAAACCAATGAAAGAAAAAAAAAATTCTCTAAAAATTTGTGATCATTATTTATTTTATTTTATTTTTTTGTCATTCTTTGATCATTTTTTACTTTATTTTATCTTTTGTCATTTTTCGATCATTTTTTACTTTATTTTATTTTTTTATCATTTGTCAGACAAAGGAATCGATCAGACGGTCCTTTTTCCTTTTTCCTTTTTCCTTTTTCCTTCTTCATTCTATACTCTCGAATGTCTGACAGTTTTGTTATCGTTAGTTATACGCAAGAACCTTCCTCCGAGGAGGTTCTCGAATAACTTAGGAGTGAAGAGATTAGACTTTGAAAATAAGCTAAGGTATAGCGAGAAAGAATAAGAATAAGAATAAGGATAAGGATAAGGATAAGGATAAGATAAGGGTTGACTTCAATCTCCTTTTTTGAGTATCTAAGAGAAAGGAGAGATTATGATAGAACTTAGACCGTGGTGCAGTGCAGGTTGATAGAAAAAGAAAATTTTTCTTTCAAATGATGTTTTTAAGGGTTCACTTTCCCACCCCATCCATATAACAGCAGTCGTAAAATTGAATGCGAATTAATATTTGATCGAATCAACCAATCGCCAGATACTATACTGTAAAATTCTTATTTCCAATCTCAACTACATTTACTAAATTTCTAACCACCCCAAGGCAGCGCCCCTATCTCTTCTCAAGAAGCTGCGGTCTTCCTCTTTTTGGCTCGACTACGCAACTACCTTATACACCTACCCTTAGAATAAATTATTGCCAGGGTTGGATAGGTACCTGAAAAAGAATAAGTCACCCATACCCGGAAGTAACTCAACTCTGAAACGTACAAAATCGACTCGAATATAATCTACCCTCAAAAATCTATGGGGCTCGAAGCAGCGTATTTTCTAAGAAGCATGAATTTCCTAATTCCTTAAAGCCCCGGGAACCTCTACTCGGAGTGGAAAGTTTCTATTTTTTTATTGAATTAGAAGTAGTTTCGAGATTACGTCGGAGCCATTATTTTGAAGAGTTAAGAATTTCAAAATATACTTCTCGTGTATCGATGATATGTTTTCCGTATAACCACAGTCTTCAGAACCCTCAGGTGAAGTTATACATAAGTATAATATCTCAGATCGGATCCCTCGTTTTTTGAAAATAATCAAAAATCAATCTTCATGTGTTTTCAACGAACGGTTTTAGCTATCAATCTAAGAGTAAGATCTTCTAAATTTCTAACAACCCTTAAATAACGATGTAAGACTAGTTTAAATTCAAAAAATAAAATAAAAGGGATAATATTTCCCGGAGAAACTAAAGGACTACAGTTTTTCTTCTATCAGAGGCGTTTAAATTTTCGTTTTCAATGAAAAGAAAATGAAAAAAATCAAAAATCATACACAGGTATGATAAACGATGGTGAATTTCGTTTCGTACGAAGAATAGGGGTAAGCCAGTATGTCGTGGTCCACCTGGAACATTGCCCGAGCATATGCGATGTGGATTAAGAGGTCCGAGCAACTGCCAACCCTTGGTTCTAGGTCGAAGGACTGCGGCCATTGGTTTCTCATTGTGTGTTATACCTATATGTCCCAATACATAACGTATCGGCGTAAAATGGTATATAGAAAGCCGCGTGCTTTGGGGGTATATATATTATATAAATACGCAGTATAGGCACGGCGTATAGGGATTACGGGAAAACGGGGAAAATGGGAAACGGGAAATAGGGGTGAGAGTTGGTGTTACTGACACTGTTGTCGCGTGCCGTTATTCACCGGTGAAAACCACGACCGAACCGAAACCTGCAGTTACTGTTACTACTGCTATTACTACGTCCATCAATTCTAATGGCTGTCGTTTTAATACCTTTACCTAATGTCAATTAATATCCTAAACACGATATACATCGCGGCATTATGACCTGGTTTCAATACTCAATCTCCAGCCAATATAATACCAATTTATAAAACAAGGGGTTGTGAAGAGAGATAGGTTGCTGTCCACGCAACCTAATCGATAAATGATCAATAAATTATTGACGATAATTAAAAAGGGAAAGAAATTTTTTTAAATAAATAAACTCAAAAATAACCATGAAAAAGCAATTTGGAATGAATCACGTAGATTAACATTGCTGCGGACATGACAGCGGAGGGCACGACAAATCCCATTGAAATTAGAGAGGTGTAGTATATAAGGTATACCATTACACATCCATACGTCTATATATACTTTTATGTATTTACATCTATATGGTATGGGACGTGGAAATCGCGGAGTGTGTGAATCCGGGGGTGCAGAAACGGTGTCCGTGTTTACTCGATTCGATTGCTATTTCAGTTTCTGACTGGGCAGACCAAACCGAGCTGCGAATACCCTTGGCTACGGTTGGCCGGAGTGGAATGGAAAACGAACATCGGATACCGTAGACTGGACATCGATAGACGGCACGTGGCCAGCCGAATGAACAAAAAAAAACAAAAAAAAAAAATATGAATAAAATATGGAGTTTAGTTATCCTTGAAAATCGACGAATTGGAGAAAACCGAGATCCAGTTCTTCGCTTGGCTAATTATTTTCTCATATTTTCCGTTTTTCTTATTTTTCCAAAATTATAGCAATATCTTTGAAGTTCGGAATAATTCGAATCCTCCTATCTTCCTTACCCCTATTTCGGTCTTTTTAATATTGAAAAATCGCACCACCTTACAACCCAACCGATCAATGATCTTGCCAAGTTTGACACAGGGGTTGAGCACCGGGTAGGTCAAGAATGCTTTGACTATGTTTTTGCAAGAAGCTATTCTGCGATATGCGCGGGGGTAGAAAATCCGATTTTATATTAAATCCGGATTTATTTTCGATGAAATGCACAAGCAGATGAATTCTCCCTATATTATATAGCTAAAAGAAAAATTACAAATTCAGCAAACTTTTTCGGGAACTGACGAAAACGTAATTTTTTTTTTTTGTCTTCTTTCAAATTATTGAAACCATGGTGGTAATTGGACCGTTTGATTATTCATCGAGTTTGAACAAACCATCGTGTACTCTTCGGAGCGAAAAAAATAGCTAGCCAGTATGTATCGCAGATGGAATAAGGCGCCAGACCTTGACGGCAAACATCTTGTTAGCGAAAGTTTTTCTGTTCACTTTTTGCTCCCCATCTTTTAACCGGCGTTGAAATAATCAAATTTTCTGTCCCTAGAAAGAACCTAGAAGCTTTCCAGAGGAATTAGCAAAGCTTCTTTAAGCTTTCTGCTCTCGCCTTGTGCCATCCCCCGAGTTCATATACACAGAAATTATGTATTTCTAGGTGTATATAGCCGGGCTTGTTTGCAGGGTTGGCTAAAAGGAGTTCCCAGTATAATTAACAGGGTAGTCCTTATCCGGGGTTCGGACGATTTTTTAGCCAGCGCGCGCCCTCCAAAAAATTATTTGGAGCCGACTTTGGGGTGCTTGCAGCTTGCTGAAAGATTCGTCCAATCCCTGAGCGAGGGCCACCCTAATAATTGAACACCTACCTGCAGAGAAAAGCTATTTCATCTTTTTCTTGTATTTTTTCTAGGGTGGATGGTGAGGGTCGCACAAGTTCCATCGCTCTATCTCATGGTCGCGTTACAGTTATCGAGACTGTTTGCTCGCTCCAGTCTCTATCCGTCAATTTGGCTAGCTGTCATCGTCAAACTGACAAAATACAATTGACGTCAGTCACTGGTGACGAAGTGACCGGGCAACAATAGGCCCCGACGTCCCGACGCCATCCCCTGTATTAATTATCTTATTACAACGTCGCCTCTTGCACAGAGCGATTGAGGTTCATTGTAATCATCCGATTTGGCTGGATGATTTCTATCTAAGTCATGATCTCTTCCGCAATTTCGGAGTCAAAAATTGAGCTCCACTTCTTCGAGGCAAAAATAAATGAAGTAAATATGAAATAAAATATTGCGAATAGGGGGAAACGAGTTGGGAAACCATTTTTTGTTAAATCAAGATTGAAATTTAGTCAAAATAAATGATAATTGAGATCAAAGAATTGAGATATTTCACTGTCGATATTATCAGCATAAGAAAATCAATTTCTGTCCCAATTCGTCGGCACTTATTTTTCGCTTTTATGAAGATAGAGGGAATATATTTGAACACTTGGCTCGCGTTGGTAATCAGGATTGTTTATCCTCCCCGGTGCCAGAGATATTAAAGTTTCCGAGGGGGTAGAAGGAGAGCACGAGCCACGACTGCGGTCCGGAGTCTGTATAGGGGTGGAAATTTTTGATTAATAATTATAAATTTAATTTTTGATGTCGAAAATCTTTTAATTCAAACATGGCATTTATTCTTATTAAATATTGCAAACGTGTTAATCAAAACTTAATTTTTCGAATTAATTTTTAAGTTAGAAAAATAACCAACTCCTCTCTGACTTGGAGCCAGTTTTTAACACCCGATTTTTTTATTCGGAGATGCTTTATCCAGCCCAGAGTAACTCGAAACTGATTTAAATGCGTCATGTAAGATAATAATTGCGATACATATATGCATACGCCTGCATCTCTCGTATATTCGGTATTTCCCGATTTTTTTTTTTTTTTCTTTTAATTATTCGCTGATTACTGTCTGCGTCATATTATTTTCGTGCCAAAAAAATAGGGGATGATTTTTTTTTTTCTTCTTCTTCTTGGCGCTTTTGGCATGAATGACTGTAGTCCCTCGCCCCTAGTATAAGGATCGTATAATCGTATATATACCATATTAAGATCCTCGAAAATTTACAATCCATTATATTATATTTCTATACACACATGGATATATGGTTGGGAGATGATACCCCCGTTTAAAATCGTCAAACTTGAAGTCGAGCTGAAATCCTACCCCGTGTTCACTCTGCCATTTGCGAAAGGAAGTATCGCTTAGTTCCATCGTCGCGTAACAGTTCGGTGGCTAAATACGTGCTTCGAATTGAACGTATTTCTGATTCATTTGTTAGATATAATAGGGGTGTTAATATATATTTATTACGATTTTACCTTCCCTTATTTTCGTTGTATTTTCGTTGAGCAGAGATTAGATATTGTTTAATAAACTGTCGAGCTGGGAATGGGAAAATTTCTCGCATTTCAGATGTAATTCAAAGAATCCTTCGTTCCTCCGATCCTTTACCAGCTTTTTCAACGCTTATCTGTACCTTACCCTTAAATAATGGTTTGAAGTTAGTTTCGTTTGAAATAGGCCGTTCGGGTTCCTTGAAATTACCTTTAATGTACAATCAAAGGAATTTCACCCTCTAGTATCCCTTGGGAACTCTTTTGCCGTCTCTGTACATACTCGCTCGCGCGTATGGGAGCGTGCGAAAGCGCGTTGGCCGTTTTCCCTCGTTAGTCAGGAGACATTCGGAGCTCGTATTCCCACATAGACTACAAAGGAAATCAAATTTGAGTGGAAGATATATGTATGAAAGAAAAAGACAAAAGAAGAAGAAGAAAAAAAAAAAAAAAAATCAACTCAAAATCTTTCCGAATTTATCTTCTAATCGTGTTCACTTTGCTCAGTCGTCCTTTCGGCTTATCAGACGCGATAAGAGGTATACACATACACAGCTGAAAACGAAAGAGAAATTTCAAAATTAAAAAATACCAGAATGTAAGTACGCGATGGACATAAAACGTTGGTAAAAAATCCAAAATCCATGTTTTCAATGTAAAATCGCGTACGTTTTTTCGACGGACATCTGGTTTTTGACCTGTTTTCTGGATACCATAATCAGAGACCCGAAGATCTAGATATTGGTGGAAAGAAATGATCGGGGGATGATCGGAAAATTGAGTAATAATTAGGGAAAAAAAAAAGAAAAGATATATATATCTAATATCTACGACGAAGCTTGATTCATATTCCATAAACAAAATGTACCGGGGTATCCCTCGAGTGATTTAAGGGTTTTAATAAAAATTCTTTGTCGCCGGGTTCATTTTTTTCCGCTTTATTCGACCGGAGTTTATCTATACCTATATCTACCTTATCCGATTGAGTAGAAGAAAAGAAGAAAGAAAAAACGAAACGAAAAGAAAAGAAAAAAAAAAAAAAAAATATATGAAAAAATAACAAAAACGAAAAATTGGAGTTGGAGTTTCTGGAGCAGGAGTAAAGTTTTTGGGGAGTAAGTTACGTCGCACAGCGGTAGAAATAATTCGACACGGTGATATATATCATCAAGCTGCGCCATTTCACCTTAAATCTTTACCGATATTTTAACCGTAATTCTAACGGTAAAGGAAGAAGGAGAGAGAGAGAGAGAGAGGGAAAAAAAAGAAGGAACAGATAAAAAATGAAGACAGAAAAAAATAAAAAATGAAAAACTGAAATGAAATGAAATGAAACGCAAACAAAATGAAAAATAAAATAACGAGGTCGAGCTTTTACTCTGGCATAGGGGATAGGAGACTTCTGTATGTATGTATATACATTGACCAATAATTTATTAGCATCATATATCGAGGAAAGTGCTTTCGACGTAAATTTAATACCGCAAACTTTGAAACCGGCTCTCATGCAGCAGTTTCAAACGCCTGCAGATTTTATACTCTGCTGCAACGATTCAATATTTACAGACACACATGTATGCATTTAGTACATATCATTTTAAGGTATAGATGCCGATATGTACACAAATTTTATGTACGTACATACGTAGATACACGCGAGTATAAAGTCTCCCTTCAATCGTAAATACATCCCTGATAGATACGCCTGGTCCCGTTTAGCTACTTGCTATTCGCCTGTGCCTATCGTAAAACGAAATCTTACTATTTGACTATTCCTAATTACTATCCGAATCGAAATACCGTAAATTCTATCCCATTAGCTGGCACCCAATTAGAGGATATTGCGCCAAATGATTAAGCTACATTACTAATCCAGGAAATTTATCGCGAAGAAAAGGCTAAAAATTTGGGAAATCTTCTCGAATTTTTCTGTCGTACGTCAATCGGGGATTTCGGTGCACCAAGAACACCTCGAGTCTCTATCACCCAGCCCATATATTTCAAAAATTTATTATTTCGTTCAATCGGTGATTTTTGCCTCGAAATTTCAGTCGCGACAAGATCGCTCCGCGAAATATCGACGACCGAATGAAGGGCAGGTTTTATTTTCTTCTTCGATCATACCCTCGTTCCATAAAACTTGAAAAATTCTACTGATGTTTCGGCGAGACATCAGCACCAGATATACAATAAAAAAACGTGATCCCTAAACTCCATTCTATCTCATCTCTTTATATTTCCTGTCTCGTATATAAATTGCGGAGAATTGACCGGATTCCGGAAGGACGTACTTCCGTCTCCCTAATCAAATCACGAAATGATCTATAGATCCCAAACTCTGCTGTGTATTCCATATGTATACATATAGGTCATTCGAGGGTATATCAGAGGTGTTTTACGCGTTCGACCCCTTCACTTCCGTGTATAGGCCGTGCTGCGGGGGTGCGACACGAAAGCGACGGGTCACATGGATGGCAACTGGGCTAATGGGGAACGTTTGAGAAAATTATCATTGCGCTAATTGCACTTTCATTGGCACTCAGCCAGGATACGGGGCAAAAGTCTTTGGCAAGTCTGTCGCGTTTGGGTCCAGCCCAACGCGTTAGTCTTCCCAATACTCGTGTATAACACTATATCACAGTACCCACCTACTACAGCTTATGCCCGGATTGAATTTTTTTCTTTTTTTCTTTTTTTTTCATCCCCGTAATCCCTCAAGGATATTAAGTCCCCCAGAATCATCCCCGACCATCATTTGGTCGTTCAAATGAATATCGAAATACGATTGACAAATTTTTTTCGTAATTACTTTTTTCTTTGAATTAAAACGTCGTTAATAAAACAGTTTAAAACACGAATTTTGTTTTTTTATATCATCTTTTTTTTTTATTTCGTTATTTTGTAAGTTATTCAGTGATTTTTCTTCTTCTTTTTTCTTTTTTCATTTTCTTGGTTTTTTTCTCTTTTTTTTTTTTTTTTCATTGTCTTGGCAAATATTTCGTTAGTATATGGTGCTGAAATTCAGTTAAAATATGCGCTGGTGCGTAAACGTGGGGGGTGATGTTGATGGTGGTGGTGGTGGTGGTGGTGGTGGTTCAATTTAATTAAGAAAAAAGGAACATCAATGCGTCGAGCTATTCTGTAGGCTACGAAATTTGGTTAGTCAGTTTTAATTCCACTTAACAGCGACAGTAGCGACCAAAAATTGAATAAATATTCAAAATTGAGTATATAAAACGAGGATCCAGTATGTAAATTCTTTTATCTGAAAAGCCCAGTTCAAGCTTTCCGGGTAAAGTATAGCCCACCCTGGGTTTTTCCATTCCGTGCAAGAGCCGGAGGAAAACAGGCCGAAGGAATAATGCGAAAATTAAAAAAGAAAAAAGGGCAAAGTAATTATATAACATGTAAACTCGGTTTGATTTTTAAACCCTCGTTACCGAGCTCTTTAAAATAATTATCACAAATCGAGATAATGGATTCTTCCACACAGCGTCTGGAAAAATAAAGGAGAAAAACAAAAAAAAAAGGAAGAATTTTAATTCAAGCTAAGGGTTGTTTCGAGTCGATGAATCTGTATATTCGTATTTCGCGAATATACCTACGGAATCATGTAGGTGACGTTGCGGAATAATTTGCATAATCTTTCGACGCGGGACGAATATTGCCCCGTTCGAAGGATAAGGGTAATATATAGAGAGAGGGAGGATAGAGCGAGCTGGTAAGATGCTCGTGGATCTTCTTCCTCGGCCCTTGCCTGTTAGGTAAGTCATAAATATGGAATCCTATTAAAAGTTGCTCAGACTTTTTACGCTAATCACCAGCTTCTCGTACACGTGTAGAAATTTCATCCCCAAGGGTTTTGTACTTTCAGGAATATAATCAACTCTCGTACATACATATACACACATATACCTATACCTGTACACCTTGCCCATGCTGCATCCCCCTCAGAGCTAAATAACTACGCTTCGGAATTTAATATGTACGTCGATCACGTTATTACTTATATTCTGTACTAGTAGCTATATCATAGAATATAAGGTGCATCTATCATACAGTTGATCGGATAATCCTGAGGGTAATATTACCAAGGAGGTAAAATATCGAAAATTTTATTAATTTCTTCCTTTTCTTCCCCTTATTTAAATACTTATCGAGTTAAAATGGCTCCAATTTAACATCGTGTATAATAATTTCTTGGATAAATTTTTTGATTTTTATTCAATACATGTACATTTCTTTCCTTCTGATACCTTTTTTTTTTTTTTCTACCGCGCCAATAAATTACGGCGTCGCGTTAAAGATCAAAAGGGGAGAGGGAGGAAAAAAAAATGAGATTTCTTTTTACGTCCTGTTTGACCCGCGATGAGGGGCGGAGGGGAGGATTATTCAAATCGATTGATACACCAATTGAAAATTCTTGCTTCCTGACAGATTTTGAAGGATTGGGTACTTAAGAGTGAAAACAACAACTTTGCAGGGAGTTTGTATATACGTAGTTAAATATCCTAACATGGCTCCTAAAATAGTATATTTTTCAAGTTTTAAATAATTTTCTGCCTAACCAGATTCGAATTTTGAATAAATTTAATTGAAAACAAAAAAAAAATAATTCGAAAAAAATACGTCGATCTGGTTAAGTTTGTATTTATATAGCTTCTATAATTCGCAAGAATAAAATGACATTTTTTTGTATTTTCTCAACCGTATTTCTCACATTAATTTATTTTTTCGTTGGATAAATCGATCTTTATTCAAAGACTGAATAAACTCTATATTTTTTTTTTTTTATGGTATATAGGTGTATTTATAAATTATAAGTAAGCTAAGGATTTTCGTTTTTTTTTTTTTTCTCCCTCCATTCATCTATTCCTATCATGCCTCTCTATCTCTCTCTCTCTCTCTCTCTTCATACATCCCCACTGCCTTTTTATCTCGGTTATTATTCCTTCGTTCATATAGATCAAAGGAAGAGTTTGATCGTTGCCAATTATGAAGTCTTTCGGTCTGTTCATTCTTTTGATTAATTTTCTCTCGCTGGCTAGAGCCAGGTTTCGTATTTATTTCAAACAAACATCACTTGCTTTAGTTTCACAAAGTACATAAAAGTTACTTACGTTACCTATTTTATAAAATAATGCACGGGGCCGATTCAGTTATAGTAACTCTACGTTCAATTTTCATCTCATTCTGTCCCCTCACCCCTGATTCTTATTCTCAAAGCGTATATACCTACACCTACACCTATACCTATCTACCTACCTACCTACCTACCTTCTCCCGATTAACTTTATATTTAAGAATAATAAAAATCACAATAAAATTGAAGAAGAAAAAAAGAAAAAGAAAAAAGAAAAAAAAAAAATCATATTTTCAACGACCTGATTCTCTCCGCTATAATTATTACACTCTTCGCTTTATCATGCACTCAAAGACTCAAGCAAGGCTGGTAATTACACTCCATTAACCAGCCCTGCAGAAGGAAACTTGCGGAAGTCTGACCTATATCGTATGCATATCCCGCGCAATTTATGCTAGTTACAAATTTAAGCGATATAGTAGCCCAAGGCCGAGTAAACAGCTTGTGACACATATGTAGCAGCATCCAGCGTCCCTCTAGTGACAAAAAAAAAAAAAAAAAATCCACAAAATTGGAACAAATCGGGTTATACGGTCCGAACAAATTCACGAGATTTCAAACTTTTTTGAAATTTATCTCCACGGAATACTTCAGTTTTTTATTTTCCATTTAAACAGCTGTTTAAAAAAATGTCGAAAGAAAATTTCAAATCATGTTAATTTTTTCGTATCGTTATAGCCCAATTTTTTGTAATTTTGTGAGGATTTTCGTTTTTTTGTTTTTCGTTTTTTTTTCAATGGCTGAAGTGACGCGGAATCTCCCGTCGTATAAAACGATGTGTTTTTTTTTTCTTCTTTTCTTTTCGTTTTATGCGGTCTTATACAGCTATTTCCGTATGATAAGTTTGATAATAAAGTGGATTTGTACTAAGGGTGGGGGTCCCATTATTCCCAGAGTTCCATTATCCCATGTATTTAGTGGTTGGATTGATAACGGGGTTATAATTTTCAATATAATTCTTTGTTGCCTGTGGTCTTGGACACAAAAGCTTCCTCACACCGAGCTCTCATCACAGTTTCATCTTTACCCTCGCCTTCGTTCGCAGCCCTGCACGATCGTTCTTGGTGAAGAAATGAGGAGGCCCGTAAGGCCGTAAGTAAAGAGAGAAAAAAAGAACGAAAGAGAAGAAAAAAAAAAAAAAAAGGAAGAAAAAATGCGGGAAAAAAATGAGAAAGATAGAAAAGGAGGGTAAATCTGAAGAGGGTGGAAGGCGGAAGGTTGCGTCGAAGTACCCAGAGTCGAGAGATAAATAAGATAAGTAAGATTAGAGAGCTTACAAGGAGGTTAGTTTCAAATTCTTTGTATTATCTTTTCCACCCTTCTCTTACCCCATACCTAGGTCCCACCTGTTCACAGCTCTCTTATAAAAATCGGTATAGGGTAGTTTTATCGTCGATAAAATGATGGAAAATATCACAAATTTTATTCTTTAAATTTTCTTCCGTGTTAAATGAGGTGTTTTTAATTTTTTACGCTGAAAGAAAGGGGTGTAAGGCCACCCTTGTCGTCTGAAAAATAGCTTTATCTTAAAAAATTTATAGACTCTAAAGTATCGAATGAAAAATTTTCATTTTCGGCTTCACGATAGTTCATAGTTCGATCTATACACACTTCGAAAATTGTCAAAAAATATTTAAAAATGACAAAGCTGCATTGAAAAAAATCAATCAATGATTTTATCATTCGCGAATAGTGTGGTTATAATTTAGCACACGGGTTTTCTTTAATTTTTTTTTTTTATATTGAGAGTAAATGGCGGCGAGAAAGAAGAAGAAAAAACGTTTTTTTTAATGAAAATTTAAAATAGCTAGTCAAAAGAAAATTAGTACAAATTTTGAGTCGATCGTACCAGTAGTTTTCGAGATCTGGTATACCGCTAGGTTGAAGAATGTAATTTCAATAAAACGGCAAAAGAAGGTAAAAGTTTGAAAAAATGAAAGAAAAAAAAATTGAAGGGTGGTCTACCCCCTGGAATTACTCAAGTTCCATTTCTTGATATTGAATGCAGAATTGTTTTGCATAAAAAATCAAAAAATAGTAAGAAAAAAAGGATATCTCGATTATCCGTAGATACGCGTATGTGAATCTGTGAAAGAACAGTCTTTGGTTAAAAATTTCTAAAAGTATCACGGACGCCTTTGACACGGCGTTCACTAATTAGTCCCTGCATCAATTCCACTGCTAATTAGATTATTAAAATTTAATTAGCAGTGGAAATGAAAGATAAATGGGAGCTGGTTTCCTCCTAACATGCGTAGGTACAGTTAAGCAAAGGGGTAAATCTCTATAGAATGATACAGAAAGAGAAAGAGAAAGAGAGGGAGGGAGGGAGGGAAAGAGGAGTTACAGAGAGAAACCGATCACTCTGTGTTCTAGTATTTCGGGTATAAATGGGATGAATAAATAGATTGACAGGGTTGAAGTTCGACCAGGTTTTAATTACGCGAGAAAGTCTCTCCCTTTATTTCTCGAGGGCAATTTGTCTACTAAGGTAATCATGGAGACAGGTAAGGATCGCAGGTTACCGAGGGATCGGAATTAAACGAAGACATATTAAAACGTTTTAATTACACTAAAATAAACGCAACGAGTTCTACTGTACCGAGTTTAAACGAGATGAGCGTAATTTATTATTGAAATTTTTTTAAAATTTATTTTCAACTCATTTTTAACCTGGTGGGCGAATCTCATTCGAAATATGTTGAATAATATGATGAAATTTTCATTTTTAACCCGAAGTTTTAATTCTTTTCGAAAAATGAATTCGGTCTCATTGGATAATCATAATATTGATAATAATTAATTCACAAGGGGTACTTCCGAGCCCCAGATATATCTCTTCACAATTACGAGTGGATACTTGTACGACGCGCCGATTCCTAATTACAAATTTCTTTAATAAGATAATCCCGAGTTTTCCTATCCCTGTGTATACGCTCGTTGTACCATCAGCTAAGTTATAAATTGTATTAATGAAGAGGCCATTAATTATCACCAAGATAATTAATATTAAAGCGGAGACACGCTGACGAGGCTTTGCTCTCTTCCTCTTTCTCGCTTCGTTCTACCTCCTCCTTTAACCATGTATTTATACTGGATAGAATATACCATATATAATATATGTGTATGTATACACGAATGCATGTGTCTGTATACAAGTGCGTGCAGAGTGTTACGATACACATTTATACGTATAGACTAATCCAACCTCGTTGGCTATTGTTCATAACGATTCCCAACGTCAGAAACGAGGAGGTTTAATTAATGATTGAACCTCGATAACAAGCCAGTCGATATACGATCCTTGATTTAGTTTCCTTCGTTCTTTCCACAAAATTTATATGGAAAGAAATTTTTCAAGGCAGCAAAAAAAGGATCCAAAAAACCTGTACCTTGGTTTATGTCGCATGTATCTTTGGGTTTTGATCGATCGATTAGTTGCATTTAACTTCCATTCAATAATTACATATCTTCACTATAACGCTCCCTTATTTTATAGAAAGGAATAATAATTATTCTGATATTTATCATCCGTGTCACAGACGCTGAGCAATTTATTTGTCGAGAGGTATATCCTGAAGCCTGAAGAATTTAACACGTAATCCACGATGTTGTGTGGCTGCAGTAGTAACGCCATGGCTTAGTCAGACAGTCTGACTAGGTACCTTCTCAGTCAGTCGATTTTCTAGAGGAAGACATTTCACTCGGTTGATTAATTGAACGTATTTTCGAGTTCCCGATTTGTTTATGTATTTTAAATATATATATTTCAATATTATTTTTAAACAATTGTTATTTATTTATTTATTTATTTTCGTTTATTTCTTTCTGTATTGCGTATTAGTAACGACGATAAACGGTCTCTCCTTTACTAACGAGTCTGTTAAATTTGTTTTAAGCGTACCCTGCGCCCTTAGGGAAAAATTTTTAAACCGTCAATTTTTCTACTAAATATTTTAGAAAAATGTTCATTTTCAGATTTAATTAATTCAGTAATTATACCCTCGCGATTATATGTAGCTGGTTAAAAAGTCTACAAGACTTTGATATTTTTTTATTTAATAAAGTTACCGAGGAAAAGTGCAACTTGGTAGGTAGGTAGGTAGGTAGGTAGGTACGATTATACTGAAGTAAATAATTATGCACTAGAGAATAAACCGTTAAATATGCGAAACTTTAAACTCAACTAATAATAATTACAGCAGGACATTCTCTACCGTATTATAAAAGCTGAACAATAATTTGGACGTGTAATAATAAAATATATATAGACCTTTGTGAATTTAATGAAATCAGAATTAAATTACCCATTATTCTTCATTAAATATTACACACGCTTCGCATAGGAAATTATTTTATAATTTTCATCCCCACGCTCCCTCAATCAATTACAAATAATTAAAAAAATAAAACCAAAAACAATTATCCACGATTCGGAAATTTTTCTTTAATTAATTATTGTTTTTTTAATTTTTTCAATTACAAATTTATTTCTCCATCTACCCTTTCCAATCAAGATAGAAATCCGGGGAAAATTCAGACACTGTTTTTTCGTCATTATCTATTGATGTTAGAAATTAACGACCGCCCTAATTATATAAGTACTTTTCAATAATTTGACTGATATTTTATTGGGTGAAATAGTTATTTTATTTATTTATTTATTTATTGATTTTTGTTTCACCCCCACGGATATATAGAGCATTCGAAAGTTCCTTTTTTATTATTTATTTTTATTCCTTCTTATGCTAGTAAAGAGAAAAGATTCCCGAGGGATTTCCTTTCCACGTATACTAGTATTAGTAATATATATATATATAGGTATAGGTAGGTACTTACTATTCGCTTGCAGGAAAATAACCCCGTGAAGAGGTTCTCGCAGAAGTTTCGCTACCAAGTAAAGTATAACAAAATGTAAGAAAAAATAATAAAAAGGCAAGCTAGTGAAAAATAAAAAGAAGAAAATAAATAAATAATATAAATAAAAACAGCAACAACTTATTATAACAACACTTGCCCGGGCACAGATGACAGCTGTAAAAATCTTTAGGATAATAATTTATGCGATAAAAATTTCATGTGTGTACGTCTAATTTAAGCTGCCAATTAAATGAAATTCGCGTTATTTCGAAACCGAGTTATTATTATTATTATTTTTTTTTTTTATGAATAGCTCAATCCTTTATCTTGAAAATGATCCAAAAACGAGATCGATAACTTAATTATTGGCAAGGCTGTAATTTTTTTAGTAAAATTGTATGTATGCGTGTGTGTGTGTTTTTTTTCTCTCATTTTCCCTACTTGTGTTAATTAGTTGGAAAATGGAAATATCATTCAAAATTTAGCCATATATATGCCTAGCTTCTTTCAGAAGCTACTTTACGTCGGAATCAATCTTTCGAAGTATCAGCAGCGGAGGAATGAGAAAATAAAATTTATTTTCGAGACAGTTTATAAGGTACGTATAAGTTAACTCAATACATTGCGGTGGATTTATTCAGGTATTGACTGTAGTTTGGTATCTGGTTTGAAATGAGGTAGGAAAATAGCTCTGTACCCACATCGTCAACAATATCGACTGAACGTTGTCACGATATACCGGTATACCTCAACGATTCGAATTACAATTGTGGAACGCGTTGCGAGGGTGTCGGGTACCGAGGCGAGGGTTGCAAACGGGGAAGGTATACCGTAGTAGGTAGAACCGCTCAATTTAATTATATCAAATTATTACTTTGTTGTTTAGACACGCACACACATTATAAATATACACTACGAATATTCAGGCCGGGTTAAACTTCCGGATGTTTAAAATTCCGAATTCACTGAAACATTCGAGTTTAGACCGTTAATCAAACTCCAAAAGTAAAAAAATTCACAAAATTTCGGTCTATTTTTCAGGATGTCAAGACTCAAAATAGTTCACCATGTTATAAATAATTGATAGAATTTTCGGACTTTTTTACTCCGATCAAAGTGAAAATGATAAGACGATTGATTTGACCGTACTTATATCGGTTTCGATACGATCAATTAAACACTGAATAAACACATGCGCGAATTTGGAGTTTCGGAATTTTTAGCCTCGAAGTTTTTTTTAAATCTGCTAGGTGTATGAGAATTTGTAAAAATTGTTAATCGGTGTGAATATTTATCGAATAAAATTATTTGTGTCAAAATTTTTGTCGAATAGTTTGAATTTTCTTTTTTTTTCTTTCATTCTTTCTTTCTTTCTTTCTCCTTTTTTCGCGTGTGTAGGTATGTGTACAGAACGAAACGAATCTGATTAACGGATCCTGTAGGAGAAATGTAACCACGTTTTCTGGGAGATTTATGCTACCTGTTATCCCGTAGCCAACTCACGCTTTCCGTCGACCGGCACGGTGTTATCTAGTCTCCCGATGTCGCAGAGAAAATCAGTTCTTTCGGTATAAAACAACCGAGAACGAGGGTCGAGAAGAACAGAACAACGTGTACCTACACATTCACCCACGCAACCCCTTCGTCCGGTTCACGATCAGACCAGGGAAAGTGGAGAAAAACACATAAAACTTTTTTTTAAAACCTCGATACGAAACAAAATTTGGCATTGATTAACAGCTTTTCTATTGATCTGCGTACACATGTGTACCCATACACTATATGCGATCAAAGAATTTAATGGGGAATGGAAAATGATTGAATTCGAATGAGAATGAGAATTTTTTTCAGCTGAACGAAAATTTCCGAATATATCGACGACGAAAAGAGGTAATAATCAAGAAAGGTGGAAAACAGTTTTTTACACGGGATTTTTTGAACATATTATAAACCCATACGGATCTTAGATGAATAAAAATTAATTTTTTTTTTTTCTCTTAGAAGCTAAGTTCTAATTAATAGAAATTTTTCATACATGCTCATTATCTGGATGCGAAATTCTGTGAATTTCGGATTTTTATTAACCAGCTGTTTTTGGGAATTCAAATTTCTAAATTTCAAAAATCGATTTACGATATTCTAGCTTCGCTAATATTCGCAGTAGCACATGGTATACTATCCAGACTATGCAACATAAGCTTGCATAGTTAGCGAATATATAGACCGACTCGCAACCTAAGTTTACCTCATAGTTTGCTTACACGGGGCGGATATTGTGGATTATTATTAATTAATGGTCAGTCGTTACTCTACTCGGAGATATTTTAAAGAAAAAAATCTCACTTCAATTCGCACATTCGATCTTAGACCGAAGAAATCACCAAAAATTGTCGGAAATTAAATG
Source organism: Tenthredo scrophulariae (assembly GCA_963978835.1). NCBI lineage: Eukaryota > Metazoa > Arthropoda > Insecta > Hymenoptera > Tenthredinidae > Tenthredo > Tenthredo scrophulariae. Next base: position 2,831,445 of record OZ022228.1, on the reverse strand, counting down.
TCCGATTTTTTAATCGTAGAAGCAAACGTTCGAACCGATAAAGATGGGGCGATTTCTCACGCCCATTGATCCGGATGTAGAATCCTGTGAACTTGAGATTTTTTTTCATCCACCCGTTTCCGAAATCATTTGACGAATTTAAATTTACAAATCTGATAAAATTGATCAAAAAATATTCTGTCGTTGAGGAAACCGTCTTAATCGCTGCACCCTTTTTCAACTCCGAAAATATGATCCTTTATTTTGAAGGTGGATAAAAAATTGAAATTCGAATTATTTTCCGTAAAAGCAAGGGTTCAGATTTCATGCCCATCTTGTGATTGTAAAATCCCGTCAATTTCATATCTCCTAATCTCGCCGCTTCTGAGATAATCCCTGAAAGCTTTAAGAGACCTTGAAATGCGAATACTCGTTGCAATTATTGAAATTCATTTTTCCACCGGAACCAATACTTTTTTCGTCTGTCTCGAGGGCGATGAAATAGTAAAAAGTGGTCAAAGGCTTACGCGGCGAAATGAGACGTGAAAAATTTCGTTTCAAATTTATTTCCGTTTTATTTTCGAACGATATTTTGTTTGGCGTTTCGCATCTTTCACTATAACCGCGATATGTCTCGTCAAAGATTAACCCTCACCCGTTACCTCTATCCAAAAAGTTTGGTGCAACCCGTGTCAACGCCTACAGTGTCGTTTGGAACTCTGTGAAGGGTCCTGTGATTCAGGTGGTATATGTGCCTGTCTATACACACAACCCCTAAGAAAAGCTAGGCGCCTTTCCCCTTTTCCTTCTATCCTCCTTTCCTCCTTCCCTCCTTTCCTCCTTCACTATTTTTTTTTCTTTTCGTATTTTCCCCCCACGCGAAGGAGCGAGTCGAGCTTGTCTTTGAAAACATCGTTCTTTTCGCACCGAAGCTTTTCCCCGACCTTTTTCCCCAGCTCCCATCTCTCTTACGGAAATAAAGAGAGAGAGAGAGAAGGGTAAGAAATTTTTCGAAGGAGAGAATGGGAGAAGGAGAATGCGTGCCCGAAAGCAAAGCGGAAAAGAAAAACTGCCAGGGCTTCTCTTTGGCGTGAAAGGAACGACAGCGGTCCGCGACCGCGATAAAAATACTATTTTTCCGGCCTCTGGGTATATATATCTATAACTATATACAAGGTATACCGTTATACTTCGTCGGCATCAAAATTCGCGCGTATAGGGTGTCCAAAAATTTGTCTCCATCAAATTTTTACTGGTATCTAAAAAAAAATGTATAATTTTTCGAAAGTTCGATTCAAAGCCAGAATTTATTAGATTATCGACTCTTTCGACTAATTTTCTTCACCCACTACACATATATAGTCACAGTCAAGTTATTTGAACGAAAAATGTAATTTTTTTATTCAGAAAATTTTTAGATATTTTTTATTGTACGATTTTTTTTCTTTTCTTTTCTTTTCTTTTATTTTCCAGAGTTCGACAACGGACACCCAGTGGATGCTTATACCTATGTGATCCTCTTCTCCCACTTTCTCAGCTCACTAAACCGCATCTTATTTGTTTTCCATCCTGTCGTGTATGTCGTGTTTCTCTCTTGTTTTTAGTTTTCCCTCGGATCTTCATTGTACTACCTTACACCTTCGCACATATATGTATACGTGCAATATACACATCACTTCGCGCGAATGCGGTCAACGAGGCGAAATCGTATTCCGGGTATAGTGCCGCCCCAGAAGAGGTCGCGTTTATCATTTCTTTCCTTTTTTTCATTTTCATTTTCATTCTCATTCTCATTTTTATTTTTATTTTCATTTTCATTTTCATTTTCATTTTCCCCTTCCTTTTCCCTTTCCTTTTCCTTTTCCTTTTCCCTATCTACCTGTGCCTCGAGCACCTTTCATTTCTACCTTTTTTTCTTTTCCTTTTTCCTTCTCTCTTCTTCCCCAACACTTCGCGTTGTGTCTGCATCAGCACCTCGTTACAAAACGCCCCTCTGATATGGAGATAAACCGGAAATACGTACTCGCCTCTTTTCAAAGTCTCATTTTATTCATTCATTCTATCATTCATTCATTCATTCATTCATTCATTCATTCATTCATTCGTTGGTTCGTTGAATTATTTATTTTATTATCCAGTCATAGCCCGTTGATATGATATCTCAACATTTTATCGCAGTATAAATAAAATGATAATTGTAAACTACTCGAGGTGTATTAATCTCAGACATCTGAAACTACGAGAGATGTAGTTGTATAACCAATAATTGATTATAAAGTAATTATTCATTTTAACCACGTACTACCTACCATGGTATCTGCTTCACTACACAATACAATCACTGCCAATTGTTCTGGCAATAATTCTACAGATTATATTCTACATGCATATACATATATAGCATACGTATACCTATAACGGATGTGTATATAATTTATTCTCAAATATCTATCACACGTATCTCATATACAGTCTAACAAACCGTTCGCTAATTGGTTTCACTCTTCATCATCTCGGTGCAATTTTATTCAGTAATAAATACACTTGAAAATGATTCATTTAAATAAACGAGGAAATTAATTGATCGATATTTTCCAATACTGTAAAATAATTCATACCGTTAGGAGGTGTGAAAAAAATAAAATAAATAAATAAAAAAAAAACTACGTCAATCTATTCAAATTATAAATCCACAAATGCGTTATAAAAGTTGAAACTAAATAACTTGAAATTTGCGACACAAGGAGCTTTTTGAAAACTTCTTTTTAAACGTAAGAATAATTTTTCTGAAATTAAGGCGACGCGGTACGATCCTCGTTTAACCCATAATTAACAGCTTTTAAATGAATAGAATCAAGTGAGGAGGTAAAATGCCTGTAGAAGACGTTATGATATTTCTCTATAAATTACTTGGCTAAAATCGTGAAGTTTTCAACCACGTCGTGGTTAACCAAGGGTCTACTAATTCTTCGCTTATACAGAAGGTCGTACTAGCAAGAAAACTTTCAAGCTCAACCCATCAACTGCATGCACGCCGTTTAATACTTTATTACACATACATAGGCACGCTTGTGTGCATCAACAAAGTAGAAAGTTCAACATGTGTAGCTAAAATGCGTATAGGTATATATTAGGGTGGTCCTTATCCAGAGCTCGGAAGAATTTCTCATCAGGCATCAGGCATAATTTTTTCAGATTTTTATCTCACCTCCAACCCCTCGAAATTTCAAAATTTCGAATGCAACTAGTTGTGCAAATGGCATTTTCTTTTCGCAACAGATTATTGAAATATGTGTATATCTGGGGGGGGGGGGGGGGGGGGGGGGGGGGGGGAATGAAGAGAAAATAACGGTTTTTTTTTTTCAAATGTTTAGTTGATGGTCGGGAAATCTAAACCCCTATAAAATTGTAATATTACGAATCGTCGGTGTAATTTTCAGCGGTAGGTCGTGGAACGGGTACACCTACACATCTATGGGTACTAAATTGTGGGCAGAGTAAACTAACGACTATTTTCCGGCGTTATAGAGGCATGGAGAAGTTGCAAGCGTTGTAGTTTTCGGTATGGGTACCTATACACTCCTGCCATGGGTGCAGGTCAAATCCTATAGATTATATGGCCAATACCTCTACCTACGTCTACATGAATACACCCAACAAACTACCATTCGAAAACTTGGCGATCAATTTCAAGGTAAGCTTCAAGGCACTAAAGATTTAACCCAGGATTTGACCCTTCTAAGAACCAGGTCAAACACTTCTACAAACTAATTTACTTCATCTCTAAATCTGTAGTCGCTATTGACGTATGACTCCTCTCTGAAAAAGGAGGGAATGAAACAAGGAAAAAAGACGAAATCATTTTCCAAAAACACAGGCCCTCCTCTTCGCCTGATCTGCTTTCATCCTATGCACAGCTACCCTTTAGGATCGTGGATCGCACGCTAAGGAACTGTTTGGCTCCGCCTAACCAGTGATGGAATTTCGTTGTGGTCAGCTTCGGGAAGCAGAGGCTTAAGGTAGAACAATTTCGTGGGAGGTAAAGGCAGTGGAAAGAGTTGGAATGTTCACTGGGAAAGCTTGGAGAACAGATACTGACGGTTATACTGGTGGAGGAAACGCTATGTTAGGTGAAACGGAGAACCTGCGGAAATGTGAGAGGAGCAGTGGGAGTCATCGCAGCTGTTGGTTGCCCTTTGCATTAAATTAGAGCTTATTATTTTTTCTTCAAAAAATTTATCCCTTGCTTGGATGTTGTTCTAATTAGAAACCCGATGGGTATACAAGAGAAAATTATTTCGCTATCATGACGCCGGATTCTATCAACTAAAATACGTCTGCACCTTTGACCCAAGGCTGAGGTCAATTGATAGCGACAGAGATTGACGCAAGATCAAACGTAGATTCCTGCAGGCCGTTTGCCACCCTTAAAAACTCCGAACCCCCCGTACCGCGTAACCCGGAAAAGGTTTTGCGACGAACAAATGATGGGGCTCGAGGAGATTCTCTGAAAAGCTTTCGAATCGGTATAAGGTGAAAGAAAAAGAAGTCAAAGAAGAAGAAGAAGAAGAAGAAGAAGAAGAATAAAAGGAAAGAAAACTTTTGCAGGATCAATGCCTGATCCTAAACTGCAGACGTGGAAAGTTTGGTGAAGTTTTCTTTTCTCTTTTTTTTTTTTTTAAATTGATTGAAAGATCTTTCCGTCTGGTTTTTGAGAAGAGTTCATCTACCTGGAATCGAATTTCAAGATATAAAACACGGAGCCAATCATACACGCCTAGAAAGCTCTCCTTTTTTCGTTTTCTTTTTTTTTCTTTTTTGTGTACAATACGGAGAGAGGAAACAATAAAAAAAAGAGAGAGAGAGAGAGAGAAGAAGCAGAAGAAGAAATGGGGATGTGGATTCTAGGTGACGTAGCTATGGGCTACGCCTCAGCCTCTTTCTAGACACTTTCTAGCCGTAACATCAGGCTTGTTTCGTTCTCGTACGTGCATTGCATGAGCTTCTCGTATCTCCTACAATATAAATTCGAATAGGAAGTATAGCAGACGTTCTGCAGTGTTACTCTAGAGATACCTTAGTTACGTGACTGCGAATTGAATACCGTCAATTTTATCTCACAGAAAATGTAGAAAATCGAAATTACGCACAGATTTCGAACGAGATGCGATTTCCCGCCTAAATTTCCCCGATTTGTCTTGAATTTGCAAAGAAAAAAGAAAAGAAAAACCAGGGAATAGGCTTTTATCTTTTTTTTTTTTTTCAAGAATCTTTAGCTCTTTACGGTACTGTTTAACTTCACCGTTTAACTTCGCCATCCCCTACCGCCGAGTAGAGTTTGGGTAAGGCAAGGAGCCATAAGTTGTAGGTGGAGGTAACAAAAGTTACGATATGAATTTCCTTCGCACCTTCTACTCTCCTGGCATTTGGGAAAGCTTGTAATAAATTATAATCAGAAAAGAGGCTTTTGTTCGACTCGAGTTGCAGTCATTTTATACTACGGCAAAATTTTCCCTCCGTTTACGTTTTATCACTTAGGTATAGGGTGTAGTACCTCGTATAGAATTTTAGGTCACCGCCCTTCATCGAGTACTCTTAACATATATGGGGTGAATTTATGCGCGTATAATATATTTTTTTTTCTTTAATGATTACGAAAATATTTCGAGACTCTTTCATTTTTTACCTGTGGTTTTTTCAACGGATGAGAAAATTGAAACGAAAACATAAAAAAAAAAAGGATGTATAACGACGAGTGGAATAACGGAAGGCTAGGTAATCTGGGATTTCGTAGAACCCTGATACGCGATGAGGGGTAAAAAGCATCTAAATCCAGGTGCTTCCATGCGCGATGGTGAAACCCGCTGAATTTCCGAACTTGTATCGCTCGATAAAATTCCAATCCATGTCATAACGCGCCAGGTCAAAACATCGAAGGCTTATATTCATTTTCCCGTGCAATTTACCCCGTCAAATATGTCCGGAAAATATTTTAGCCGAACGATTATATATAGTACCGTATGAAATAACGGGGTCGTAAATAATTTTTTCGTGAAACTTGATCGCGGTATAATTTTACACATAGAAATAAATTCATGTGGCGAATAGAGCGAATCTTACTATAATATACGATTGATTTTATCAATATGAGACCAAAATTTATTTTCAAAAATATATCCAGTATAGCTTAAACGCGCTTTGGGATTTTGTGCAACGAAAGTTTCATTCATTTATTTTCTGTACGGTTTAACCAAACTCTTAGAGTTGGTTGGCACAAGGAAGTATAAGGTATAGCAAAGAGTGGCAAACTGGAGAGGCAATTGAGATCCAATCGAAAAGGTCGACAGGTTGCGTCCGCCTGGAACAAAACTCGAAATCGAATCCGAACCAACCGAGGCTGAAACTCTTGGCGAACGAGTCTTGCCTGTTCTATTCCACTTTCTGAGGTTTGGCTTTCGCCGAGATTCACAATTATACCAAACTAGCCCCACACATGTATATATATATATATATGAAAGAATCGCGGAACGTACAACTGCAAGAATCGCTATGTGCAAGCTTTGGTGCTTCGAGGATTTCCCGAAGTTTATTATCGACCCCAATACTCTACGAAAAATGATCACGATTTTCATTGAATAGGTGTAATAAATAATTCGATAAGTTGGATAAAAGTAGGAAAGATGGGATTTGAACAGTCTCAATTATTATAGAAGTATATTATATTTTTATTGACGGGTGATGAGGGGTTGTGTTATATATCTTTTTTTTTTTATCAAAATTAGCTTAGAGTCAAATAAAAACTCTAAAAAAAAACAGCGTGTAGAAAACCCAGGTTCTAAATACGCAGAGAATTTTTAGCCATAAAAAAAAAAATATATCCGAAAGGAATAAAATCCTTCTGAATATTTATTGTTTTTTCAATTTCGTTCAGATATTTTCATCCCGAATTTGTATTCCAGAAATTTACCCCTCAGCTGTATAATTACTTGATGATATTCTATTACCATCTTTCAATTTAGTTTAAAGCGCGTTTCACACTGACGTGGAGAAAATTGTATAAAAAAATTTCGAAAATGAGTAACTACGGTTTTTTCGATGATACATGATTAGCTACGAATAAAAGTATGTAGTTGAAATTGAAATGAAAAAAAAAAAAAAAAGGAAAAAATAAACGTCGCCTTTTGGAATGGAATAATTATTGAAACTACTTAGCCGATTATATCTCTTACAAGTTTTGACGCGGAGGGAATTGAGCAGAGCATCATCACCATAGTATCTATACTAACGTGTATTATACTATGTATATGTATATACGTATTTTTATATATATTTTTTTTCATTTTTCATTTTTTCATATCCGTGTGCATAAGTGCATGGAAAATATAAGTTCAACGCAGCGTATCCAGAAGGGTACACTTCAGTTTTAATTGTCGAACGAAGTACTCAGCCGTTGCAGAGCAGCTAGGGGTCCCATCTTTTGTACCGTAGACTCGACGAGTTCGGTTACACGTATACGTACGTACGTATATAATAATAATATATGTATATACGAAACGAGGCATTATATGTGGCGTCACAACCCCAAGTATTATATTCGGGCATAGTTTGAGTAATAGGTATTCGTACATATAGTGGTAAAAATTATTCAGACCAAACCCCTGAAGAACGTCCTCGGAATAATTCACGTTATTCAAAATCATTTCCAATTAGCTGCGCGATGGTATAATCCGGTTTTCAAGTGTCTCGAAAGGAAAAAGGAAAATATAAATTCATAAATAAAATTGAAAATTATTCAAGAACTGTAGAAAAATTTTCCTGACATAAGTTTGAGAATTATATTTGCGAAAAGCGAGGAAAATAGAACGGGACCAGTTCACCGAGCGCAACGACTGCAGGGCAATAAAGAGGCTTATGAATTACCTAAACGAGCTAGCATGGGCTCAAAAGTCTTCTTCATGCAGGATTTTTGAGAATTTTTTCAGCCCTTTAAATCGTGGTCTTCGATTCGATTTTTTTCTTGAGTTATTCCGTTTTTCTATTTGAATAAAATTGGTCAGAAAAATCTGAAAAAAAATCACCGTGCCCTCGGAAGATAGAACAACCATATGTGAAAAAGTTGGGACCGAATTTGAGGGGTCGAGGGTCAGACCCGGGTCAAATGTATGTATATACATTTTTTTTCTAATTTCTACCCCGAATTTGTAACCCCGTTACGTACCGGGGGCTGCAAATCTCCACTCGGCTAAAACGGAGGAATCGGAAACTGTGAGAAGACTCGCTATTAGAATTTGGCGTAGCTGAACGAAAATGGCATGTAAACAAGTTTGTCAAATGTCCAACCCCGCACGTCGTCTGGTAGTTTATACAAAAATATAGGTGAAAATTTATGTATAACTACTACGTACATTTACCGCGCAGACCGTCGTAGATTATTTTCTCGCAAACTTCCCCATCCCTTACGGGTAAGAAATATATATATGTAAACCTATGTATATGCGAATGGGAATAAAAATACGATCTAAAGTAACCGCGAAACTTTTTAACAAGATTTTTGGAGCTATTCGAAAAGTATACGCGTCTATATATATACATATAGGCGTTCGAAGGGTGCAAGAATTTCCAATAAGTGGTTTAATTTCCTCGTGTTAATGGCTCTCGCCGATCGTACAATTCGCTCAAAGAGAGAGGGGAAGAGAGAGAGAGAGAGAGAGAGAGGGAGGGAGGGTGAGAAATATTAAGCTCGAGAAAAGGAAGCTGCAGTAAGAACTTAATTTTTGATTGTTTTTATTTTTCTTTGGTTTATAAAATAATTTATTCAAGTAAAAATGTACACAGTTTTTACTCTTTTTTTGTTTTTGTTTTTTTTTCTCTTATAGTGCACAAGAGTTGAGAGGTCTGGTCCTTTTACGCTCATAGATTTTATTCCCGAGGACGAAGAAGTAAGGGATGTTAGACACACAATTTTTGTAATTCACTAATTTCCAGTAATTCGCTAATAAACATTTCGCGAACTCTTAGACTTATACAATTTATTGATCCATGCATACGGGGATGATAAAAATACATTTTTCGTTCACTCATAGACATGGGGAAATTTCGATAATTTTGGTGAGGGTCGAGCCGGGGATGGAGGTGGAGGTCGAACTGGAACTGTAACTGGAGGTGGAGGCGGAGAATCGCACTAGCTGCTGCTCAGAGTAATTTAATCAGTAATAAGATAAAATATCAGTCGAGTGGAATAAAACCCCTAGCAGAAGACAACTTTTTTTGCTAATACTGCCCCCGCTGCTATGCTCGTTACATTTCTTTCTGTCTCACCATCAAATTTTACTACGTCGTGCTTTTCTTTTATTTTTACACTTTTTTCTTCTTTTTCTTTTTTTTTTTTTTTCTCTTTTTTTTTTTTTTTCTTAAGGGTAACTCGCCGAGCTGTTAATTCCTCACAAAGATCAAGAAGATACGTACTAGAACGAATTTACTACCAAATTCTATGCATAAGGTGTTCCCGTTTTTTTTTTCTAAATAAAGAAAAACCGTAGAAACAGGCTTGCTAATTTTTTTTTTTTTTTTTTGTTCCACCCGATTCTCGAAATTTTCAAGATAGTTCTACTTTTTTCTGTTTACTCTGTTAGGAAGGATCAGAACTGTGACCGAACAGATTTTAAAGGTGGTGAATTTTCCGGGTCTTCGAAGCCGAATCTTCTATCGAATAAGAAAAAAAAAAGAGAGAGTGAGAGAGAGAGAGAAGGTAAAAAAAAAAAAGGCAAATCCTCTCGACGATAAACCAAGGGGAGAGAAATACTGTGAGCGGGCCAAGAGTAGGGAGGAAAGAAGCTACCCTTACGCCCGGAAGCTACGACTTGCTGTGGATTGAAAAGCAATTGAAATTATGCCGAACCGTGGTTATCCACTTACCAGATAATTCCTTCAGTACTTATACCAGTTATCAGCTTCGGCTTCGTTAGTACGAAAATTATTTCCACCCTCTTGTAGGCGTTTTTTTTTTTTTTTTTTTTTTTCTTATCCTTAGCAATTTTTGTCCTTTGAACGAAATTTTACCTACCCCTACGTATTATAATTGCGGTTTTAATTTTCGATAAAGAAAAAAGAAGCAATGAAAGCTGACCCTTACAGAATTGTTATTCGGATATACTTCGTTTTTTTTTTCTTTTTTTTCTCAATATACTAACGCGTTACCAAAATACGAAAAGTTTATTGAACCTACTATATTTTCATTTGATAAATTATAATTTGTCTTAATAAATGTTTAAAACTAGGTAATTGAAAAAAGAAAAGAAATGAAAAGATAAATTCACACAGGCTCGATCATCGCTAAGGAGAAATTTCGAGCTTCGTGAAAATCTTTTTTTTTTTCTTATAAAATTGTCAAAATAGGCCACCCTGCGGAAAGTATTCTCCTAGATGGGTAGTTTTTTTGGAATTAAAGAAAAAAAAAAAAATTAAGAAGGAATCCAAAAATAGTATCATTCCTACTTCGGACACCCCGATCGATCATTGTCTGTTAATTATTCAGGTATAAATTCTTGGGAAGTGTATTAGGCCGATCAAACTTATTAAGATTCAGTCCGGTTCTTCGGTGTTGAAACTGGGTATAATGTGTAAATATATATATGTATATATTTTAGCTGCGGTTATATACGTATATGTATATATATGTATATGTATTTTATATCGGTATAGAGGGTAGATACTGCAGGGTGTAAGTAAGTGAGAGTTGAGCTGAGCTTCTGTTAACTATACATGTATATATCGTTAGATACAGGTATAGTCCTTATATAGGTGGATGTTGAAACGTGATTTAAATAACAATTTCACTTTTCCCCCTCGAATCTGGTCGGTGAAGCAGACGCGAGCCACGAATAAGGAAGCCCGGCAGACCTTTTCCCTTTTAGTTGAACGTAACGCTTTGCTGACGGTCTTTCTCACCCTCCTAACAGTTTCCGAGGTCTAAAATCCCGCTTAATCGTCTCCTCCGCGGTCTTGCACCGTAATGGAAAAATCTATAAAATCAATTAGGAATCCGTGATCCACAAAGGAACGGTTTTCAATCGTAAACGATCGTTTCAGCTCCGCGAGTAAAACACCGTTTCTACCTATTCAGAAATCTTAGGGGTGTTGATTTCTCCGCGACAGTAACATGGGTATATGATAAATTATCAATATATCTAATTTATTTCGAGAACCGTTATGGTTAGGAAAAAACTTTGTCAACATAAAATACGCGGCTTATAAAAAGCCACAATTTTTCCCTAAAGTATTTTTCTCTGAAACGAACGATCGCTAAGTTATTTGATAAATGAGTGAGGAGGGTAATGTGTGTACATCGTATATCTGTAACTCTCAAAATCGTTAATTAATTAGCATGAGTCAACCGTTGAAAAGCCACTGGGTGTACCTAAGTGATTTTTCGATAAAACCCTTACTCTCGCTAACTTGCCCCAGTTTTATACGCGTAAAAGCTCTAAGCCCGGGGGCTGGAAGCGAACTGGTTGCTGGTGTTGATCGCAAAACCCTTCGTCAAACCGCTCCGCACTCTGCCGGATTGATGCGGGAGCAAACTTTTCAATACTTTTATTTCTTTGTCTAGAGAGTTTTAAGGGAGTAAGGTAAGGTAAGGTAAGGTAAGGTAAGGTAAGGGTGATTTCGTTTCCAGGGAGTAAGGGAGCTGAAGTTCTTTCACGGCTGTATACCACCGCGAACTAGTAATCGATATCCGACCATTTTCAACCCCTCGACATTTTGCGTAGTTCTTCGAGTGTATATTCGATGAGTATAGGTAGAAGTAGGGTAGGTAAAGTACTCGACATTCGCCTTTGTTTATAATTTTATAAATTAATAAACTATTTTCTGTTACAACAGCTCTCGCGACCCCCCCACGTACGTTGCGTCGCGGCGCGACGCTGCAGCGTATATAAAAAAACGTTAATTACAATCTTGTTGGGGGAGTTGATATACTTGACATCATTTCTACCCCAATAAATATCATATTCAGTTGTTAATTAGTATTTTAACAATAATAATAATAATAATAATAATAATAAAATCGATAATAATTGGAGGGATTCTATATTTTTTTTTTTTTCCCTTTTTTATTTTTCCTTTCGGAATACGGGGCATATACGCGCTGTGCCAGGCTAATGTAAGTTTATTTTCTGAAACACTTCTGTTAGCTCACCATATACGGTTGATTCAATACTGCAGCTGGTATCGCTAAAGCGGTGGAATTGTTTTAGAATTATTTCTTTTTTTCTTTTTTCTTTCTTTCATCTTTTTTTTTTTACAAGGTAGAGGAAACTAGCTACCAGAGTCTAGAGTATTTAACGATATTTTTCTACCCTCTGTAAAACGCAGGGTGCTTTCACATCTGTTGTTAAAATCAATATAGATATACACGCGGTTGAACGCGAGTCGAAAAACTCGAGTAGGTGTATAGAATAATGAGTACGGAAAATAGAAAACAAAAAAAAATAAATAAATAAAAAAATAAGAAAGTAAGAAAAAAAAAAAATTGCCGAGAAAAAGTTAATTGATATTGAAGATTGTTTGAATTTTTTTTCTATCTTTTTCAAATTTAATATCTCTTCCCTCATAGATGGGTATATAGGCAAATACCCTTTTTCATCAAAAAAGAGAAAATTCTTTTATTAAGCATCGGAGGATCTTGAATTATGCTCTCTTCATACTTCCTCGTATCGAAGAATGGAATTTTCCTTTATCACTCGATACCCTATTACATGAGAAATTTACAAACTTAGTCGATATGGATATGGAATTTCCTAGATTTTTATCTTCATATCTAGCCACAAAGTTTGTTTGTTTTTTTTATTTCAACCGAACATTGACTGTTTTAGGAAAAATTAGGGGCGAAAAAAAAAAATAAGGAAAAAGAAACGAATTGTCCAGACTAAAATTGAATGAAATTTAGGAAACAGCGTCGTAAGTTCTCCAGATATTTTCTTTTTCACAATTTTTTGAGGCATTATATACAGTCATTTTTCATTTCTTCTTTTTTTCTTCATTTTGTCCTAAATTTAAGATAAAACGAATGAAATCGACGATGTAGATTCGCGTGAAGAATGTAATAATGAACTGCGCACATCATTTACCCCTAGAAAAAAATAATTGAAGAAAAATAAAATAAAGTAAGAACCTGTGCAGGTAATATCCATATTTCTTTCCGTGAGATATTCCATCCGACTTCGCATACTTCATGTCTCGGAGTAAAAATTCCAACCTTTCAGATTAAGATGTCAAAATCGATTTAAGATTCGGTGAACCTTATCTCAAGTGGGATAAAAATTGTAATATTAATAATAATATAAAACAAGCACAGGTATAATTAATAGGGTAGTCCTTATTCGGGGCTAGGACGATTTTTTTAGCTAGCACCCCCGAGTCGGTTCTAAATAATTCAAATACAATCCCCCAAATTTTTTCCGATATTTATATCAGCGCAAGCCCCTCCCACCAGGAGGGTGGATCTCCTTGTTTGAAATAAACGTGTTTCGGCTTTATTCTCAGAATATATTTTACTGTGGGAGTAATAATTTTCAAAAAAATCTGTAACCGCGAAATTCTAGTGGGCATCGGTGCTGCTAAGGGGAGGAAAAAAAATAAAAAAGATACGAAACATCGATCATTTTCATATTTAGATACTAAATTTTGTTAATTTGAAAAAATGGGTATGCAATTCGTCTAGATTGTCTGGTTTGATGATGCGAATTTTTTGTCAGATAGTACCACCAATTCTCACTGGCATCTCACAGTTGGAGATTTTTTTTTTTTGAAAATGATTGCTCTTTCTTTTTTCGTGTATATTATTTGTCGACGTAATATTGAACAGTGGATTATTAATAACACGAAATTCAAAATCCGTTTTGAATTATCATTTAATTTTCAACTCGAGCGAATTTGATGCGACTGGGTAGATTAATTTCGTCAAATTACGAATTCCGCGGAGCTAATAATAATTGCGAAAATTTATTTGCTATGTGCAGTTTTAATAAATCCTTTTTACACGATATGCGCTATCGCGTAGATTATAAATTCGTACTTTATTATACAGAACAAATAATCCCAGATACTATATTGACACAATTCGATCACATTATGGGGATGAGAAGAGCATTAGTTCCGGTGAAATAAAAGTGACATTCGATCTCTCCAAGGATCAGAAAAACGGGATAACTTGCCGACTGATTTGCGAATCGTCAAAATGAAAAGCTGTAGAATTCATAGGATTTTAGCCCGAAATAAAGGATCATATTTTCGGAGTTGAAAAAGGGTGCAGCGATTAAGACGGTTTCCTCAACGACAGAATATTTTTTGATCAATTTTATCAGATTTGTAAATTTAAATTCGTCAAATGATTTCGGAAACGGGTGGATGAAAAAAAATCTCAAGTTCACAGGATTCTACATCCGGATCGATGGGCGTGAGAAATCGCCCCATCTTTATCGGTTCGAACGTTTGCTTCTACGATTAAAAAATCGGACATTTAATTTCCAACAATTTTTGGTGATTCTTTCGGTCTAAGATCGAATGTGCGAATTGAAGTGAGCTTTTTTTCTTTAAAATATCTCCGGGCAGAGTAACGACTGATCATTAATTAATAATGATTCACAATATCCTCACTGTGTTAGCAAACTGTTAAGCAAACTTAGGTCGCGAATCGGTATATGTATTCGCTAACTATGCAAGCTTATGTACATAGATACACAGTCTGGATAGTATACTATACAGGTATATACCTTCGCGTATATAGAAAGCTAAAGGTATATAGGTAGGACCCGACGCCAAGCGTTTTCCCCTCGGTCGAAGCTCAGGCACTAGGCAGTCAATATTGAAGTTTCGACATCAGAAACCTCGACCGTAGAATTATTATCTTGAAAAGGGTTCCCCGAACGTGGGGAAATCCAGAAACTGGTTGGTTCTCGATTCTGTGCGAGAAACAGCTGACGTTATACGTCGGAGCTTTTTTCAAAAAGTTAGCTTCGAGTCCTATCCGCAGACTTTACTTTTCTTGTAAAAAATATGTCTGAGCCCAAAATCCGATTATCTCTCTCCTTTCACGATTTTTGAATTTTGCTTTTCTCTTTTTTCGAAAGTAATCAGCGATTTTCTTAATTAGTTTCTTTTTTTCCGCCTGCCTACGACTCAATTAAAAAAAAAAAAAATTGTATGAAAATAAAAACCGAAAGATTCTTGTTTATGAAAATCCAATTTTTCTTCCATTCTAGGCGCCGCGGTCTCAAGGCGTCTTAGCAACCCCCGTCTTAGTTATCGTTCGCAGTCCTGCATCAGAGTAGTTCCGTGGGCAACAAGTTGTGATCGTGCGGTAGAAGTCGAGAAGGTCGTGTAGGTCGGCAAGGTACTTGAGGGACTGGTTTTAGGACCTCCTAACGTTTATGGCAAGCAAGAAACCGCAAGAAGCCCATAATAACAGGAATAAAATGACGTCGGTGAATTTTATTTTCAAATTTACCTCATTTTTGTAAAAAAAAAAAAACAAAAAAAAAAAAAAGAAACAGAATTTTTCGCATAAACAATAATCAAAAGTTTCGATACTACAATATGAAATAGTAGAATGAAACTAAATAAAATCAAATCTTGTCGAAAATCGAATGTAAAGGGTTGAGAAAAAAATAAAAAAAAATTTCTGTTCAAAACTCTGACGATTATTACGAAAATGAACTCTCTGCATATTTTATTTTTACGAACATTATATACATATGTATGTATACACACGTATGCTGTATGTATGTACGGGGATGAAAAGTTATCTGAAATTTGATATCCGACCAGCAGAATACATATATCTCGTTCGTTAATTATACGTATATGTGCAGCCTATATATACGTATACCTTAGGGCATGTGAGTCGTAGCTGTAGACGTATGGGTTTTAATTTTGATGAAAAAAACGGAATGTACCCGGTGAACCACAATTATACATGTATGACATACCTACCCTGATATTTGGGGTTCGGGCCACACTGGTTGGGTCAAACTCTTGAAAAAAGTAGAACAGTGAAACAAAAAAGAAACATATACACACGTAGAAATCCTCTGAAGGGTGAGAAACATGAATTATAAGAGTAATATAGCAATGACTGCTTTAAATGATGACAGTTCTTTTTTTTTATTCCAAATTTTTTATTTATCTTTTTTTACTTTCGGCTCTTTACTTTCTGCTTCACACATCGAGGAGCTTATAGATTTAATTTTTGCCCGAATATGGGACTTTCGATTTTGGTTAGCAGCTCAGGCTTTTCTTGTCTCGTTATACGTAACGATGTAAGCTCTGCGTCAAGCCAGACCGAGATTCTAGTTGGAATGTTTGAGAACTATCTCACGATCTCGGGAATCTCGGTTCTATGCCATTAATTATCAAGTTTGTTTGGTGTCAACCTAACCGAACCTAGTCTTACTCACTGAGCCACCCTTATACGCCGTACGAGGATCGCCGAGGTTCTTATTGTCCGAAATTTCTTATATTCAATACGGAAAAAGAATTTTCAAATTCGAATTTAACGACCCTGTTCAAAATACGGTATTAATTAATACCGAATTTTCATACTCGGTTATTTTCAATCGAACGAAACGTTCAATCACGAATATTATTTTCACGTATAACTTTTACACATATATATATATCTTACTCGCGCACTGCATGCGGTAGTGTGGTGCGGTTTCTGTTATAAAGCATTATTTTTCATTATGTTGTATTGTACGAATGCAATTACCTATCAAAATTGATTCAATAGCTACAGGCTATCACAATGAGCTGATGTAGATTATTAAAAAGTTACAATATGTATTTAATCCCCCTCCTATACGTTGTTAGCTTTTTATAATTTGAAAAATTCTATGATACAGGCGGAAGCTCATGTGATACTCTGAATTGAAATTACCTCCTGCTTTTCTGGTGAAATAGAAATGTAAAACACATAGAAAAATGGTAAAATCAATTTTTCATATCCAGTTTCTGGACCGCTGATGAGGTCGATCGATTATACGATGTAAAAGATCTCGTACATCTGTAAGGACCCGAAGAAAAAGGATCGAAGTGTTTTCGAGAAAGGAACAAAAAAGAAAAAAAAATATAAAAGAATTTAGCACAGCTCAAGATTAACGCGATTTTTCAATTTTCCTTCATCTAATCGATACACTGAAATTTTCTCTGTACCTATGCTAAATTACCTTCGACACTTTGTCAAAGAAAAATTAATTATAATATACCTTTTTCTTTTTGTTAATCAAGGTTAAAGTTGAATTTTAACCTAGAATAACTTTTGAAAGAGTTGAGTTATCGGAAAATTATAAGAGACCTTTTTTGTAGAGCATTAAATTTCCTATAATAATATGTGCCGGACCTTTATGTACGTTGCCTCGTTACTGAGCTACAAAATTGAGAGATAACTAAAAAAATTTGTTGATCAAATGGAAAATGGAAAATTGCGTTTAGGAACCACTAAATATTAATATTAAGGGCTCAAATTTTAACAGGCGTCTTATTTCCTCTTCCTACAAGTATCAAGCATGTGACTTTGGAAGAAAAGAACAGTCGATTTTTTTCAACCAGTCTAGTGTGAATATGTATAAAACGTGTCCTTCTATTTCTGTAAGCAAAGGTTCCGATCGGTAGAAAACTCATTAAAATTTCACCCGTAATCACGAAGCCCGTGTGTGGAAAATTGGAAAGTAATTGAACGGCCAATTTCGTTCGCTAGTACGTATAGGTACACACTTCGGTCTTCGATACGTATAGGTACACCCACGTATAGATACACGTGTCTGTATACGTATATCGTATAATTAGTCGATAGGAACAATTAGAACAAAATTTCGTTTACCGGCATCGTGACATAATTTGAATAATATACTTTCGGCTATTAATTAATAAAGTCGTTTAAACTGTCACTTGATTAATTAATGTCCTAGTCAAATACTGCAATTGACGATAATTTATCACTACAAATCTGTACGTGGTTCGCACGTCTGGACAAAGATTTGTAGGTAAAACGACGAAGCACGGGGAAAATAGTAAAAAAAAAAAACTAAAATAAAAAAAAATCATGAGAAAATAAAAAGGAAAAGGAAAATTTGTAATAAAAAATGTAAGAGCAACAAAAGCTTTAACGTGGGATTTTTATTATCTCATGGACATTGTTTCATCTGGTTTAAAAGGTCGTAGAAGTTGCCCGCGTCTCTGTAAGGGCCTCGTTGGGAAAATGTTCAGGGTTATGTCTCGGCTATATTAGGGGTAGGTAGCCCGTACCTACCCACCCACCCATCCACCTTTTCCTTCAAGCCTTAGTGAGCTGGCCTTTGGCGTTGAAACGGGTCGCTTTGCCGGGTTTAGGCAAATGTTGTAGCGCAAGCGATGGGCTTCTTGTGTTTCGTCATCTTTCCCTGAGATTAAACTCTGTACCAGACTCGTTAATTATTTTCCAACACGCGGTGCGTGAAGTTCGATTTCTCGCACGCTTCGCACGTGCAATGAAATTCAACTAACCGCGCGTTGTGTTTAAAATAAAAGTCCGATACACCCCGCGCGAAAGATGATTCTTGACTCGGTTGATTGTCGCCCTTGTTTCGCTCCGGCGTAAAACTTGACACCCGGTTCGAGAATCAACACTTTCGCACTGGTATTAAAAAGTAGTTTTTTTTTTTTTACTTTTTGGCTGATTTCGGAAAATGAATCTCCGGATCTAATGACTTCCGCTTATTTAACTCATCCACGTAATTGGGCTAAAATTCATTATTATATTCTACACCTGTACAGACCTAAGGCATAATATCTTACCTTTGAACGTCGCTGAGGCAAAGGGGTCGCTGGCCGGGTTGGGCCGGGCAAAGAGGCGGAGGAGCCCAGTGGATTTTAAGGACGAAGACAGAGGGGCCGAAGAGGGAAAGGAAGATGAATATTGTCGAGATAATGAAAACATTGGGGAGTAATTATTTGAGCTCCGGAGACCCCGACCCAACCCAAACCACCCCTAACCAACCACGGGTGGTAACGGGCTGCTACCAGACGCCGAGAAACACTATAAACGAACCTTCAACCGGCGTGTGAAAAATATCTTGAAGAAGAAAGAGGGCGAGAGAGAGAGAAAAGGGGGAAAAAAGACGGCCTAAACAAAACACCTCCGTTTTCTAATTTAGATTAATTTCTTTGCTTAATTAACCGCCCGCTATGCGTTAGTCGCTGCACCATATACAATATAGATATATAAGTGCAGTTCGCGTTGATATGAATAAAAATTATTATGCCCAACCTATATTGAAGTTAGATTGAAAATAAATAAAATTTCTTTTTTTTTTTTTGTTTTTTTTTTTCTATTTTCTCTCGGTTTGAACAATTCGATGGTTGTTCAATTATTTTTCTCTTCCGTGATTTCATCTTGCTTTTTTCATTTTTCATCTTTTTCAAACCTATCTACTCAATGAACCAACCCCCTTTTTCACCAATATTCATACGCCCTCATTCAATCTGCATATAACGCCATTTTGATTTCATTTACTCAACTATCTATACACCACGTGTACATGGTGTACATATTTCAAAAATAAAACGAAATGAACATATTTCAAAAATGAAATAATGTTTTTTTTTCGAAAATAATCAACTACTCAGACGAACGTGTGGGTAATTAAAATAATCAGATGAGGTTTGTACTCTTCCTTTATGTATGACTCAATTTATTCATTTATTTATGTATTTACTTATGTATATATCTATTATATATACATATATATATATATATATATACATACATATTACGATCTCATCAAAAACGAGCTACGTATTTCTTTGATCGCTTGGTCGTATTATATTCCGGTAATAAACCGTTGATTTGATCATTGGTTTTTCATATCATATAGGTATATGGTATATATATATAAAAAGATATATTTTTGGTAAGGGTTGGAGGATAAAATCGCTTCATGGCGACAAAAGGAGAGTCCTTTTGGTTTCGGTGTTGTTGTTATAATATGTAGCCATGGAGGTTCTAAATTATTTAAAACAATAGCAAAACACTCGGGGGCCATCTAGTCTTGATAAGTTATCTCAAGGTGGCAATTTTCTTACTAATTGTTGTTTTAACGACGACGTTAATTCTCCGCCTTTAAACCACCCCCTGCACCTTATACATGGATGTACTATATACACATGTATCACATGTACGAGTATATATATATATATTTTATCCAAAATTCTTCCCTGACGTTTAATATACTTATATATACCTATATATATATATATATATACATATATATATATTGGCTTTACTTCCTGCACTTGGGTGTAAAGTTTTCGCTTTTCTTATAACAAATTCTAACTTTATCTTTCACGTCTTCTATAATAATTTATTCCGAAATAAAGTGACGCCGAACTTTTTGAAAAGGCTCAAAAGTGATTACACTCTCTCCCTGGTGGTGATTCTATACCCACACAGCCATAAATACATCCTACAACTACGATCAAAAGGTTCTATGTAATAAACTTTTAAATTATTATCAAAGACCATTCAAGTAGGTAGGTAATAATAAATTGCGAAAAGCTTGAAATTTTCACCCCGCTAAAGGTGCGTAACAAGAAATAAAAAGAAAAAAAAAAAAAAGAGAAAAAGAAGAAAAATAAATGAAAGAAAAAAAGGAGAAGGAAATAGAGATGGAAAATAACTCTCGACAGAGGTGAAAATCTCATCTGCAATTTTAATCAAAATTGAAACTAGGCTTTCGTTTTTTTTTTTTTTTTCTTTTACGTACGGAGGCCAACCTTGTTTATGCAGTGAAAAAAGGGGTCCGAATGTCGCCTGAATATTTGGGGAGAAACGGGCAAAGCAGCTGTTTTAAAAATATTACGCCAGTGAAAAATGGCGTATATAGTAGTGGTGGTGGTGAATAAAAAAGGGCGGGAAAAAAGTATATATAGATATAAAAATAAAATAAAAAATAAGTGCCCAAATTTATATACCCACCCAAAAGTCAGGAAAGAACGTCCAGCGCTTACTGCTTGATACCTACGTGCTGCAGACTCATGGTAAATGTGATATTCGCTGACGCGATCAGTGCGAGAAATTCTTTTTTTTTTTTGTTTCGCGAATATAATCGAGCAACGAAACAGGAGGCTTCGGATATTTATTGGGCCTTGGTTCCGAATAAAATCTTAGATCAGCGCACTCATTAGTCAACAACCTCGTTATAGTATGATGACTCGCATTATTTTATCTATGACTTTTTTTTTTTTCAATTAAAAATAAGAGAAAATTAATTTTTTTTACGTTCTTAAAGAGCAAGGGATCACCTATAATACTCACGTAACTTCGTCTCAATACCGTAAAGACCTTATTACAACTGCCGTGGATGTCCTGAAAGAATTATTTACGGGCAAGGAGCTTTTTTTAAATTCTTAAAACCTTTCGTAAATAATTTTTGAATTTCTGTATCCACGTTTAAAATAAGAGCAAGATTTATCTCAGTTTGATACCTCATCTCACTCATGATCTGAAACTACTTTGAATTGAATATAAGGATAGAAACTTTCCACTTTCATTCGTCTCATCCCTTAACTCTGTACAACTTCCGTTTCTTACTTTCTTGAAAAGGTTTCAACGCTGAGCTCAGTCCATACCCTCTTATACTCGTGACATAATTCTTTACAAATACAAAATGTAAGAATTGTAGGGTTGTATAAAACGGAAGGGTTGCTTTTGCAGCGAATTTATTCCTCCCTCTTTATGCTCCTCTTATTATTAAAATACATTTTTTATTTTTTCTCCTTCGTCTTCTTATTCTTATTCTTGTACTTCTTTCTCTCTTCTTCTTTTGATTTCACTCATTTCTCGTTTCCTCGACTTATTTGTTCGCTGAGAAAGAAAGAAAGAAAAAAAAAAAGAAAAACAAAAAGAGGGAAAAAAAAAAATATCCCGGAGGGTTGATATGTACGAGTTTTTGAAAGAAGACAGCCTGGGGAACGACACTCCCAGGGGGATGTGAAGGCAAGAGCATATTTAGGCAGCAGGCACAAGCACCAGGCTTAAGCAGCCATCAAAGGACGTGAGATTTCTCGGTAAAATTAAAGGTTTTACTTAGGGAATTCAATTTAAATTTCATCAATCGTACCTACCGCGCGCGTAGTCAAATAATATTTAACCCTTGACAAGAACCGGGGGAAGTCAGACCCCAGGCTTTCGCTGTTACTTTGCTATACTTTTCCATCCCTCAAAACGAGGCTCACCCTGTCTTTACCCGTTCCAATCGCGCCCTTATTCTTCTCGCTTTCTTCTCCGCTTCCATTTCTCTCCCTCTCGCTCTCTCTCTCTATTTCTCTTCCGAGGGTTGTAATCGAGGAACTCATCAGCCCGGGCAAAGGGCCTCGCAACGCCCCTGACCCCCTGCTAATTGTACCCGTCAAATACTTAAAGATTATTGCCAGAGAAATAGGGCATTTTATTATTTCTAATTCACAGGTATAATCATATTTCACCGAATTATTATACCATACGAAAATAATTGCAGGAAATTTAATAAGGAAACCCAAAAAATGGCCAACGATGTGTTCATTTTCAAACGTCATAAGTAAATCGGGAAATTTTTGAAAAATTCAAAAAAAAAAAAACTAAAAATCCGAGTCCTTTTCAGAGTTGGGCGATGCCATAAAAAATCGTGAACCAAATCCGAGCGGTCGAGGGTAAAAAAAAAAAGAAGTGAATCATACGATTCTTCAAAAAATTTTTATTCTCAATAAAATTCTGAAAATTTTCGATGTTCGCTCGTTCGTAACGACGTGTAATTTATTGGACTAAGCCGTGCGAATTGCCAAAGACATTTTGGCACCGAGTATATAATATGCACCTTTACGTTAAACAAAAACGAATTCGTTAAGCGAAACGCAGCAGCCCAGTGGTCGCCATTGATGGTTAATCCGATTTAGATTAGCGAGGGGTCGTTTCAAAGCCACAACGCTATTGCCCGAACTTATTTAATGGCTACCGCTAACGCGGGGCCAAAAATTCGTTATTTTTTGTGAGTATTGAGTTCACGCGAATAAGTACAATGATTCACCGTTGGTGATTTTTACCTAAAATTTATTTCGGATTATTTTTTTATTTATTATTTTTTTCTTCCTTCTGAATCAAAAATCGAAATGTACATCTAGATTGTGTTGAAGTAGACTTATCGCCACACTTTGTCCTTTTCTGTACCAGCGCAGAATCCTTCTCGTTAACCTTTTCAAATCCCAGCTATAGCATCCTCGAGGAGAATCCTACCACCTATCAATTTCAATCCGTGTTCAATCATACGGAATGTCAGAGACAAGAAACAAAATGTGAAAAATAATAGAAAGAAGATAAAAATAAAAATGTATAAAAAAAATAAAATAAAAAAAAAAATAAAAATGAAATATACGTCCATAGTGGCTTTGGGGTATAGATACGCGTGTCGCCAATCATCGAACCACCTCAAAATATCTTAGAGATATCGTCCCGCGGCTCGAAGCTTTTTATCACAATTTTTTGTTTTTTTTTCGTGTATATTTCTGAAGAAAAAAAGAAATCATTAAAAAAAACGTACCACTAAAAATAAAAAATTAAATATGCACGAATATTTTTCTATCTCTTTGAGTCAACGTTAAAAATTTTTCCGAAATATTTTGTGAATAATTTTTTTTTCGAAAATCGTAAGATAAACTCGAAAATATATTTGCACGTATACATCTTCACATAGTATTTTGGATTTTCATAGCATTTCAGTTTTTTGTTTTTTTTTTTTTTAATTATTTTTATTCTAATTATAGAGAAAATTTCTTCGGATTATTCGCATGTTTATTCAATATCTCAATATTCGGATATTTATAATCGATTATAGGGAAGCTGTTACCCTAAAACGTTCTTAACGGCGCATGGACCACAGCTGCGAATGACTAAGGAATTTAATTATTGGCTATCTTCTTGCAAGAAATTTAGCGTTTCGTTCACGCTTTTCTCTGCAAACAATAAGAGCGAGAAGAAAAAGAAGGAGAAAGAAGAAGAAAGAAAGAAGAAAAAAAAAATTTGAAAAGAAAGAAAAAGGAAAAGGAAGATTGTCCTCCGTGGAGAAAGTCATGTATACCTATATAAGGTCCTTCCTGCAGGGGGGCACAGGTTACACCGAAGAAAGTAGAAAAAAAAGAAAAAGAAGAAATGGAGTGGGGCAAGGTGTATGGCTAGTGAAGTATGATAATTTAACGAGAATCCTCGGCGATAATTTAACGAAAAGTGTTACCCCCAACGGACTTCAAGGTCGGATGATTCGGGGGAAAGAGAAAAGAGGCGAAAAGAATGGAAACGAATAAGAATAAGAATAAGAATAAGGAAAAGAACAGAAGACCAGATAGTCCTGAGCAGGAGCGATCAGCAAGAAGCGAGCGAGCAACATTGCAGCAACGGCTTATTACCCCCTTATCCCCTTTATTTTTTCTTTTTTCCTTCCTCCTTTTCCCTCGTTTTATTCTTACGCCTTACCTATTTTCATCCCTTTCTCGACATCTTTTCACTCCCTCCTTTTGTCCTTCTGGTCACGCTTCCGCGCAACGCGCCTCGTTACATCCGAAGAGACAGCCAAATATTTCTCTTTTTATTTTTTTTTTTTTCGTGATTTTCCTCTCGAAACAATAAAGCGAATTGATTTTTTTTTTTTTCTTCTCTCCTTTTTTTTATCCAATTCGTGTGTAAGCTTCCTGATTAGATCAGGAAAAAAAAAGAGAACAAAATGAAATAAATTATAACGAATGCGACGAAGATTGAAAAATGCAATGAAAATGTAAAAGAAAAAAAAACGTGGTGAAACTGGGTGAAAATTTCGACGGAACATAAACCGCTTGCTATATTTATACGCCGAAATTGGGGCGTAAGAAGAGTCTATCAGGATCCTGGCGGAAATAAGTAAGATCCGTCCCCCTTTTGACGTATTGTACCCGCACCTAGTAAAGTTTTGCAGACTTGGGTGAAAATGACGTACCTATAGTTCGTTAAACGAACGCAGAACCGAATCATCACGCTATATTGTCATTTTCAAATTTATACTATGGAGATATATTTAGGAGACAAAGCATTCGGCGATTATTTCAACCAGCCCCCACGAACCGACACAATGCACAACTAACGAGTTCTTGGTTCCAGGGGAGATTTCGTCCGGCTTTCTCGGAGGAGATGTCATTTGCCACATGTTGGTAAATGGTAGCTAGGTATATACCTACGTATACGATTCTCATTGTATTTATGCATATTATATCAGACTATACACCTATATACGTACAATACCCACAGATAATCATCCCCTAAAATTAATATTCTGCTCTGTTGAAACGAGCATCGTCGTTTACATTCACTCGAAATTTACTGCATTTTAATAATCTCGGGCACATGGGACTTTCCGATTCCGGCTTTCAAGCAATATCCGGCGGTATATCATACCAGGTTGTCTTAGAGGTACTCAAAAATGCGGATAAAGATACGAAAAACTGGAATTCAAGAAAAAAAGAAAAGAAAAGAAAAACAAATTCGATACACTCACCGACTACGTTGAGTCTGTAGCTCAGAGACATTTTCGGTTCTGTGTTCACCTGGCACTCGTATATGCCGGAGTCTCTCTCCTGAGGGAATTTGATCTGGAGGGTCCAGTTCTCTGACTTGTCAGGTCGAATCACCTGAAACCTCTGGTCGGATGTATACGTGAGTATACCAGCGGTAAGAATGTGGAGGTCTCTTTTCCGTATCCAAGAAACCTGAGGAAAGGTAAAGGTAAAAAAAGTATGAAAATCGGATGGCTTGGGGGGGACAAAAAATAACGTTCATATTTTAATATCTTTATTCGGGTTCTGCGTAGGTAGGTCCTCTCTCTACGGACCAAAGCTTTAGGGGATGCCTCACAAAACTTCGCAGATTGTAAAATTCTCATTTTTCAAAGTGCACCACCACCTCTCACTAAGGCTCGGAAATTCTATACATTCAACACCAAAATTCAATCAAATAATATGAATGGTCAAAGGATTTTCAAAATAGAATAAAAATCACAGATCTTTTATGGGGGATGATGTATTTCTTTATTTTTCTTACCAACATCAAATTCTCACACAATTTTTGGAGTTACTCGACATTCCGACCAGATAATGGTCAATCAAAATTATAAACCGTTGACTGATGCACACCATAATAAAATTAGTACTAGTAGTAGAGGGGGGCTCGCCTTTTTGCAATCTGAAGTAAAGATACGAAAATGAAAAATGAGGGATGAACATCGGAGATTTTTTCGACACTGTATACTAGTTATGGGTTTTTGAACGATCCTAGTATGCAGGAATGATATACAGGCAAAGCCGATGATACAGGAGTGTAATTTTCATTCATTATTCATCTCCTCGGTAGTATGATGGACAAGCGATTCGTTGACATAAATCCGTGGAGTGAATTGAACTAAAGGTGGCGGCACGTATGTGTACTATATATGTAATGATACATCGGTCACATTTATAACGGCACAATGGGAATCGGATAAAAAGATTACACCTCGTTCGACCAAATGATTTCAATTTAACGCAAACACACCGTGAATTGACAAAGAGCCAGAAAACGAACCCGCGGAGGGTCCCTCTACAGTATATACGATACACATTCCACAAAACTAGGGGGTGACCACCAAGCAGAGCTTCCCTTTGTCAACGACGATCGCTCGTTGACGAATTCGGCCAAAAATATACAAGAAAAAAAAGGGGGGGAAAAAAAATGAGAATGAAAATGAAAAAACGAAAAATGGTTTAATTTTCATTATATCGGCGTAAAAAATGAAAAAGAGAAAAAAAAAAAATCGTGCGACAAATCATCCCTTGGGAATTTTGAAGATATAATTATTGTCATTTTCGATTCGAGAATTTTTATTCCTTTTTTTTTTCTTCTTCTTCTTCTTCTTTTTCAGTTTTTCACTTTTCTTCGAGCTTACAATTAAAACGCGAATCTGTCCCATCTGGACTAGATTCATTGAAAAAATATATATCACACGTTACAGGGACACATGTGTCATATCGAAGATTGATTATATTATATCGATCGGTAATTCAATCGGTGTGAGAATATATGGTGTTAAACAAAGACGAGAAAGAACGAGCGATTCAATTATATACGAACAAATATCAAACTCACTCACGAATGCGACTGAAAAAAATGTTATTACCAGACTCGCGCTCTTGTTCATATAGGTTCAAATACAATATAGAATTTCTCTACGTGTATCGAAGGGACTAATTATTTCTTTACATTGTTATTCGAATTCAATTATCTTCCACAGACAAAAATCTAATTGCTGCAACATCATCGTTACAAAAATAAATACAATAATAAAAATATAAAAATAAAAAATCATTCTCACCGATTGCTCTCGATTTTTTTCCCTATACGAAAATCACGAATACAGGAATTCGCAGGTACATGAATATATAGGCTCTCTCGATGTGTCAAAATAACTAATTATTTTTTTTTACATTTCTATTCGAATTTGATCATATTCCACAAACGAAAATTTAATTGCCGCAAAATCATCGTTGCAGAAAAAAAAAAAAACGAAAAAAAAATCGTTTTCACCCATTGCCCTCGATTTTTCTTTGTGTATAAAAAAATATGGCAAGTATATATGATTCACGGTTAAATTTTGCTGGGTACAATAATATATATATAATATATATATATATAAGCTAGTTTGATATGTAAGACTAAATCGTTTTTTCGAATGTGTAGAATTACAATTTGCTAGGTCAGCTGGAATAATAGTAATAAAAAAGAAAAAAATAATAATAATGGTAACAAGAGAATCTCGACCATTAGCTTGACAGCGAGTTAATATATATCTGTTCGGCAGGCAGGGGTGCGATATCCGTAACCCGTCGCCGAACGACCAACTGCTACAATTGATTGGCACGAGCGATTGGTCCAGCGTGGGTCAAATTTTGGGATTTAATTGATTTCGTCGCCGGTTCTGATATGGAAAGGCTAATCAATGATTTTTTTTTTTTGTTTTTTTATTTTTTTTTTTTTTTTTTTACGACCAACTGATAATACTCGAAGACTTCCTTTACTCTCATTCTCATATATTCAACTTTCTGCCCTAATTGATCGAATTGAATCATTAATTAGACAGACAGACAGTAAAAAAAAAAAAAAAAAAATGGCAAGGGTCGAAATTTCGTGAAAATATATTTCAGCCCCGAAAGTTTGAAGTAAAGTTTGAAAACAAAGGAACGAAAAAAATAAAAACAGAAAAATAAAAAAGTACAAATTGGGGAGTGAAATCAATGCGGTTTGGTTTATTTGTACTCTCACTGCCCCGTGATTATACATAAAACGTGAAAAATTGATTGTTCGGTATGTTTCTTCTGGATTATAAATTGTAGCTCGATATTCATCTGATATCTCATTATTTTAGTATATTCGGGTAATTATCATCGGGGGAACGTTGAAAAAAATAAAAAATAAAACAAGATTCTACACATCGGTGGGGAATAATAGATTGAAAATCTTCTGAATCGTGGAGAAACCGATCCTCCCCGGAGATAGATATTTTATTTTTTTATTTTTTTGCGAGTGAAAAAATGTCGTTCCCAAAAATATGAACGAAACAAACAGCGTTAATTTCCTGCGCTTAGAATCTCACTCGTTTCAGTTTATTTTATTTATTTTATTTTCTTTTATCATTTTCGCCAAATCATGCCTATGTTCGTTTCTTTCCATGTGTTACTGATGCGGTATACATACGCGATATGCAAGACTTCGATGGATATCTGAACGCGCATCGGTGGTAATGGAAGCACTTGAATTTCCTGTAAATATATAAATCAGAGTATTTCGTATATATTTGTTTCCCTCGGCGTGGATTTTCGCTGTACAAGTGGTAAAAGTAGACTTGTGCCGGTTGGTAGGGTGCGTATACGATGAGGTGCAGAGTAAAGGGCGAGAAGTGGTGAGAGTCGAGGGACGGAAACGGAAACGGAAGCGAGTCGCACTTCAAAGAACGTAATTTGAATTGCGTCGGTAGATTGGATGTGTCGGTGGACGGAAACGGCCG
This sequence comes from Tenthredo scrophulariae, assembly GCA_963978835.1. Lineage (NCBI taxonomy): Eukaryota > Metazoa > Arthropoda > Insecta > Hymenoptera > Tenthredinidae > Tenthredo > Tenthredo scrophulariae. The sequence goes on along the minus strand of OZ022228.1, from coordinate 2,802,346 downwards.
CAACACCAACGCGAACGTCGCGCGTCGCGACGCGACGTTACGTTACGCGTCGCCTCGTTTCTGCGTGGTCGTCGTTGCGTTGGGTCGCGTCGTTGGTTCGTTCACTCGTTCATCGTTCTACCTAGTACATCGATCGAACCGGGGATGAAGGGGGATGATTTCCCCCAACTGACTGACTGACTGACTGACTGTGCTAAGCCCCGGGAATTGCAAGGAATTAAACGGGATCGATCAGCTCACAGAAGTTCGCGCAACGTTTGTCTGTTCGAGTTCATTCCGTCACAGTTCTAGCATATATAGATATGCGTCCGAAGATTAATCGAGAGACCATAATTCGGCATGAATTTCCACCAACGATTTTTACCTTATCGATAAAAACGATGAAAACGCGAGAGTCCTCTTTCATCCCAAAATCCATCGACGATTGGTTCGGATATAATGACGAGGCTTAGAATTTTGGCTTTGAACCTTTGAGCGGTTTGAACGGCTTGTCAATTACCTACTCCGGGGTATAAAGCTGATAGTGGATAGGGTCTAGGGGTTTGTAGATAGGTGCGTTGATTCGCATTTCGAATAGGTACTGCAGAGGGTTTGATCCCAGAACTGCTTTCAAGTCTAATGCAGTGCAGTGGAGCTTTACACGTTATTCTTCCGGTCACATCACAGTTGAAATCTCTTCCTTTCTGTGGAAATATATACAGGAAATGGTATTTGCCGATACCAAGTTTTCCTTCATGCATATATGGGGATGTATATATGGGGATGTATATATATACACATATATACGTATATTACTACATATAGATATACTACAAGCATGCACCGGAAGAACTTTCGCAGTCCTCTCTACTTTTATCTAGGGGTGGTTTGGTCCCTTTGACTGCTTTTCTTTCCCGAAACTTATTCCCAGTTCAGGGAACTGTGTGTGTATGGAAAATACAGTATACTACATATACCGTGAATATTCTGTCGTTCATCCACGAATATTAACGATATATACGTATCGATATATACACAAGAGTGAAAGGAAAGAAAAAAGAGAAGAAAAATGATTCTATGCTTTGCGTCAATCGCCCCCGCTCGTATACCTATACGTACGAAAGAGAAATTTATCGGCCACTGGCTTTTGGTTGCCCGGTCAACCGCTAAGCAGATAAGTGCTTCGGCAGCGAGATATTCGCGTAAGCTCTAATTCTCATCCAACTTCATCTCTAGGGCTATCAGAACGGAGTAGAAGAAAGAAAGAAAGAAAGAAAGAAAGAAAAAGAAAAGTAAGGAAAAATAAGGGAAGTGTCTATTCCACTATATACCCGAGTCAATTCATTCAGCTAATTTCCTACTAATATTTGGGGATGTAATTTTCAAATTTTTTTCAATTTTTTTAAGAAAAAAAAAAATTTACGTTGATATAATTTTTTATCTTTTATTCATTTTTCCCTTTTTCTTCTTCTCACGATCGATGGATCAATTAAAATTGGAATGTACATGGGTATAGGTGTGAAAAAAAAAAAAAAAAGGTTTGTTCAAATTTTGGTAGACCAATTTCTCATATGATATAATAGGTATTAATATATTATTATATTATCTGTTATTCGCGTATGATTATAATATATCTTCTTTGTACAGTATTTGATATTATAAAGTTTGAAAATTTTTTCAACAATTATAACCAGACTTCTGAGCATCCTTGAAGCGGGGATAAAAGCTCTTGAAATTCTAACGTAGCTTTAAATGTAGAATCTAAATTGTTCGCTGTTCAAAGTGGATTGAATTAAAGTTTAATCACTCGAAACAAGATTTTCTCGTATACTCTCTCTCTCTCTCTCTCTCTATATATATATATATATATATATGTATTAAATATATGTAGACATACTTATTATCTAATAAGCTAGAACTTTGTTGGATTACAAATAAATTCTTCCCCGAGTAGCTACATCAAATTTGTTCAAATAATTTCATTCATCACCTCATATACAGATATTTTTTAATGAAATTTTGAAACTTGTCAAAAGTTTTATTCTTTAGTTCAAAAATTCGACAACTGAACTGAATTTCATTCAGCTTTTCGGCTTTTACCAGAAGCTGATCCATCTTCGTCTACTTTATCCTATTAAGGGTGTAGAGTTGTAGACCACCCTTAGATTTCCGAAGAATCGATCTCTGCTTTTTTTATCTACACTTTCTCAAGGTTTTGCTTTTTTCTCTGACGCTACCAGGCCGATTGACTCAAAATTTGGACACAACACACCTGGATACACTTATATCGAACGTAGCGTAAGATTTTTTAGATAAGTTGATTAGTTTTCGAATTACCATAATTTTTTCCTGTAAAATTTTCCCGAAAAACAAGCCTTTTTTATTTGTCGCCGCCATTACTTTGATTGAAAAATAAATAAGTGAATAAAAAAACCCTATTCGAAAATGTATTTCGAAAAATTACATGATTGGTTTTGATTTATCTGACATCGATGTCGGGGGTGGATTTATTTTTTATCCCAACTTAACGATCACCCCAATATATACGCCTGCTCATTTCCAATATTACAATAATAATTGATACCGTCGAGCAAGCAATCATCCGTTGACAGGATAAATTTGTTTGGGAACATTTAGCAAAGGATTTAGGGAGTAAATCAATTTGGTGTATAGAAACTGTAGGTAATAGTCTGTTGGAAGGGTTTCAGAGCCATCGTGAACGACGTTGTCTGTTAATATACAACCAGGATTACCTTCGGGTTCTCTCCTGTCCCCCTGTCTTTGAAATGCTGTGCGAATCATGTTACAGTAATCAATGGACCAGGCTCAAAAGCCATTGGGGGTGACAGTCTGGCCGGGCAGCAGCCTAGCTGAGACAAATCAAAGCCGATTCTCCACAGCTTCAGTTTCCCTGCAGTTTAGGGATAGGCAGAGGCATCGACGCGGATCTCGAATTTCAGGCTTAGAATATGGGATCTCAAATTCCATAGATCGTATAAATGAATGAAAAGTCCATAGCTAGTTGATAATACGTTGTTTTTCGGAAAACTTAAAACGAGAAAATAAACGAAATGAAAAATGAAAAATGAAAAACTAAGTGAGAGAATACGGATGAATAAATTTCCGATATCGTCGTTAGTTGAATTTTTTTTTTTTTTTTGCAATCATTTAGTGCCTCCCTATTTTTTCGATCAAAAGCTATACGCGAGCTTTGCTCTCTTTTTCGTCGGTTTTGTTTGTTCTATTATCTCGCTGTTTACCCGTTCACCCTGACTTGTTTACCCGGCTGTTTGTCACCAGCGAAAAGCTGGACCCAATTCGCTTGTGACTAAATCGTATAATGGGAGACTGTGCAGTGATCAAGTCTTAAACTAAAGCTATAATAACTATAAAAAGATGAAATATCGATGAGAGACAGACACGCGTTTCAGCTATATATGTAATTTTTTGTGTTTTAACGTTTTTCAAAAATTTGCTCAAGTTTTTCGAAGCCTGCGGCCGTCCGTCCATCGGATACGTAAGACAGCATAGAAGTCACGTAAATAAAATTAATCGTCTATCCGCATAATACAAGGTAGTATCTTTGGTGAAACGAAATTTTGAGGAAAGTGGAAAACTGCGTTGAGGAGTTTTCTCTTAGCTTTAGGCAGTCGCACAAAGCCAGTTAATTATACTAACGCTGGAGTGTATAACGGTCTGCTAATGATTTGCCGCACAAATTTCGCTTTGTTTTGCATTGTTTTCACTGTTTTCCAACCGCGAAAGGTACCGGGTTAAAGGAAACCCTACTTCCCTGGTTTATTAGCTTGATATACTGAAGAGAATTCGGGATATGGCCCCTCAACTCACGCCGGCTGAACCCTTAGTCTCGAAAATTATTGCCCGTTAATTAATTTAGCAATTTTTTAAATTCAAGAATTTCAGTTTCCCTGATCACGGATTTTAGGACACGGTTAAATGTTCAATAGATAAAGTGTGATTGAAGCCAATCAGCAGGAACAACGATCAGTAGTAAACAAGATCAATACGTTTTGAGATACGAGTGCGAAAGTGTTGATTCTCGCACAAGTGTGGAGTTTTTCTCCCTTGCTTCGCTCGGGCGAGAATGACACGATTTGAGAATCAGCTCTCGCGCGTTGGGTTGAATTTAATGCATGCGAAGCGTGCGGAAAATCTAACTTTACGCACAGTGTGTAAAAAGAGTTTATTTTGGGTCTAAAAATGGGATAAAATTATTTCAACTTTTTTTTTTACACTTGTGGAGAACAGCTGAAAAAGATATTGAGCTTTTCCAACGTCTGAGATTCGAAATAACACTCCCCCTGTCTGAAATTTTCAATATTTTTTTTTATATTAATTTAGGCCTGATTTGAATAAAAAAAAAAGGGGCCCATGAACAACCCCAATTTACACTTTATACAATTTTTTACTTTTATCTTACCCGCAGATTTGAGGGAAGTAATGCACCGCGATTCTCTTCCAGATTTTTGGTGGGCTTCGGGAATACTTATTCTGAGAAATGGTAGAACATATAATTTGAATAACTCGTAATACGTCTTTTCACACATACACACAACTATGGGTATGTATACGTACGAATGGCTCAGAACTTTGGCAGAAGAATTATTCTTTCTTATATCTCCGCGTATATTTCTCTCCTCCAAAGAAGGAAGAACCAAGTGAGTGAGATATTTGAGGTGCTTCATTCTAACGAGCAACTCGTTATAAGCACATTTTATACGGAATCTTTGGGGTAGAAGTGAAGCTTATATTTGCAAATGAAATTGGTTTAATTTTACGGCATAGAGGTATAAGGTATTGTGTTCATCTGTTCGTCGATTCCCACGAGCTTTTATCATCCGAACAAGTATTCGCGAATTTCTTTACTTTATTCGCCCCCTTTATCTCATTTTTTCGCTGCCGATACTCCACGTGACAGATTTTTATCTGAACTAATTTTTGCCGAAAGAAAATGCTCTGAGATTTTTATTTTCAATGTAATTAACACAGAAACGAAATTTAAATACTCTTTCAACACGCTGTGCGTAAAGTTCGATTTTACGCATGCTTCGTGTGTATAAGATTAGACTCAACGCGCGTTGTATTAAAAAACGAAGTCCGATACACGTGGAAAGGGTGATTATCGACTCGTGTGATTTTCACCCTTGCTTCGTCCGAGAATCACCACTTTCGCACTAGTATCGAAAAGTGATTCTCCAGCCTGAACCAATTCCTTACTCTAAACCGTTTCGAAACACATCAAGCTTTCTTTCTTCATAAATACATAAATTATTTTCCTTGAAAATGAGATGAAAACGCAATCGATATCTCATTTTTCAACCCAGTTGTAATTTTCTTTGTACTCAAAGTGACACTTGCTTTCCTGTTGTAATTACAATATGGGGAACAGATATCCCGATTAGGCGAGTACTCAAAATTGGGATACAGGCCCATCCTTTCAGCAGGGGTTAATTTGTATAAAAATTCATCATTCGGAGTGTCAGCAGCGAAAAAAATTAAGATACAAAAAAGAAAATAAAACTTTATCCTCGAGACTCCCTAATAGACATTTTCAGGGGGTATATTTGAACTCAAGTTCATGTATCATGTATATGCTTATATATCCCCCGCTCGCTTGTGTATAATATAATTACTCTGAAAGCGTTTCCGTGTCAACCTTAACCGCAGACGACTCCCATGAATTTGGTATGAGATAATCATTAAATCATCGAAATGCAGTTTTGCAGTTTACGACAGGGAAAGTCCCACCTAAACTTTCAGAGTACCTGCCAGAGGAGGGTGGCTATCTACAAAGGACTTTGTAATTTAGCCACCCGGACTTAAACATCTTGACTAATTATACGGAAAGACCGGATCTGGACCCCGGAAATTCACGAGCTTGAATAATTAAAGGGATTACTGTGTGAGACGAGAGAAAAATAGCATTAAAAAAATCATCAAATTAAGGGTGTTACTCAGTCCGCTTCTTTCTTACCGCAAATACTTTGACTAAAGAACGGAAAAACCGTATATTGGTATTATTTTTATTGATAAAATTATATTTTCGCATTCGGGATTGATTTTTTGGCTATTTTACTATTGGATATCATTCAGCAATCAATCATAATCATTTCATCTTTGCTCGTGAATTTTTATAATAAAATTCGTCAAGAATTTAAAGGATGCAAGCAGAATTTTTTTTCTCCTCAACTCTCTTGGAAAATTTCATTTTTCACCCTTAAAATCGATTTTTCATCCCTTATTATGTCCCTAAGTCTCGAGAAATTTGTTTCTTTTTCTTTCAATAGCTGATCATATGGTTTTGAAAGTCACGATTGAACTTACGTACAAAAATGAATAATCTGACATCGAAAAAACGCGCCTAATATTTCTGGTCTGAAACCCTTCTGCCCCGTTCTTTTTTTTTTTTTTTTTTTTTTGAATTTTCTGTGCAGATTTCGCTGCTCGTATTATAAGTGCGCCCGACCCCGCAATACGCCGTAAACTGGGCGACAGCTGGGTAAACTACGACTTCGGCAGACCGCGTATACTGTAAACCGTATAGTAGATGCACGTAAACAAACATGTCCTGCGAGCAGCTTTCAAGCTCGTGAAAATTTTTAATTTCGTAAATCGAAAACGCAAGATTAGAATCATTTTTTCATTTGTGTGTGTGTGTGTTTTTTTTTCTCAAATTTACACGCCTGAATGAGGGTAAATTTCATTTTTATTTGATTCATTTAAAAATTACGGACGTCAGATTTTGGAAAAATTTATTTAGTTATTTTCACATTTGATCGAATTTCGGAAAAGAAAATTATGAGAATCACTTATGGGACTTTGTGGGATTTGGAAAATTAATTTTCTTCATTTTATGAGCTTCCATCAGACTTCGTAGGGTTTGACTATCGAATTTTACCAAAATTTCATAAAATACGAATAGATCTTGATAGATTTTATAAACTTTAATAAAATCCAATTAAATTACATAATATTTCACGGGGATTGACGATACTTATTGGGTTTTCAAAATTTAGTTAACATTTGTTAAAAAAAATTGCATAATATTCATCAAAATTTTATACAAAATTTCGTAACGTTTAATTCATACAGTTTCATAGAGTTTCATTACTAATCAATTGAATAACACTTGGTGAGATTAATTAAAATTTGAGCAGCGAACCTACAAGGCTTTATATTATGTAGTACGTGGGCGAAATTTAATTACGAAATTTCTCGTTTCTGACTTAAGATACCGAAAAAAAAAAAGAAAAAAAACTTCAATACTGAGCAAAGATGAAGACCAAAGTTATCAGTTTTATAAAACCAAATTAGTTAAATAAAAAAATAGGACAGAAAAAAAAAACAAGAAATTAAAAATTCACGTAAAATCGCATGAATATTACCATCACATGATATATCTCGTTCAAAAAATCAAAAATCATGAGATTTCATAATATACAAAGATTTTGATGCAACCCCATCGACCCCCAGCGTGCAGGACCATATTTCAATACAGTGTTTCACCCCCTCGCACGACGAGGTAGGTGGGTAGGTATGGATAGGGTATATTATATAAATATATATATATACAAGCTCAATTTATGCGTGAAATTTTCACGGGGGTAAGGTAAGCTGAGGCAAGGTATAGGGTATAAGGTATAAGGTGAATCATTTTATTGAGATAAGGTGAGGATATATACGTCTCAGAATTCGGTGGAACAATGGCTTATACCACGTCGACAAGGAAATTCTATTACCTACATCGTTGGTTACCTAAGGGGTTGCGGTACCGTGCAACGGGTTGGATCGAATCGGTGGTACGGCACGGGTGTAGGTCTTCAGCTGTAGGGTAGAAAAGGGTTGGTGATGGGTTAGCAATCGTGGATTTATAGGTGCTCGCTAATAATACTTGCGCGTTGCCTCTAACCCCGAGAGATATATTGACGGGAAATACTCTACAAGGGGGAAGAAAAGAGAAAAAAGAAGAGAGGGAGAAAAAAATAGAGTATAGGAGAGAAGAAGCGGGCCATCTTGTAATAACGCCTCGCCAAGACTATATTTTTTCCTCCTCTCTCACCTTCCGATTTTCTCCTCTTTCTCTCCCCTATTTTTTCGTTTTCTCGTCCCTTTTTCCTTTTTTCTTTCCTTTTTGTATTTTCTCTTTTCACTCCTTTTTTCTTTTTCATCCATATATATCCACCAGCCAAAAAGGCGCCGAGTCCCCCCAGAGCCAGGGACGTTATAGCATCAGTCGAATCTTAGATTAGAACTTATTTCTTCTTTCTCAAAGAAAATTGAAGAACTGTTGTAGAAAAGCACCCCGCTATGTAGTCAGCTACGTATACATGTTTGCATGCGAAGAAACGTGACGGAATCGCAATTTTGAAATAAAAATATTTCTTCCGAAAATTTTTGCCCTTTTTTTTTCTTCCCTTCCCTTTTCTATTCTGTTTCTTTTCCTTTTCCAACTCTTCGGTCGTAGATATATTACATATTTCATACGCATTCATGGGCCAGCTCCGCTTTTACTCATCTTAAAATCGTTTTCCGTTAGGTTATAGCTAAATTCGCAATGCGAAAGATGTGACCTGCAGATGTGATGAAAACCGTTTGAAAGTGAATGTAAAAATTGTGGGGTCATCCACTCGAGGCAGACCCTGCCAGGGTTTAGGGTTGGTTCGTTTCACGTATCAAAGGATGTAATTTTGTCTCTTGCGGCGAAGGGTAGGTATATAGGTATTTTTATTCAACAAATGGTTCTGTATAAGTCCCTCAGGTTCGAATTTTCGCAAGGTTCTTTTTTCCCCATTCTTTGGGGGATGAAAAAGTATCGCTTTTAAATCCCCGAGATGAAAGATACTTAGTTGTCAAGAAAAACATCCATTTTTATATCGCAATATATTATTATTGTTAATATTTCTATATATATACAATTGTTATACATTGAATGAACCTGATCAATCAATCAATCAATATAAAGAAAGAAAGAAAGGAAAGTAAAAGCAGAAAGGGAAAAAGGGAAAAAAGGAATAGTACGTACGTCTGATTTAATGAGTATATAATTTATCGTTAAAATTGCACACTTGAAGAACCTCTAACATTAACATTATCGAATACTGTATAGAAAGTGACGTGAATTTAATGAAATCGACCAGAAGTAATGCGGAAATTCTGCCTTCAATGAATTTCATTCGATTTAATACGCGAACCATAGAATCGGATCGCGTTTAAATTCTGAAATGGAAAATAGATTGAATCCTTAGATTCAAAACGACGTTGTCATTTGAATTTAATTATAACGTACGTCGTACGCGATCATCGTCAGAGATTTTGTTTTTTTTTCATCATTTTCTTTAAGGGTAAAAATAATCGTTGTTTGCCATTTTTCGTTTTTTTTTTTTTTTTTTTTTTTCTTCCTTTCCTAATTACTTCACAAAATATATAATTGCAACGGTTATCCGTTCACCCGATAAAAAAAAACCAAAAAAAAAAAATTCAAGAGAGACAGAATTTTTTTTAAATAGATTCATTCGCGTTATAATGGGTAAAATAATTAATTACTTATTAAATGAGTGAAAAATTTCTTCGTTTTAAAAAAAAAAAATAAAATAAAAGGACTCACGTATGACATAGGTATTTTTTCTTTATTCTTTATCCCGTTTCAACACACTCACACCTTAATATTCCCCATCAACCTGTAAATTGCTATGCCATAAAAAAAAAAAAAAGAAAAAAAAAAAAATTATATATATATTTCCTTTTTCTTCTCTCTTTCTTTTATTCCTTTTTCTAAATTACCGACACTTTTGGGTTCCGAGCTTTTAAGGTAAGTGTGTCGTATATTGTCGTTCTCAAATCGTCGTTGCCCGAGCCTATACAAATCCTCGAAATCGCAGGATATGTCTTTGCGTCTCAATAAAACACGCGCATTTACTTATATACCTATGTATTCCCGCGTTATATGTTGCCCCATGTATTTCGATTGTACATATATACATATTCCACCTAGCTGTGCAAAGGGTGTCGCCAAAAAATTTGCAAGTCATTTTTCGTCCGAAACGTTCAACCGAATATCAATTTTGTGCCGAAAAATATTAAACTAACAATTTTACATCGATGTAATAAGACGGTTTTATTAATTGGATAATTTTATATCAGAATTCGCGACTTCTTCGACTTAACTTCGCGTTGGAATAAAAATCTGCAAATTTTTAATCCAATAAACTATTCAGCTCTTCTTCATCGAATAAAAATCAAAGATGAAAATCAGAGTCTAAAGAATTCTTTGAGAAAGGATTTTTAGACCCTAATTTTTTTTTTTTTTTCAAATTTACCAAATTTTAAGATCGACACTCTGTATCTGCGCGATATATATATATATATATATATATATATATATATATATCGCCATATCGGACTATTACATCCCCCGCGTGAGACTCTTTCGAATCTTTTCAACTTTTATTTGACTCTATGGAATCGAGAAAATTGGGCGAGGTGCCTCTTAGTCGATCAATTTCGCGTAAGGGCACATATATAGTCCAATACATATACGTACATGCATATATGCAATATACACACATGATATAACGTAACATAAAAGCGGGAGATTCAAATGGAAAGAGCTTAACTGTCGTAAATATGATTTGTCCTCACAGGATATTCAGAGAGTAGGTATATGGTATATAGAAATTTTTTTCAATTACCATCTCCCATATTTTATTTTGTTTTATTTACCTACATTTTTTCTTTATTTCTTGGTACCATTTTTTTTTTTTTTTTTCCTCTTTCTTCTTCTCTTATCCATTCATCCCTTTCCCTTCCCTTATCTCTTTTTCTTTCTTCCGGAGCTTTTCTTACCGTGAAGCCTACCCACCTACGTTGGCAATGGCGTTTTTTTTTTCTTTTTTTTTTTTCATTATGAAATATTCCGGTTTACATTACCTGTAGAAAATCGAGCTTTTCTTCGGTTTCTTCTTACCTGTATGCTTCAGCTATATTTCTATACCTACGTATACGTCGTATATACGAACACACAGTCGTGCAGATACGGGCAATTTTTTTTTTTGCAGATAATGTTATCCTTACACATAATACACGACCGTCTCGCCTAAAAATTGAGTTTCAAAATGAATCGAACACAATCTACTATCACTCCCCATCTATAGATAAGAAAAATCTCAATCCTCCCTTAGCGCGTGAATATAAGAATTTCGAAAAATTTTCGAAAAGCAGTGAAAGTTCTGTAATAATTTTCAAACTGTCCCTGAATATATATGAAAAAAAAAAAAAAAAGAAAAAAAAAACACTATTCTGAAAGGATTTGAAAAATTGAAAATTAGAAACAATTCGTAAAAAAAAAAGAAAAGAAAAAATATCGTTATGATATCACTGCAGTTCATTTCGGTAACTCGAATCGGAAAAATTTTACTGCTTTTTTTATTATCGCTCATCACAGCGAGGAAAATTTTCTCTTTGGTTGATACCGACGTCTGTACATCCTTTGGCAAATATCGGTACATAAAATCAACTGCACCAACGGTTTTGGTTGGTTTGAAGGTAACATGGTAGTCTGGCGTGACGCCACGCAAACGAATATTGCCAATAAACTGCCAATCCAATTTAGCTACGCAGAATATACTACCGTTCGGTTTTACTACTTCGCGAAAACCCGGTCTCCATCCACACGTCTACGATCCTATTCCTATTCCTATTTCCACTGTAATGGGGAAATAAAATGTAAATAGTGTCACCTTTACTTCTTCGGCTTTTACTCCTAAAACTTTCTGTTCGCGTTCTAACCGTCGCCTCAAATTCGACGTCGTATAATAATAATTGGTAGAATTATTTCCGAAAAATTTCTACACACACGGATAAATGGAATGAAAATTATTTTCAAAACGGTGATAGTAGAATTCGAGTATGTACATCCGAATTTTTATTTTTTTTTGCAAAATATTAAAAAACTGCGACAAGAATCGATTTCGTAATCGCAATTTCAACGGTTTAATAACCCATGAGAATTATTATAGGTCGACAGCCCCGATATAGAGGTAAATTTTCTGTATTACCTGCGTTTCGCTATATATCCTCTCGGGCGAAAATTTTCATTGATTAATTTCTATGTAGTTATTTAACGGGACGATGATCATTGTAATTAATATATTTTCCAAATTAAATATGAGGCTGTTGAATTTTCGGTTTAATTTAGCCTTTTTGATACGTTTCCCGTCTCGTATAGACGATTATTTATACATTATGATATAATGTATTTATTTTTCGAAAAATCATGATCGAATTAATTACGATTTCATTCTGTTTCGTGTGGAATAATTTCCGCTATCGCGTATGTATAATATTTTGACGTTGATTGAATAATTGAAAATTATACTGTAAACCGTCGAGACTCAGTTACATCGCAATCATCGAGCCAATTATTTTTCCGCGTCAATGCGGATCGGGTGCAGCACGCGTTTTCCCCCAAAGAAATTCAGTTTTATTATCATTATATTAATCGCGGGTGAAAATATTCGCCGTTTTTTATTTCGCTGCTAGATTTATCCACCGATTAGCTACGGGCCTAGTAAATTTCCGTTTCAACGTAATCATGGGGGTGGATGCGGGATATAGCCACATACCCCTCGCGCGGTGATTCCATGACGTTGGCGTATCCTTAAGGGTATAAAATGGCAGGAAGTGATACGATAGAATATATCTAGGATATAGGATACGCTGGGCGTTAGGTTAAATGAACTTGTCCTCTCGTATATAGAAGGCTCAGGCAGGATTACGCCAGGATTATACGAGATTAAAGCTCCTTGGTTGGCCGCCTGCAGGACACTTTCCTGCTAACTACCGTCCTAAATACATATCTGCACCAGTATCCTGCCTGGAAACGCGACGTGTTATCCTTATTTCCTCCGCAGAATTTCCTCTAAATATGAATAATAACAAAAACAAGAATAAGATCGATCCTTATATCCTTTTCTTTGTAAGAAGAAGGACGATTCGAAGATCTACTAGTGCTATCTAGTCCGAGATGATCGATTTCCTCTTTTTTCTATCTTTCGGTTATTTCTATAATTCCTTTCCCCTGCCGCCATGACTCTTTCACTTTTCCTCTTCGGGGATGGGGGCAGTTGTAAAGGATCAGCTATACTTGCTAGGGAACGGATTATATAAGAAGAGATTAACCAGAGAGTGAGATAGAGAGAGGGAGAGTTAAGAAGGACCTTTCTGGGGTACCGACAACATTAGGGCAGACCAGAAATCGTTGAGGCTAATCCACTTGATCTTTCGAATCTTTACTTCAGAGTAGGTATACTAGCTGGCTGAGAGTTTCGTGGTTGAAAACGAAAGGCTTTTAGGAGTAAGGTCCACGTTTTTGGGGTGCGGAGGTACAAGGTAAAGGGTGGTCTACGTTCGTTCCGAAGGTCGTATCATCCCCGAATTATGATAAAAGATTTAAATCTTTTAAGTGAAATGTTATTCGTTGATAGAATTTTTGAACAAAAAATTCCTTTCCATTAATATTTAAGCCTCGTATAAAATAGTATTCATCAAACTTTTACTTTTTCTGCTTTTTTTACTCGCAAATTTTTTTCCTCCTATAATATCCTGCAGCATCTCTCTGACGTATACTTTCACAAATATTTTCCCAGCCATCTCACACTGCATTTTAATTTTCTTCATTTTCTCATTTCTTTTTTCCATTTGCAAAGACGTTTCCAAATATATGTATACGAGAAAAAGAGTACCGCCTTCAAATTTTCTCACCTGAATAACATTTTTTTTCTTCCTATTGCAGTATGGCTCCGAGAAATGTAAAGCTCGGTATACTCCTTATCTAAATCCGAATATGACCGAATTAAAAACCACCCCAGCGTATGATATGGGCAGGACAAATATTTATAATACATAAAATTTCGCCATGTATGGAGGGATAGGTACACATAATATATGCGAGCTTTTATTCTTCCGTTACTCATTCCTCATTTGCAAATTGACTCTACAAAGTCATCTTCTCCAGAGCATCACGTCATTTTCTGGAGTTCTTTGTAAAGAGGGACTATGGAGTAGCACCGCGTAATGTATAAACAAGAAGGGGAATTTTTTTCTCTTTTTCATTATTATATATATATATATATATATATGTATACCCTCCCTCATACTGCATTCTCTCCGAACCCTCGTTTGAAGAAAAGTAACCATACCTACTACCCCGCGGGTAGGTTATATAGTCGTGCAATTTTATACAGAATATGTAATATGTTGTTATACAGTTTATGCAAACTTTATATAATGTGTACATACGTATAACATATACATATCTACTAGTTAGGTAAACCTAACACACGATTTTATTACTCATAAACTCTACATACTCGTTTCTTTTTTTTTTTTCTTATTATCTTTTTTGATTTTCTATAAAAAATTCTTTCAATTACTGTAAGACGATTGTGATGATTAGTATTTTTGGAAAAAATGATAAGAATAACAAAAATAAATTCAAACTAGAAATGAAAAACGAAAAAACGAAAAAACAAAAAAAAATAAAAATAATAATGATAGCTGACGTCAGATTTACAAGTCGTATTATAATAGCGAGGTGGATGACGCCAAGCAGTTCTTGTTATACGCTCTGCCGCCTACGCGTATACGTAGTACGTCCGTTCGTGTCTGTGATTACGGTCAGAGCAGAGGCCTATCTGCTTTGTAATTAACTGGTTGCACCTGGGTTGTGTCGTGCTTGGCTAGGGCAACCCCGATTTTATTGAAGGATGAGAAGAGAGAAGAGTGAAGAGAGGAAAGAGAAAAGAGAAAAGAGTAAAGAGAAAAGTAGACGTGGTCTAATTAGCGAACACTGAGGCCTTGGCACGAGCCCTTTTCTCACTGCTAACCCAATTTGCGTTCTTTTTTTCTTCTGTTTTTATTTTTTTTATTTTGTTTCTATGAAATCTTGACATTGATTCGCGCGATAATTTCATTTTCAACGAAAGGTACGTGTATTAAATTTACAGGATTTCACATCAGCATTAAAAAAAAAATTTCCATCTAATTCTATCAGCTTTTCAAAAATTTATTAAATAGTATGAATATCCCAATTCCTTTTCGCGGTGGGGAAAAGTAGAAAATACTAATAAAGAGAGAAGAAAAAAATTATGATAACGAATTCGGCTGTATCGTTTTTCGCATCGTTTCCTTCTCCTATTTTTTCTTTCTACTCATTTCATTCGATTTTTCATTTTATTTCATTTTCCTTCGCTTTTCATTTACTTTTACCTTTATTTTCGTTGTTGTTTTTTTTTTTTTTTTCTTTCTTTTTTCGTTCTTGTTTTGGTTTTATTTTCTCCTTTTCAGATACGCGACACTCGTCAAGCTGAGAGACACTCGAGAATTGAATTCTGAACGAGCTTGTGAATTGCCTTCAGAGTGGGGCAACCTGCGACGACTTACCACCTTCGTTATATATCCTTTAATCACTTTTCGCGGCTTTTAGATCTCCGTTATCCTGCGTGGTTTCATTCTTGCATTCGGTTTAGAGAGGGAGGGGGAGAGAGCCTTCGTTGATAACAAGAAAACCCGAAATATAGGTGAATCGCCTCTTCGTATTATAGTCCTGTGAATTTTTTAGCGAGATTGTAGTAAGTGTAGAGAAAAATAGGTCAGCGTTGAACTTAGAGCCTTTTATTTCTAGAGTTAAGAATTTTCCGAAGAAAGTTGAGACAAATTACAGTTACCAGGATCTCTGAGAGCCATGAGAGCTATAACTTCCTTATTGCAGACAGCGAACGCTTGTCAAATCGAATTGCCACACTCTAGGTAAAAATAAGAAAAAAATTCAAATAAAAATAAGGACGAAAGAAATATATCAACAGGTTCGAGGACAATTTTCTGGAACCAATTATCCCTGTATTATATTATATATTAGGGTGGTACTTATTTAGGGCTCGGATTTACCAAAGTAAATAATATAAGTCCGGTTGTTTTGCCTCATAGAAAGTGGTAATAAATAACGTTAATTAAGAGCGTTGTGTTTAGCAAGAATTGAGCATAATATGTCTATAAAGTTGTATAATTTTCTGTAGATTTTTGGAAAAGTGTAAATCAAGTGTAAAAATGAATGCGAGTTAGTTTCATCGTTATGCGCGTAAATACTAGGTGGAATTCATAAATGAGTGGAATATGTAAAGGCAGCTATAACAAGCGCTCTAAAAGGTAATATTTCAACTACTTCTTGTTTGCGTGCAGATACAACTAACTTTGTCTTGACATGAAAAACGTTTAGTTTCAAGACCCGGGAAAAGCATTCGTGAATTATGGATACGAAGGTGTATGATATACCCGGCTTTCTCCTATACTTATACCACGGCTCGGATCTTAAATCTTTCAACATTCAGTTGGTCTCCGAATGATCACGTCCTTATCCCTTTAAAAATTCAGGATAAAAATGAGAGGGGATGTGTTATCCCGTGAATTTGTCTCCTGGTAATAAAAAGGAGGACTTGAACATCCCCGGACTGGTGAAATGACGATTTTTGCTCGGCACATCAAGTAGGGCGTGTTATATCAGAGTTGTATATTGTTTCGAAAGTAGTTTACCCAAGAGTTAGTCAAAGTTGGATTATTACCAGCCGATGGCCACACGCAAACGTAGCTGCCGTCCGGAATTGAATTACACCCCTAACCACCGGGTGGGTGGATTTAAGGGGTGAAATAAATTTACCCGCGACGTTATGCTGTGCGCGGAACCTCCCTTGTGTACATGATATAAAATCTAGTGTCACCGTCTTCTCATCGTAGGTAGCACGAGGAGCAAAACGCAAAAACCCTCCCGGATATTAGTCGGCCATATTTTTGTCCCTCGGGGATATCCCTCGATTTTTATTTATTTTTCTACCCGAAACCGAACGGCTCTGTTCAACAGGAAGAACTCGGAGCCTTTTATGTTGACTCCGAAAAAAATGGCATACATATTAAAATGAGCCTTCCAAGGCGCCCACCTAGCTGCGATTCAACATTGAACGTACTTTACATCGCCTAAAGGGGATCTAAATACTTCTCGGTAGTGTCAGAGCGGAAAATTTGTGTGACTACGAAATCCTCAAGGTGTATCCGCCCGGGATGAAATTCTAGGAACCATTCTGGCCTCATGCACAAGAATATAGGTATATCTATATACGTGGACGTACGTATGTGAGGGCAGAATTTAGTAGCAGCGAGTAACCGGGACAGCTAAAACCCGGCACTCGGTTTTCCGAAATTATAGTCACCCTGTATGGACATATATGTGTACACATGTATATTTACATATATGGGATGCAGAAATGTCTGTAAGAATTTTACCCAGCCCAAGCTTTGAGCAAAGTTAGAAGGAATCGGGGTCAGCCCCTTATTTGTTCTCGGGGATCTTGTCACGCGAGAATTCGATCTGTAAGGGTTGAGTCATTCAAACTATAACGCGACAGTTTCTTGGTTATCGGTGTATTGTCCCCTCTGTTATGTTCGGGCAATTAATTCACGTGACAGAGTACTTTTTTGAAATATTTTACGGCCCTGGTTTTAACCAGAACTTATTTTTTTAAGGGAAGATATAAGTTTTCTAAAAGACAATTGCCGCTGCTGCAGGTGGCGTGAATAACCGAAATCCTATAAGTAGGACGCGGATGAAAATATTGGAACGAAATTCTTTGAGAATGTTCAAATCGGGGGCAATACCCCGCGGAAAAACGGGAACAACGGCGACTCCAGGGCTGGAAAGTTTGTCAACCGGTGGAAATTCTGAACCAGCTACAGCCAAAACAAGGTCCTCAAGGAAATCGAAGAAAACGTAAGAGCAAATAAAGTTTCTAGACAATTTCTCAACTTCTATAAGTATTTGCTAGCTAGCTCTTGGCGCGCGGGCTAGCTTTGTTTTCAATTTTTTAACGCTGAGAGAATCAGCGAGGAAATGAAAGCCCAGTAGGTGGCGATGAGATAATAAAAATAAAAGAAAAAAGGAAAAACGCGGAAAAACAGAATCGGAAAAAATCTTCAATCGTACTGCATGCGGTTAGCTGTCATTCTGATTTTCACACCGATTTTCAGAAGAGAAGGAAACGGAAGACATTTGAAACCATGCAGTAGTCAGAAAAAGAAAAAGAAAAAAACCGCTTTTCAACCTGTTCGATATGTCCGACGTGGGAATTGCAGGTAAGTTTCGAAACGCTGGAAGTCCGGATGATCACGAGGTGATAAACCATCGGGTAATTGTAAGGGGTGTAAGGTCTGGTCGGAAAGTTCAATATCACACATCTTTAGATTCTATGAAGTTGGTGAACTTTTCTTAGTCGAAATTTATACGGCTATTATCCGTGAGCTAAGAGTATGACATAAAACTGCAGCTCGTTGATTTGTGGCCGATTAGATCCGACATGAGATAAGCTAATTATGACGTAACCCGCGCACGAACGCGACTTTTTTTTTCCGCTGAAGTTGAACTCGTAGTCTAGTCTCTGGGATCAAGACCCCTAGGGTTTCTTTCCTGCAGGATTGATGGCCGCGTGGTAATTATAACTAATTGAGTAATGCGTCATTTCAGTTCCCGCACGAGGCCAGATCCTGAACATCTCGAGGTTGCCAGGGTTCCTCCCTGAGGACTCGTCCTTCGGTATGAGTATCCTTGAAACCCGTGAATCCCCACTGCAGACTGAACAACAGCTCTCCCATCAACCGCCATTAGGTCAGAGTCTTGTTTCCGTCGGGTCATCCGTATGTCGAATTTGTCACACAAACACAGTTCGCGAACGACTGATATCACCGTGTAGGTAAGGTAAATCTTTAACGAAATTCCAACCCCCTTACGCAGTCGATCATTTCCTGGAACATCTCCAGTTTCGGTTATACCTCATCCCACCGCAGGACCTAAGTCTATTTAATCGGCGCCTTGATCTGTGCAATTTTATCGACCGGTGTAATCAGTTTGAAAAGCATTGAGCCATTAGCACTAACGACATAGAGAATGAGAAAGATCCCCTCGAGTAACTAAGTGGTACTTTGTCAGTTGGACAAAAAGATCGGGTTTGTCTTCGGGGGGGGGGGGGGGGGGGGGAGGTTTCTGGTCGTAGAATGAGTACACCACCTGGTTTTTCTCTGTAGTTTATACTTTCTGGGATAAAAAGAATTCCGAATCTTCAAAGAGATTATACTTTCCTTCTCGATCTCGTTCGACGATTATTCGGTAACACAAGTATGTCCTGAAGGCGTACAGGCGACAAACCGCCAGGGAATTACACGAGAAACTCTGCGGGATAACCAGATTAAGAACCACAAATCTTCCTCGGTTCTCCCGCAGCCTCTAGCACCACGAACACCAGCATGGCATGGCAGGCCGACTTCCAACCGCTAACACTACTATTTTAATCTCAACTTGTTATGCACATAGCCTGACTAAACGAGAAGTCTCTCTAACTTTCGGGGACGTACGAATGCAAATTTCTTTGACAAAACTTGTTTCTTAAAACTAAATTACAATACCCTATATCTCAGTTATACACTGAATTTAACAACCTACAATGCAACTCTTAATTGGATTTACACTATTTTCAGAGACCGCGAGTCCTCCGGCAAACTTTGAATAAATCAAAACCGGCTTCACCCCTTTATCTCAAAAATATATTACGATTATCGCGTTAATCACATAACTTGTTTACCCCAGATGCAAGGGGACTTTGGCCTTCGTACATTTGTCATGTCTAGAAAGATGGCTGAATCAATCATGCAGGAGTTACTGCGAGCTGTGTCGTTATCGTTTCAACGCTGTGGAAACGCCGCGATATAGATGGTCAGTTCACTCCTATTTTCCCTATTTTCTCCTCCTTCTTCTTCTTCTTCGTCTTCCTTTTTCCCTCTTTGCTTTATTTTCGCAGTGATAACCTTAAGCTTTGAGAATCAAAGATGGCGTCTCTCGTAGCGATACGAAGACCCGCCGAACCGCCCCAACTACCAATAAATAAAACTCGAGGCTCTACCGATTTGTTTTATCGGTAGGGAATTGCCACGAAAGTGGTTCTCTCAATCTCTCGACTCTAGTTCCGTGGATTTGTTTGTCCATCTTTGCTTCCGTCTGCACAGTACCTTGTATAGCATACACCGTGAAAGTTTAACTCCGATCCCCCAAGCTCGGCGAATCTTAAAGCTTAAACAATGATTTTTTCCCTAATTCCCAAGAGGAATTAGTCCCTCTCACTAAACTCTAGACTTCGACGATGGCGTTATTCTAAACAACTGTAAGCCGGTAGTAGCAGAAGCTCCTCTTTATATCGGGCATTGAAATATATCCAAATAGGTTTATTATGCAGTGAGAGAAGACGCGATTGCTTCAACCCAAGATTAGCGTGGACAAGGAACTCCGGATATTTATAAACATTATGCTAATTAGTAATTAGCGACTAATGAAATTACCTCGAAATTTATTTTAGGCCCGAAGCTCTCAGAATTTGGATCAGCCATCCCAGAAATCGAAGACACATTCAGTCTGATTTTCTGATCTTGACTCTCCTCACTGTCGTCACGGTGGGACTTTTGGCGGTCTGCCTTTTGGGTAAGTTGGTCTCACCAGGATCAGGGAAATAAAGATTTCGTAAGTTTTTTTTTTTTTTTCTTTTACTTTTTGATCGTTGATTAATATGCAGAAATGCGAACGGAACGAAGAGGAGAAAAATTTTTACCGGCACGATTTTAATCCGAGGTAGTTTGAAGTTTGTGAAAAAAAGAAAAAAGAGAAAAAAAAAAATTCACCGTTAACTGTAAATCCTTCTCTTCGAATAAATTGGCAACCCGATGTAGCCGCCAATCGATAAGCTAATAATAATTAGCAGAGTTGCATTTAGCGAAAAACGGTGGTAAATCAAGCCTGAGATTTTACGCCGTTATACCAGCTGCTGATGAATTATATAACCAATATATCACCGCGTTCCTCAAATTAAACGCAAGTCATTCTGAAATGTACGTTTGTGTAGATTAGCCTCGGGATCAGTTTCGATTTTATGCCAAAAATTTAGAATTTAATTATCTCTGTGTTTATCGAGTAGATATCTAATAATTTTATAGGAGACGAATTGATCCACGATTTATAATACGCGTGCCACGTGTCTCGAGAAATTTTCATTTTATTATAGCGTGCGGAAGTAAAAATGATGGGAAATTAATTGAGGGAAAAATAGAATAAGAAAATAGCTGTGTCTAAATTTTGGGACTAACCAGCCTGAAGAAATAAATTTCTGTTGAAGGTATGCGCTACTTTGTTATCGAGGGTAAGAAAATTGGAATTTCAAGGATTTGGACGAGGGGAGCAATTTCGTTTTTCCTCACAATCGTCGTCTTGGGTTACGTGACCACCGTGTATCTTCTGATCAAGGTAAACCTCCCTCGTTTTGCTATTCTCAATTCTTTGTCTCCGTGGGAGCGGTTTTCTGCGCTTCAAGGATCGCGGTGAAACTTTGGTAGAAAAAAGAAACTCGAGTAGAAGCGCTAATCTTTCTTTTGACGAGGGTCTCTCCCGTCTTTCGTCCCCGGTTCGACTTTTCCGGTTTGACATTCGATGGGATAGCTACGATCCCGTTCAAATCAGAGATGAAGAATTCCAATTCTTCCGACTTTATTCGTCCTTTTGAATTATCTTGGCTCGATGACAGAGGAGATATGAAAAGGTCGATGACTCAACGCGATCCGTCGTATTAATTGATCATTCAACCCTCACGAAAAAAAAAAAAAAGAAAAAACCATCCTGCGGTGCTTGAAGAGTCTATATGCTCACCTATACGGAATCAATCATCTTTCACGATCGGAAATCTCTTCCGGAATCCGTGGTGCGATTTTTGAGCAATTTTGTCCTTTTTACTTTTTTTTCTTTGCCATTTTTTCTCCTTTCTTTTACGCCCGTGTTGCGTACGTCGAGTTACTGGAAAAGAGACGTAGATATTTCGCGAAAAGAGCTAACCGCATATGCGCTAGACGGGTCGTGACAGTTTTTGTGGACGTTGAAAGACCCTGAAACGACATGGGGCGAGGAGAATGGATGTAGAAAGGTTTAATGCCTCTCTGACGTGACAGTTTCAAAGAATTCCTACAGAATTGAGTGCTTCTCTCTTTTGTATAACTCGGGGAAGAACTCTTTTGAACAACTATTTTATGCTGTTTAAAAACGGTCAAGTTGCGTACGTCCATTTATTCATATATAAAAAAAAAAAAAAAAAAAAAAAAAAAAAAACTGGTACATTACACTGACGAGCTAATTAGTTCTTTAATTTTTTTTTCTAAATCATTTTCTCTCATTTCTCCACATTTTTTCATCCCGATTACCGTCGAAATGAAGAAAAGTCATTTTTAGACTGAACCCAATGTACTTTTCTCGTCATCTTATCGATGGGAATATGAAGTGAATAAAAGTTTGCCAATTTTGGAATTTCTTCTTCTGACATCATCAGATATTTTACCTCTTATTCGATGGGGGTTTGTTTCATTTTTTAATTGAAGTAACGGTTTATCTGAATTCCTGACTTATTTACCTGATGAAAGTTGGCTATTGAAAAATTCTTCAGAGACAGAGCGCGGCGGGGTGGTTCTATAAAAATACTGGGGTAATTCCTGGGCAAATAAATCATGGAAAACAGTTGCCAATTAATTTCGAGTCACCGTATAAGTGATTGATGGAATAACTTTTACGGACTGTGTTCACCTGTTGTCGATCGAATGAATTACTTGTGAGGATGGGATTAAACAGAAAAGTAGAGAGGCGGAGGGGGCGAGAGGGAGGAAGAATTTTTTCAATTTCTTTGTTCATTAATTATCAAACTAGGTTACATTTTTTCTCCTCTATTTCCAGGACCAAATGTCTCCTTGGTATCGCTGGTGGAAAAATACAGTAAATGTCAGATTAGTGATGGACCCACAAGAGTCTTTCAGACGTTTATCAATCGAATCTCTTCCTGATCGAGGGACTCAGTCAACGCCTTCCTCACGTGCTGCAGAAGACAAAGTGGGTGACTCTGACGAGACCGGAATATGACATTTCAAGTAGCGCTTAAAAAGTTCTTAGGATTTTCAGACCCTCCTTTTTCCGCGAGAAAAGAACTATCACTCTTTTCCCAATATTTGTACATTAGAGCGATCCTTAATTTGATCATTTTCGAATTTCAATGCTCCCATATTGGGCCGGGACGTCTCCAAATATGTAAAAAAAAAATCAGCCAAAACCCCGGGGAAAGTTTCAAAGGCTTTGGGGCAGAAGTTCAAATTGAGATAGTAACCTGGGATTTGACTAGATTTTTTTGTATATATTCGAAGACGTTTTGGCCAATGAGATCATTGAAATTTGAATATGACCGAATTAAGGACCACCCTGTAGTGCACATATACCTGTATCTCAAACTATGATAATCAGTTTTACTTTGCTAAAGTAAATCGGCCGTGTCGTCGGCTTTTCTTGAATTTGAATCCTCCCTCTTTTTATTAAATGATTCGACTCTCCATATTGGAGATGAAGAGAAAAAATTAATAATGAAAATATTTGGATGATAAATCGGGCGAATTTTTTCACCGGGTGAAAGTGAGCGGCAGAATTATCCTCGATTTCTAATATTATTCTGCTTCGATTCGTGTCTTTATTTCATAAAAGAAAAAAGCAATCGCGAAATGTATCAGAAATTGTTCCTACGCTTCGGGGTAATACGACATTTTTCAAATCGTTGTTTGGCTGAAAACAGAAGGTTACTTTCCTCGAGGGTGCAATTCAGGAACGGAATGAATAGATTCCAATCCGTGTAGGCGATGAGTATAGGAATACTGCGGAAAAATTTTAGACGTATAAATATCACTTGCTTTCAATATTTCACTGCATACACATACTTGCGGGTGTATACCATACGTGTAACATTTATTTATAGAACAAACGAAAAAGTTGCTTTTCATATTCATTCGTATTGAATGGAGGCAAATACGGTGCTGCTGCTGCTGCTGCTGCTGCAGGAACGTAGTCATTAAATTAATTTGATATAAATCCAACCCATGCCTCCTCTCATTAAGAAAGCCTTAGTTAGCTCTGAGGCCATTTCGCTCATTGACCATTCAGCCGTCATCGGAGCCCCCTCGACTAGCTATCCTTTAACAAATGCAAATAGATGGAGCAAAAATAACTTTGAATATTCAGTAAAATTTTCCCAGATCTCGTAAAATTATATTTTCAACCGTCGCGTCAGTCCCGCGGCCCCAGCAGCCTCGAGGAATGAAAGAATAATATTGCACCGTAAACTCTACTGGGAATTAGTTCGAATTACTCCTCGTATATTATAAGTCGCAAGTTCGTGACGTGGGTACGATAGATGATAATTAACAAAGCTACTGTACCCACGATGAGGAAACGATGAGGGAAAAAATGAATAACTTTTTATCACTATATGGTTTTGATATGAATTAGGAATCGCGCGTTCATCCGACCGAGACCATTTTATTAATTCTCGAAAAAAACGCTGTATACTTTTCACGCCATTTTTATATACCTAGTAATTAATCGAGGAGAGACAAACGTGTGTTCAACGGTGGGTATAGGCGCCTAGACCTAGTACGTAAATTGGGTAATCCTGAGTCCAAGAGAAATGCATGATGGTCAGAGAGTCCAGCGTGCGACGCGGGGCCGTTACCAGGGTGAATGTTTAATGGAGGATGAATTACGTTCATAATTAAACCAGCTAGTTGAGGAACTTTAAATTATATCTAACAAGACACCTACAGCCTTGGCTGAGCCGCATGTGTGTAGGTATACATACAGGCATGTATGTGTCCGGAAGAGAAATAATTAGAATTTCAATATTCATATACGAGAGGTTCTGCGAAATTCCTGGTCATTAAACTGCAGTTACTATGACCGGGGAACGGGAAAACCGGCAGAAAGCCAAACCAATTTTTTTTTTTTTTTTTTTCTACAGATTTTCGGGGAAAAAACACCGTCGATTTTCGCCCGTGGTATTTCATACTTCGTTAACTGGGGACCAATAACAATTGTTTTTTGAACCGTGACGCACGAGGATGTAAATATATGTATACAAAATCTATAGTCATTTCTCGGTTTGACCGCCCCTCCCCTAAACGATTTTCGAAACTTGTTGAAAGTCCCTACTTTGGATATAATCAACAGAGTAGATTTCCGCATGGTCATTAGACCCTGCGCAGCACGTGGGATGAAGAGGTATACGCTCACCTCATCTTTTCTGGAAACAGGATTCGCACGGTTTAGTTAAGCTTGGAGGAGAGAAAGCGACTTAATACGTCGAGCACATCGACCGGAGGGTAGTGTCACCTGAGTCTCTTCTGTATTTCTCCCTTTACTCATCCCATTTCTTACACGACCCCATCGTGAAGTACTACTTCGTTAGAGGGACGATGTTATTCCAAGGGAGATATGAGCTAGCTCCGAGTTTAAACCGAAGAAATAGGAACCTCTTTCTCGTTTCTCTTGCCCAGTTGTTAAAAGTTTATCACTATTTCCGAGCTACTTTATACAGTTACAAACCCTCGCTCATCAACTGCAGTAACGTTCTACGACGGTCAACCCATTCCTCGAGGATCTATACCTACTATACCCTCAGAATCGATTTGTCATGACGTTTTTTTTTTTTTTCTTTTTTTTTTTTTTTTATTCAGAAATTAATTGTCTCAAAAACAGAGAAAGGGTTTCCACGAAACACCCTTAACTATGTAAGATCGCCGATACGGACTGCAGATTTTAAAATAACCGTTTCAAAGCAGGAGAGTAATCCTTTTCGAATTTCATAATGGGACTTAGTGATAGATGCGGGGGTTAATTTCTCTCAGTATTACATACCCGAAAATTTCACGGTATAACATGATCCGGGGGGTATGGGTATTGGCCCATCATCTGACGCGTGTAAAACGAAAGTAAACCAACGTTCAGCCTAGACATAATGGACCTGTGGACGTGGGGGTGTGTGTACATAGTCTATATGTGTTTACACGTGGATATACCTATATACCTATACGCATGTGTATGTCTACGAAGTTTATACGTGCATGTGTGTACATGCACACATTCCCCGTTAAACTAGAGCTCGGCACGACGTCAAAGGGTAAATTTCAATTAGGATACGCTTCAAGAATTAACCGAATGCTACCAGAATGCTGGCATCACTTGTTTGTGCGGAATACGTCGCTGTATTATACTAAAGGTAGTGAATGAATGAACCGAACTTTTGCGCCTTTTATCTCCGAAGTAATTAAACAGATTCACTGCGGAGATTAATGAAAGAAAAAGTTATCGTTTTTGGAAAATATTGAAGCTATGATCGCAGGCGAAGTAATAAACCGGATAAAAACTTGGTTTATTAACACTGGATGATGTGAGGGTGGTAAATTAATGATCCATATCGAGGAGATGCGATTCTATCAAAGATCGAAGAAGAGATCTTAAAATTTCGGATCTAGGGACAGAATCGCGAAAATGGAAACAATCGTGGAAAAATTGTACGAAAAACTTCACGTGTAATGTGGCACAGATTCTTCATTCTTCAACCGATTTTTCAATATCATCGTCCGATTTTATCAGTGATAAAATATCTTCAAATCCAATTTTGAAAGTTTTTCAAAACGCTTCGTTACATGAGACGAAAAACGTATATCGGTATGAATCGAAAATTGCATTCGGTTGGTACAGGTCGTGGAGAACTGTATTTTTTGATGATACAAGACTGTCATTTGAAAAACTTCTTCCAGTGATTCTGAAGAGATTTTATCAGTGAGTCAATCGAGCCATGAAATATGAAAATCGAAATGAAGATGCAAAAATCGTACCGTTTTGTATTACGGACTCGTAGACTTTCTTTGATAATGTTTCATTTTTCGTATTTCCAAAATTCTGTCACTCGATTATAAGTTTTTATATTTTCTTGGGTTGTGAGAAGTCCTTGGGCTTCTTTCACCGATATTATGGCCGGGAATCGATCGCAGTGATGGCATAAAATATAAAGAAACCAGCTTTTCGTCTGTCTTATTACTTTGACATCGATTCTTTAACTTTTATTTGACGTGTTAAATACAATATGAAGAGTTGTATATTGTACGATAATAAAAATTGATGGATAAAACAAGGGCTCAGGGTGTTGTTAAAAATTGATTTGGTACACGGTGAGTGAAATTTCGAGTTTGAAAAGCGATCAAATCTCTATATATTATTTCGCCACTCTGAACTTCGAAGTACTTTTTCGAGGTTCAGGCCAGGGAGACGGGGATGATTTTATGATGGATTTATCACCTTGTTTGTCAGCCTCGGTCCCTCAGAGGACGGAAAAACTTTCTCTTTGAATGACAACGGGCGGACGAACCAACCCCCAACCCCTGACCCTGTAACTCGCTGTTCTGGCGATGAAAGGACAAAAGTTTTCGAACGAAATGGACGAGCTGTTATGTGTATATGACGTGGGTGCAGAGGACCTGAATAAGTCAAGGGATGATGATAATAACGTATATATACATATATTCTTTTTTTTTTTTTTTTTCTTCCTTATTCTCTCATCGACCCTTACGATTCTCTGCGTACCTATTCCGCCTTTCTTGCAACGCGATGAATTATGATTACGTTATTAACGGCCGAAGGACTTCCTCAAATTCCCGAATATTTCTCGTCGTTAGTAATAATCGTTTTTAACTTTTTTATTTTTTGCTTTTTTTCAATTTATCTCCTTTTTTTTTTTTACATTTTTAACTGAGTTTAACCTCGTGCTGAGATAAAATTGAAGAAAAATAAAAAAAATCTCGGAATCTTATACAGGGGAAAGTTTGCTGAAAATTTTCACTCGATTAATTAGGACTAACTGTCTGCAAAAAAGAAACCTAAAATGGTTTAAATTAATTGCCGTTTTTTCACCTCGTCGTTCGCCCTATAAACTGCACCGCAAACTCTTGACATATTCTACGGCTTAGGACGAAAACAGTCTTGCATTATACAAAGAATGGTTTACTTCCTATTCAGAGAAAGGGATTTTGTTTTGCTGATTTTTTTTTTCCCACATCTAGATTTTTTACCGCAATAAACACGGCCCTGAGTTTCGTGGCTTCAGGATTGACCGCATAACAATTTTCCTATACGATTTTTGAGAAAATGCTTCCAACGAAAGTTGTTCGGTTTTTTACCCTCTGAAAAATGAGCTCAAAAAAAATTCCCCCATCGCTATTAGTTTGGCTGAAAAATGCAAAAAACCACAACCTTTGGTTTTTGTTTCTTTTTTTTTTCTCTCTATTATTGCGATGGTAATTCGCTGAATTTTCTGCCAATTTCCGAAACTTTTTAAGTAAATCGCAGTGTTTATAACCGAGGTGAAATCTACCCGTAAAAAAATCGGCCAGAATACCTTCTCTCTGAATAAAACTCGAGTCTAATCCGACCAGACTACAGGCTAGGGGGCTAAAGTAAGCTGAGTGAAGGAAAGGAAAAGCCTAAAGATGGATGACACCCTGAACCAAAGAAGGATCGAGGGCCTGAGGGCGCACGAAGAAGTGTCGAGATGTGCGCGTGCTGACCTGTCATCTTTTTTTTTTTTTTTTACCATTCGTGTTTTGCATGAAAATTTAACAAGCGTTAAGGGTGCATATATTTTTCCCATAACGGAACGTTCGAAAAAACTACTAGGATCTAGACCCTCCCGATCCTCCCCTCGGTCGATGGATTTTCATCGAAATCAATTAGGTATGAAGATTTTTTTTCTTTTTTTTCATGTAGAAAATGAAATTTCATTTTCTACCCCTCTTTGCTTTTTTTCTTTATTTTCTTCTTTGCGATCGATCAAAATTCAGCTAGGAAAGACTTTGAGGCTTTCGATCTTCGATCTTCGTTCCACGCAGTCGAGAAGGTCGCTTTTACTACCTGCAGTCACGAGTATAACGGGACAGGGTGTTCTTTCAGTGAAATATTTCCCACGAAATCATCCATCCGCGTAATATTTCTACCCTCAGAGAAGAGAACAACCCCAGTAGGCTCTCGCCCCGAGGTACGGTAGGTAGGTGTGTAGTACGTGCTTCACTCCCTCTCCATACATATTGGAATACATGCATCTAGCTACATGTGTAAATGATCTCGATGTGCGAGTACCTGCCTTCGGATATAAGTGCACCAGGTTTTTATACTTTTGTAGAAATTTTTTGGAATCGCCATGAAATAAAGAAGCCTGAATAATAATAAAGTGACCAGAATGACGAAGGCCGATGAACTTTTGTTTCAATTTCCAGCCTCCAACCGCAACTTGAATTATAGTTTAATTTGGAAAGCCATCCAAGTCTCAGTCTCGATTATTAATTATGCAACGCGTAGAGCATAAATACAAGTGTGAATATAATTGGCGAATAAATTTTGCAAAGTAATGTATATTCATATGCATATATTAATCCAACGCCTTTTCAGATCCGCGAAACCAACAAGGGATTCTCAAACCTTTCATCGAAGGCAAAGGGTAACCAACAAAAGAACCGCACTGAGTATTCTACGTATTAGACCAATGTGTTCCACATACCAACCCCCTAAATGCTTTGTATTTCACTCTCATACCATCCATATGTACATACATTACACATATGTATATATATTGAGAATGTGTGAAACTATGGGTATAAGTAATATACGTATGTGGAGAGGATGTCTATGCATGTAGTACATTGTAACGTGTAATGTACGAGGGTTATAGGGATGAAGGTGTTTGTATTTGTGTTTGTGTTGGTGATGGTGTGCGAAATCTCGTGACAGAGAACTGTGTGCGACGGTGGTTTTTGAAGGGGGTAGAAAACGCTGACTGAACCATACTCAAGGAACAGACTGCAGAGCAGCGAGCTTAGGAATTTCCTACCTGAATAGAATTTGCCAAGTGGCGTTGTTCCCGAGCTCGCTTCTCTTCTCTTCTCTTCTCTTCTCTTCTCTTCTCTTCGCTTTCTACCCAATTCCTGAAGGTATATAAGGATAAGGTACCTTTTCTACGTCTCTCCACAGAAATAGGTAGACTCTGCAATACTCGAATTAGAACTAAAGAAGAGAAGAAGTCTTCGATCGCGCCTTTCGATCGGTCAATTTATACCCCGAATTTTCCCCCCTATTTTTTGTCCTTTTTTCTTCTTGTATTGAATTCTCTTTCGTTTGAGGATAGCGTCAAAAGACAAGACGATCATTAGACACGAATCTCGTTCTCTTTTTCACCCTTGGCTTTTAAACCAGCTCCATCGATATACTCAAACGTCAAGTATCTTCCATTTCTATGGTTCCTAATGTTATATCTGTATGTCATTTCTCCACCACGTTGAATATAACGACAAAACAATCGTCAAGATAGATGAATCGATTGTCTAACTCATAAACTAAAAAAACTGAAAAACTAAAAAACTGAAAAAGGTTTAAACTAAGGTAACACCAGGCTAAAACACCCCTCAGATATCCAGAGCTTTGAGGATCTTCCTAAAAGTCAGATAATCTCAGGGCGTAAACGCTTCATAGTTAATCACGACCGGTTTAAATTTAGGTTTAAGTTTTGGTTTAGGGTTTAGATTTAGGTTTAGGGAAGTGAAACGTAGGCACAATATAGTCGCAGTATAAGGTATAGTGACATACTAGTTACGCATATATATATACATATATATATATATATATATACTCTGTACGGATTATTGATTGAAGGTCTACTATATTGAACAGTCCACTACACTACGTAGTTTCCTGCATTGCAAATGACCAGAATTTGCACGGCAAATAAACGCTCGGTCAACAACTGAATATAATCTCTGCAGAGCTACGGATTGATCAAACAGAAAATCCGATATATTCGTTTCGATGTAAACATTATTTTTGTCTTCTTCTTCTTTTATCAAATTATTTTCATCCCATTCTAATCGGTGATTTATTATGGAAAGAATAGAAAAAAAAATTAAAAAATTAAAAAATAGGGAAATGTTTCGAAAAGCTTAAAAATACCTATAATCCGTTCTTTACCTACATTATAAAAATACAAAAGCTTTTACTTTCAATCGTATAACGAGACTCCTACATTGCAGTATAAAATAATCCCCATAAAGTTTATGGGTTTAACTTTTTAACGATGCTTTAGTAGATTTTATGAAGAAAGAAACAAAAAACCTTAAAAATAAGAGAAAAAAAAAAAAGAATAAGAAAACGAAAAATATATGTATATAGACACGTTTGGACAGATTTTATTTAGGGAGATCTTTCCGGGTTATTATATATAGGTAATGGTAAGCCGTAACGACGTAAACTTTTGCAACACGTATACTATACAGCTACTACGGTTATATTAGGGTATACCCTTAGCTTTTTTTTACTTCGTTTTTTTTTTCCATTTTATATTTTCTTTTTATTCTTATTTTTGACATACTTTTCGACTGGATTACTTAATAAAACGTTGCTGTCGGCGTAGTTTCCGTTAATATCAGTCAACCCCTAAATCTTTTTGAGCCACGTAACGCGACCCACACTGTCCTTTACTTTATGTATAGTATAATATAAATATAATTTTCTCGTATTTGTTTTTTTTTTTTTTTTATCATTTTTATCGCGAATTCATATACAGGGGTGAAGGTAAAAGGTAAGTGAAAACAGAAAGAAGACACGTCAATAGAGTACAAAAAAAGAGCAGAAGAAAGAAGGAAAGAAAAATAGAAAAATACAAAAAAAAAACGAAAAAATAAAGAAATAAAATAAAAAAAAGCAAACAGCCAAAAAGAGAAGGAAGTAAGGCACGAAAAGTCAGGTACTACGCATCTGCACTGCTAAATCCCACAGGACACGACTCGAATTCGGACAACGAGGGCGAGAAGAAACCTTTTTATTCTACGTCGTGACGTCGTTAAAGTCTTTTCCAGGAAACGCTAGTAGGAGATGAAGAAGAAGAAGGAGCAGAAAAAAAAAAGAAGACGAAGAAGAAGAAGAAGAAGAAGAAGAAAAAAATTAGTAAAAATACTGAAATATAGAAAGAATTGAAAGAAAAAAGAGGAAGTGAGGGGGGAGAAAACATAAAACGGTATTAGTGGATAATTCTGATAACCTTCGATTCAACTCGCGTTCTCCAATTACATCAGCCATTTTCTATTTTATTTTTTTTTATTTTATTTTATTTCCATCTTTTTACTACCATTCATCTGTACAAGCTTATAGGATTTCTCGTTCACTTAATTATCCTCCATTTATTAAGTTCAATGTAGAAAAAGCTACCCCTAAAAAAAAACAAAAAAAAAAAAACAAGAAAAAATGAAAGAGCAGTTCCAAAACGAACGGATACAGAAATAAATATATTTCGCATTTAAATGCATCGACGATTTCACTAATTAATGAAATTTATTAGTACATGGTAAAACGGACTAATTGGACGTCGAAAATATTTTTGGTCGATCTAATTCCATGAGTGTATAGTCGAGGTTTCCAAAAAAAGAAAAAATCAAAAGAAGGAGATACCGCACCTATACAAATGTAAAAAGCTGTTTTTCGAACCCCCTGCACAACCTAAACCTAAACGGTTTTCGAATGGATATAGAAAGTACCTCGTTGATCCTGATAACCCTTTGCCCCATAGACCGTCCTCTAACCAAGTCTGATCTTTATGGTTGATTTGTTCAACATAGAAAAGCACACGGTACGACTACGGCGCCGAGGGATTAGGGTGCTAAGGTGCAAGGGAGCGGCAAGGAAGGGTTCCCATGTACGCGTCACTGCCCAACACGTATATAACTACGTATATATGTATTATATA
Source organism: Tenthredo scrophulariae (assembly GCA_963978835.1). Classification (NCBI taxonomy): domain Eukaryota; kingdom Metazoa; phylum Arthropoda; class Insecta; order Hymenoptera; family Tenthredinidae; genus Tenthredo; species Tenthredo scrophulariae. Next base: position 2,769,581 of record OZ022228.1, on the reverse strand, counting down.
CCTTAATATATTGTATATAAGGTATAGGTATAATATATACCAGGTATATACCCATACGTGGACAACATATGTATGTATCTTCTCACAGGGTACACCTACTACCCTGTCCAACCGTGGGCCAGTCCTTCGTCCTAGTATGCTGTTGGTTCACCCTGTCTAGTGGAAGACGAATTTATTTGCCGCGAATTACATTAGCCCGCAGGATAAGGGGTAGCGTAATGCGCTACGACGCGTTGGGTTCTCGAAGAGGGGCACTAAATTGGTCGCTTCAACGTCGCATGGTCCTTCTTAATCCAAAAGAACGGTGGTATACGATATACGGTGAAGAAGAGGTAAACAAAATGAGGGTAGACAATTTTTTGGGAACGGATGACAAGAAAAATTTCACCCGTAGACGTATGGTAAGTTCAGTTGCATATTTTTGACAATTTTAGTGCCCGGAATATATTATCGAATCTCAGAACCATCTCACACCCCTATATCATGGTGGTAAAATAAGATGAAAAAAAAAAGAAAGAGAACAGAGCCTCAACCCTTATGATAATCTTTGAAGTTGGTGGGAAACAAAAAAAAAAACAAAAAAAATGGCGCTGAGATTTCGCGAAGAGTCGAAAGGGGTTGGAATGATTCTACGGGTGTAGATTTCCGCCTTTTTTTTTTTTTTCTTAACGTAGGAACTAGAAAATAACTGTTCAAAGAATGCGAGTGATCCAAAACGGCTGAAACTCGTCGTATACGGTTATGGTTATATCCACATGTTATACATATCAGTGGGTTTTGGTATAAGACTGCTCCCAGTGGCAGCCGCAGTCTTTCGTCGAAGCACGTTGTATGTATAATGTAGATCTGAGATATATATTCAGAGAAAAATAGAGAGAGAGAGATAGAGAGAGAGAGGGGGGGGGAAGGTGAGAGAGGGAGGAGGATTGGGAATTTTAACCACGCGCAATGTACATATACATATAGGTATATATATATATACACAGGATAGAGAATATCAGGTTTTGCGTATAATATGGATGAGCTGCGAGGTATCGAAGTAGAATATGCCCAAGAAGAAGATCGATGTAGACCACTTTTTACAAACGAGCGGCAACTTGTTTGAGGAAAATGAAGAAAAGAGGACTCCGTGAGCTATAAATTCCATAACTTAAATTCTACCCCTAGAAAATGATGAGAAATCGTAGTTTACTTTTTCCTCCCTCGTAAATATCACTCCTTCATCCTTCAAGGATGGTGTAACATACTTCTCATACATGTAGGTACTAACTCACTGAAATCTCTCTATCGGACCGAATTGAGGAGTTTGATGCAATAAGAGTACCTTGAGCCCATATAACCCGTATTGCCGTAATCCGAAGGATGATTCACAAGACTGCAAAAGATCTTCGCAGATCCGAAAAAGTCTTCGAAATCAGCCTGATTACTGCGATCTTAGCAAGAAGGGAATATAATTAACACTTCGCCGGACTAATACCCAACGAAAATATATATTTGGTATACAGTTTGATGAATTGGTTTGTAAACCTATTTAACGCCGAATTAAACGACAACGCAATATTCATCCAGCCCCTAATTTCCGCGCTCTATTACTTTACGATCTCCGAAAATCTGACCCCCAAGATCCCGAAACATGCGCCAGTGTTTGGATTCGCGATGCGCTATTATTCGCGAATCGTACAAGTTCCATGATTTTCCGACGTATTCGGGCGCGAAATTTTTCATCCCTATGGAATTTCTTGCAATAAGGGTATACGGTTCATATTTCAACGATTTATTCCGCTCAATTGGTGATTTTTGCTCCTGAAGCCACCACAAGGTTTAATTGGTATCGTGAGGAGGGAGCATGTCTGAAGAAAAGTTATAGCTCCGAAATAACCGCAAGTGAATGAATGGTCCACAACGTGATAACTCCCTACATGTCCGGAAATTTAACGAACTCGTCAATTAGAATTTCTGGAAAAGATATATGCGTATGTTCAGACACCTATATATCACATATACCTATAATATGCATGTATATACGATATATATAAGAGAGAAGGAGGAACGGAAGCAAAGTTTCCCGACTATCCAAGAAACAATGAGCGCCTGGGATAGCAGTACTTCCAGTCTTGAGTTATATTTGGGTCAGCGTATAAATGAATAATGCCATATATCTGACTCTGGCTTTGGCCAAACCAACCTAACCTAACCTAACCGAACCTGAACTTGTCCTATGTTATATGTTTTATGTTCCATGTTCTATGCTCTATGTTCTATGCTCTATGTGCTCCATACTCTGTGTCAAGGAAGTGGTTGTCGTTGGCGGGTATGCAAGGTGCAGAGCGAAGAGCTCATAGGAACTAAACCAGCACCAGCCATGAGGGAGACATGATAATCCGAGGAATGCGTTGCTTGCTACAAGGAAATGAATTCATGAATTTCCGTGCACCTAGCCGGAAGCAAGCGGGTCAACAGGACGCGAAATGGTGATAATAATAATAATAATAATAATAATAATAATAATAATAATAATAGTAATAATAGCAATACTGATCATTGCCGTTTCTCTTCACCTGCTGCACCCCATCTGGTATATGTATGTGTATATCTATAGTCACTCTTTATTCCCCTTCCGATTGAATCTTTTGTTCCGGAAATGGAACGGCGTCTACCTACTTGTACTATATTTATAAAATGTATGGAAGAAAGAACAAAAAAAAGAAAAAGAAGAATTCCTATGTATCCATGTATAACGTATACGTATACCCGCGGTATATATATAGCTATGTATAAATTTGTTCCTGAAGACAATACCGTATGGTACGTAAGACCGAATGACAATCGCGATTTGAATCGAGATACCAGAAGAGAAATAAAGTCTCATGATTCTCCAAGAGGGATGCTGCGCGCTATACTATAGTATATCGTTGTATATCAGATATTGCATGCATTAAAGTTGTTTGGGAAATACTGCTGAAAATTAATAGACTGGATTTTACTTTTTCTCCTTTCTCTCTCTCGCTCTCTCTTTTTTTTCTTTCAAAGGGGTGTCATGAATGATGAGGATTTAAAAATTGGACATATTTTTGGGAATCGTGGTGACTGGGGTAATAATTACACACGGATATCCTGTTTCAGGATTCTATTCTACCTGATTTGACCTACAAATGAAAATGTTAAGAAAAAAAAAAAAAAATCATCTATCTTACATTATGTGGCCACTCGCATCGATTGAACTAACAATAAGCTCTGTAAAAATGACACGGGTTAATTGATGACTCAATAACTAAGTAGCCATTAGTTCGATCGATGTGTCATTTTGTACACATACAGTCCTTACCCTTGGTTCTGACGTGAACTAGAAATTATTAAAAATATTTGTCATTTTGGCTGCGAAAAAATTCTATAAGCTTGAAATTTTCGAATTTTTAACAGCGTATGAAAAATTGGATATTTTCTAATAATCCTAGTTCACGCTATGATTTAATCAATGTTAATTACGATGACGAAGTTTTTTTTTTTTGGTTTTAACTAAAATTGACCTCAAAATTGAGTCAACAATGTCGTTTTTACAGGGCTTACTTCGATCTATGCTAGTTGCGACATGATGTTAGATGCGAGGGGTTTGTAAAATCGAAATTTGTAGATGAGGTAATGTAGAATAATGAACTAAAAAAAAAAAAATAAAAGAAATCCGTAAAAACGTGTTTAATTTTGACGATATGCACCAGCTTGGAAGGATTTAGCAAATCTAATGAAGGAATTATTTAGAAGGATTATTTTATTTTTTTTTTTTCTTCTTCTTTCTTCCACGTTCCGATTTATGGTATAATATATGAATGAATTTCCATGCATGTATGTATGCGGTGAAAATTTCCCACGATCTACAGACTGTTAATGATTGGTGGCTGCAGGGTTCGCGGGATCGGGCGAGGTCTGCAAAAACCGAAATAAGTAAATGGTACGTTTAGCTTGGTCTCGTGGACGAGACCTCGATTAGTCCACGTCAACGGTCCAGTTTAACGTTACTTTTTTTTTCACCGAGTTGAATGTGGTCTATATTAGTACGTGTTTCAGTAATTTGAATTGATTGTCCGGGCGCGAGTGAGCGCACCCCTTTTTCCGTTTCCCGTTTCCCGTTTTCCCCCCATTCCGAATTTTCTCCCTTTACTCCTTTCCCATTTTACTGCAGAGCCACCCCCCTACCCTCCGTCGTAGGTTCGTTAACGGAGAACAAAGTATAATACGAACCTGAAAGCGAACTCGGTAGGTACAATTTAAAATTGTTAAAGCCGAGGCGCGCTGTCGTCGAGAACGTTTCTTTGTAATTATTTCATCCCTTGTAACACCCTCTCTCTTTATCGCACTATAAAACAGCTCCTTTCCGATTTACCTCAGGGGATAAAATCTCAAGGGTTTATACTTTTTTTTTTTTTTTTTTCTTTTTTGACGCAAGTAGCTGATTTACTAAAAATTATATCCCCAGGGCGCTACGCAGACGTCGCGTCGATTCGTTTCATACAGCTGACAATGAAAAAAAAAAAAAGGAAAAACCATAAATAGGTAGCAAAAAATTGATAATTATAATACAAAAAAGCATACCGATGTATGTATGTGTTATATGTATATTCGATGTCAGAGAATTAGTCATGTGAACGTAATTTAATTAGTTTGATTAACAGAATCGCTATGGGCTCGACAATTCCGTGGTGACTTTGTTTTAAAATTGATCTGATTTCACGTGCTAGTTAATAATAATTAATTGCTAGGTAGAGAGTTGGAGACGTTATAGGATATATCTACATATTTTATGGATGTATATATACACAGGCGTATATACGGTCCCAGAACTCCGGGATAGCTTAGAGGGGTTCTATCCGATATTAGGTGATTAAGAAACGTCTAAATTCGGCACTATTCATCTTAGGCACGTCGAGAGTTTCCCAAAGTTTGTGGGAATCTTGGGTATATATATATAGGTATATATAATTAGGTAAATAGAGGCCTACGTATGTGTAGAATAAAGATCGTTGGAATCTTGAATTGTAAGTAGAAAAATGAGAGAAAACCGAGTATATAGCTCTGTAAGTTTCGAGTTTGTCTGCAGTGTGTGAAAAATCTAATTTTCACCCCTTGTACTGGGACGACGGTAAAATTAGATTTCGCCATATACCTATATGTATACGACAGAGATCCCCCCTTCCGAACTCTTAACCGAGGCACATAAAATCAGCCTCAAGTTACAATTCGATTTTGACTTGTTTACCCAAACTATACATTTTCAGCTGGATATACACGAGTATATACGTAATAAAATACTGCACAACGAATACACGTATATCCAAAATTGGAAAAATATGTCGTACATATATATATATATATATATACGTATTCAAGTTAGTGAAATAACTTTACGATTCGTTTCAATTTATTATAAAAAATTCAATAAGCTTATCGATACATCAGAGCTGTTCGAGTAAATAAACCAGGGTACGTATATACCTATACGTAGATGTATATATACATATACACCCACTACCCACCGTAGGAAAAATCCAATCGAATATGGATGAAAAATTGGGCAAAAAAAAAAAAAGAAAATAATAAAATAAAAACCGAAATAAAAAAGATATACGATATTTATTTTATTTTCATTTTTCTCTTGCTTCGTGTGAGATATTTGGTAGATTTTCATAAACCCGGAAATCAGTTGTTATACCATACGTATGATATAACCGATTGATTTCTTTTCTTCTTTACCTTATTTGAAGGGAAAAAAAGAAGCGAGAAAGAAAGAAGAAATTCATTCGATATGAGAAGATTAATTATCCTTACAGGTGAACACCCCTCGTCTCTATCGACGGTTATCCAACTTTTATCGTCTCGTAAACATGCGGTTTAGAGATCAACCAGCACTCAATATGCTAAAACCTGGCCAGGCGCCAGATCAATCTGTTTCACTGATTTCGTAGGCTGTCAGTACGATCGGTTCATCCCCCCTTATTCCCTCGTGCTATTTGCTGTTGATGCAGCGATTTTTACGGATTTATTTAAATATTAGAACGTGGAGAAGAAAAATGAATAAATAAATGAAAAAAAATTTTCCAGAAAAAAACAAAAATCAGTCAGTCATTCTTACGCTATTTTATCTTCGCTCACTCTCAGACGAATATCTACTTCCCTACCTACCTACCTACCTGCTCGTTCTTTTTCATCTTTTTATACACAGAGTGAAAATAAGGGAAGAAAGTTGTCAGGCGAAATGTCAAGTCTGCAAATTCTCGCTGTACGTTTCCGCTTGTTTCATTCCATTTATTTAGTCAGTACAGGCTGATAGGTACATACATACATACATACATACAGATTTATATACATATATACACCTAGTATACACCTTATTTTATGTTAGAGAGATATTCAGAGGCAGAGTCCTCGTCCCCGGAATTTCCCTAAGAGAATTTAATTAAAATTTCTTATTCTACGTCTCGAATAGTTATTTCGAATTTAGACCGTTTCTAAACCGCCAAATTTATTCCTAGAAATTTTTTTTCTGTCATATGGATATGTGTGATGAATTTATATAACAGATCGCTTCAGGCGTTGGTTGGATCTAGACGTATGAGAATACAGATACCTATATACTCTTATATCTGTATATATAGGTATATATTTTATTCTCATTTTTGGATTTAATATAAATTTTTCCCGAAGCCTCGGTCCGAGATGGGTAGATGGCAGGCAATATAGAAGCGATGTGAAAAGGAGAGTATGAAAGGAGATATAAAGTCGGTAGCTACTAGAGAGAGGCTCCTTTGGGAGGTTGTAATTTGACGGGTGCGCAGATCACCGCCTCGCTTAGACACGCTACGTCAAGCCACATTGCGCTTAGAACATTTACAGAGCTTTTCTGCAGGCCCAACCCGGCTCTTATTTCTCCTCCAATTATACGCTCACAGAAATTCCGGTTCGTGTTGCACGAAACAACAAAAAAAGAAAAAAGAAAAAAAGAGAAAAACGAGTAATACATTTTTTTTTTTTTGTTTTTTTTTTTTTAATTAAGAAAGTTAGACACTATCTATAACATTTTCAAAATAATTACAACTGGCGTTACATGTGCCGAGTGTAGATAAGAATTATCTATACGTATAGTACAATGTGGGAACACTGCAGCTCGGAACTGAAAATACAAAAAGGTGCTTAAATTTTACCCCGAATTGTTTACCGGAAATATTTTTGAACATAAAGACGGCAGCAGGAGTTGCGGCAGAGATCCTCTTACGAAGCCAATTACTACGCGGAGCAGAGAAATGAGGAAAATGTACCTACACAATATAAGGATTACACTCATATTGCTACAAAGCGGAAAGCTCCTGTTTTACTGTATTATACAGTAGACTGGTTCAAAAAAAATGACTGTTTTTTTTTTTTTTTTTTTTTTAAATCACATGCTCCATGATTGTAGGGAGAGGTAATAAGACACTTGTTAAAATCTGAGCCCTTAATATTAATACTTAGTGATTCCTGAACGGAATTATCCATTTTCCATTTGGTTAATATCGGAAAGAAAATTTTTTAGATATTTCTGAATTTTTCGGAGCTTAGTAAGGAGGCAATGTACACACAGGTAATGCGCTACAAAAAAGGTCGCTCACAAATTTCTGATAACTCAACTTTCCAACTTACCGTATCTCGTTTTCAGAGAAAAAGGGAAGTCACTGTATTCACCCCGAAAATGAAAAGTTGAGTTTTCACTATGTCTCCATGTTTTAAGGTCTGGAGAATCACTTTTGATCGTTTTCGGATGGACGTCTGTGAGTGTGTATGTATATGTGATCAATTTTGTTGTCCGACGATATCTCGAGAACGAGTTATCGGATTTGAATGATTCTGGTCTCGATCAAGGCGGTTTTCCCGAACTTAGAACTGATTAGATTTTGGCTTTAATCGGTTTAATGCTTTTCGAATTATTTGAATAACAAAATTCTAAAAAATAAAATAAAAATCATGATATCTTGGGAATGAATGGACGGATTCGAATAACAATTTTTAACGTGAGGTTTTTTGGGTTGCAGATCACGAATTTGAGATTGTACTTCCAGAGTTTGAATACGATAATGAGATTATTATTATTATTACTATTATTTCAACTCGAAACGAGTTTGAAAGGCTAATACTGCTCGTTATTTTTGTTACGCAAGGGTAAAGTTGGATTTTAACCTTTTCATTCCTATTTTTCGTCTTTTTTATTTTTACATTTTTTTGTAATAAACATATGGTATGCAAGAGTACATATGGTATACAGATCGAGGTTTGAACCTCTTCATATTCGACAGACGGTTCGAGGATCTCGAAGGGTAGAAATTTTTCTTCAAACTCTTTTTGGGTGAAGGGATGGCGGAGCGGGGAGGGGGTTGGGGTTTGGGATCGTGCAGACCTTCAATCGAGGCGGAGAAACCGTGTCGAGATTAATACTAGCTTCAAAAAAAACCCTCGAAGAGTTTGGACAAGGTGATTAATAACGATTCGTAAACCTATAGCAAGCAAAGCTCGTTCCTTACTTATATATACTTATATCTTAGTTCGTTCGCTTTCGTCTTATTCCATGAGACTGATACCTGTGGACCCGTCGAAAAAAAAAAAGAAAAAAAAAACGGTTCAGCAGAAGTATTATCTCTTGAACTTCACCTTCTTACTACAAAAACGAATTTTGTAATCATCAAGATTTCAGTAAGTCAATTAGAAAATTCACTGAATCCAAATTTGGATTGGAAAATGGATACCCTAGGGTCTTGGGGGTTGCTGGAATACAGATTCAACGACAGATTTTCAAAATTTAAAATTGCTTACTCAATATGGCGGAGAGAAATTTGGAAATGGTCAGATCTTAATGGGTAAAAATGGGTGTTCTAGGGTTTCAGAGTCCGCTATTGAGAATTTTGAAATTCTGTTATCAAACTTAGATTCAGCGACCCCAAAAGCGTATACTTATCGTGCTCATCAGATTTTTCAAACACTCGACAGGCTCGAAAAAAAAAAATAATATCTAAACTTACGCTAGAAAACTTATCTTATTGATTGGAATCGAATCGAGCCACGTGGAGGAATGAAACTCGAAAACACCCCTTCCAAGGAACACCCTAACATATATATATTCTGGTTTTTCTTCGAAGGAGTTACATGCGATTCCTTGATGATAAAAAAAAAAAAAAGAAAAATGACATCGAGAATGATGGATCGGTCTTTCGAGCATTACGCTCTTTGGTTTTGGCTGATGTATGTGTTGGGATTTGTTAAGGCATAACTCGAATAGGTATCTCTGGATTAAGGGTTGCGCGTGTGACTGACGGTATCATATCCAGGATGGAATTTGAGTGATACCATAGTAGGTATAGGTATCTCGAGGACACGCTGGGGAGAGACTATAGTAACTTGTAGAAACGTACTATAGTATGAGAAAAGTATATGGCGTTAAAACGATGCTTAAATTTGAGTAGCATTCAGCGTCAAGGCACCTGTACGCGTCTTTGACTTTTTCCCAGTTAATTGCATACGGAATTATACTAATTTTCTCTTAATTAGACTCACTTATACATAGTCTCGTATAAGTTCCGCGTAATCACCCGACCGTTTCTAGTTCCCTTAGACATATTTTAACGCAATTAACTAGATTCGTCATATCCTTTTGTTGAAAATCTTCTCATAGTAATTACGAGAAAAAAAAAAGTGTGAAAAAATATGAAAAATTCAAATAAGGAAGTAAGAAAAGAAAAAATCGAAATTAATTATCATTCTTATTAATTTTCACCTTTTTTTTTTTCTTTTTTTCTCCCCAACGCCCCTCTTATATACCCCCATATAAGGTATATATCATACTTGTCCAAATTTCAACGATTAATGGCTACCTCTAAAAAAGAATTACGCGTCCCGAAGCAGTGGAGCGGACGTCCGCGTATGTGCTGGCACTTTAGCTCGAGGTTAATAATTGCGGTGTTTCGAAACGCCGGGCCGCACGAAATTTTTCCCGCGTCCACCCCTAACCACCTATACCACCGACTCGACTCGACTCGACTCTACGTAGTTCGTTGTAGCTGACGTGGACCAGCTAAAGCGGGTGAGTAAAGGCCGCGTGAAGGGCAGTGAACGGTAATAAGGGATAACGAAGGGTATAAAAATGAATTCAACGGTCATGAAAAAGAGTGCCATAAATAAAAGCGTATCATAGGAGTATTACACTTTTCTATAATTTTCAATTTTTTTCCTTTTTTTTCCAAAATCTCAAACACATATAGTATATAAGTTTGAAAAAAGAGGACATTTTTTTGGAAGAACTGAAAAGAATCAAATCAAACCGAAGGCCGGGGGAGGGGGGGGGGGGGGGGGAATGAAAATAGAAAGAAAAAATAAAAAACCAAAAATCTTCGGAATTAATGAAATATCTAATTTGATTGCAGTAATAACTGCGGTTTTATCTTCTATATCATCAGCTCGTCAGCCTCCGCGTTTTACACTTCGAATATAACAGTGAATTATTCAAAAGCGTTGAAATAACGACGGTCGTTGACTTCCGCGTCATTCCATTTACCGACTTAATAATTAAGACGTCGCGACGCGCCTTTAATCGGTTTTGGGAAAGTGTGAAGTTGACGAGCGTCGAAAATTTCATGAGAATCGTTCTGTTAGCTGTGGGTATATACTATCTACTTGTACATACCTTCGGGGGCGGGCTGTATAGTTATACGTATACCTCAAAGTATAATTGCTTCGTTTTATTACGTATAATACTTTTTGTCAAAATTGGGTAAAAAAGAAAAAAAAAAAATGAAGAAAATATCAATCGTTCAATTCATTACCTTCAAAGTTTAAGACCGTTTAATTAACGCTTTACTTTATAACGGAACAAAATTTTGATGCTATTCAACGTGTGGGTATTACAGTCGGCTTAATTTTGTACAAATTTTTATCCAAGTGGCAGTAACACGCATACATATATACATGGGAAATTCTCTAAATAAGATACTAGCAGGTTGGAGGAAAAGCCCCAACCCTCAACCCCCAACCCCTCCGGGTCGACTAAAAGCTTAGTAGTAAAATTGTTAGCCGAGTATCTTCGGGCATATAATACCTACGTAGAGGAAAGCACGAGTCTACATGTAAGGGAGACTACTCTTACCTCTAAACACTCTTCTAAGAACAGTTTAAGCTCTGAGATAAAGGCTACACCGGTGGAATTGAAACGTGCTCAGAATAATAAGAATAATATTCTTGTTATAAATTACTCTCTATAATATACCGCGATACGCGTGTCTCACCGCGATAATAATTATCGTTAATAATTCCGATGAAATTAACCGGGTTTTGAAATTTTCATTTTATTTTATTTTATTTTATTTATTTTCTTTCTTCTTATCTTAAGGGATGTTAAAATTAGAGAAGAAAACAGTACGGCGGGGTGAAAAATATAGGGAGAGAATCAATTGCTTTGAAATTTCTTAAAAAGGTATTCCGCATTCAACGTTATACACGAAAGACCGGAGATTCGATTAGGTCGGATAATAAAAAACCGTCGTAAAATCGATCCCTGATGTTTTACGTAGTCGTTTGCGAATTCGTGTAGATCTAAGGTATATACGTAGGTATACATCCCATGCAAGAGGCGCTTACCTATACAGCCCGCGATTTTCTACGTTTCGAAAAATCGTTCATTTGCGATTTTCAATCAACTATTAACGCTCTTTTATTTTACACAAGTGCGCGAATCCTCTGAATAGATCAATTTGCATAGCAGTTTAAACGAATCAATGAATGAAATAGAGAAAATAGATTCGCTATACCTACCCACGCAGTTATTTTTATTTCATTTTATTTTTTTTTTTTTTATCAGATTTATCAGAGCAATTGCACGGCTACAACTCCTCTCTTCAACTTTACAGAGTGTATCACGCTTCCACACTTTTACTTGGTACTGGAGAACCTGAGGTTTACATGAATTTATAAAAAGGTACATGTCCACCCACCTACATGCCCTAGAATACTTTCAGATTTACATATACTGTCTTATTTCTGTGTTATATTCGAGCAATAGTATTTATACGTGTATGTATATACGTACGTGTATATGTGCGGGAAAAAGCAGACCTCAAATGTTGAAGTAGTACACCTAGGAGTCGAGCCAACTGCATATATAGCTGAGAAATGTGCATTTGTATGCACTTTCAAAATATTATACTCAGCCGTACAAACTAGCTACAATTTTATAGTTTTACGACTATGGGGGTTCTTACTTATACGGGATTGGGTTAGTTCGGATAACAAGTAGAATTAAACCGTAATACGTGTACAACATTTTATGCATTTAAATATCGGATAATAACTAGACTCAAAGAACCTGAATTTCATCCACAGTTCGTTTCTGCTACAATTCAAATGAATATTCTTTATCAACATTGAGCGTGTTTTCATTTTCTGCAGAAAAAATAAAAAATTAAATTAAAAAAATGATTACAGAAATTAGGGGATGTTGTGGGAGCGAGGAATATCAAAATTAGGTCCGATTTTCATCATTTTTATTATACTAAAATGATTTCGAATCATTATTTTATCAATTCTACAATTCGTAAGAATTTTTTCGCTGTTTGAACCCTATCCAAATTCCGGGCTTACCCCATCCCACATAATCCTCTGACTAGGTACCATACGCGTCTCTAGAATGGTGTATTGAATTTAATACACCAAATTGGAATTTAAATACAATCCGAGTATTCGAGTATCATCGGCAAAGATAATCCCGCAATCCATACAACCTAGACAATAATTATACGAGAATAAAAAAGAAATGAAAAATCTACATTTTCCGGGCTATTATCGACTGTGCATTAATCGATTATTGCTCTGGGCGTAATCTTGTGTCGTGATAGTTTTCCAAGGCTAAGGGTAGCAGGTATCGACAAACCACTATACGTCTACCAGTCGAGAGTTTAATTACTTTCATTAGAGAGTAATCGATTAATTTCAAGCCGAGTAAATTGAATTGTCAATATTAAATGCCCCCAGGAAATTAGGAATGTAATAATAATTATTACAGGGTTATTCAGCGTTGGGTACGTTAAGAGGGGTTCAAATTTCTTACCGTACATTGCATGACAATTTGAAAACCAAGCAAATAAATAAATAAATAAATAAATAAGCGAGTGAGTGAATTCGTTCCGATCACTTCAAGTCAATAATAAAATCGACAAACCATAATATGACCGACCGTAGTTGAATGGTTTTTCTACATCGCCCCTAGCGAAGGGTGTATTGTCATCACGTTTTCGTTCTTTTTTTTTTTCATTTTTTGAAAATAAAGGAAACTGAAGTCTCGCGTAATCGCACTTGTCCTTTGTCCAAGTAATATACCGAAGTAACAATATGTATCAAGTTACAATTCGTATCTTAAAACTCCGCCACAAAATTTGCATTGATAATGAAATTTCTATTTCAGACATGTAGAAAATACGAGATAGGTAGTAGTTCCCGTTAGACAATTAATCTTGAATTTAGTTTACTCGGTACTGATGATTAAGAAATGGAAATATCAACAGCTAATTATCAGTGATAAGAACATGGTTCCGTTTTTTTTTTCTTCTTCTTCTTCTTATCAAAAGAGCAAAAAAACCTTGCTGTGCTATTCTTCCAATTCTAAACGAATTCTACAGTTATGAAAATTCACGAGTACATAGCCATGGCGTAACGTATGACTAATTAAAAGCCGTATTACTGCGAGTGAAAGAAGTCGCTCTAAGTTTTAGAATTATATTTTTGAAAAGCGGGGAAAGGAACAGAACAAAATTTTTTTTTAAAAAACAGGACGAGTTGCGCTGGGCAGTATAATAAGCGACTGATAAAGTACCTAAATAAACTAATATAAAAGCAAAAAAATAATTATCTTATTGATAAAATAAAATACAAAGATGTACTACGGTGATTTTTTTTCTCCTTTTCTTACGAGGATACGCGTGAGAACATTAAAGCGCATCCCTTAAATTAAGAGTGAATTTTAACTCGAGGTTGAAATTCTTTGAACGACACCATCAGTTGAGATAGGATAAAAATGTAATTTTGTAATTCAAAAAAATGTTTAATTTTATTTTTTTCGTTCCTTCATCTTACAAAAAGTTGAAATCCTTCAAGGCAGGTATATGCATACTCGTCGACACCCGTTACGTAGCTATAACGTAAAGCTAAACATTTTTGTATTATATGACGGATATAAGCGCGGCGCGAGAGTCAGAATTTTAATAACGTTTTTAAAGAAGAAAATTTGATGTATTCGTCAAGATGTATGTGTGTAAATGGACGTGGATATTATACCTCATAAAATGTGAGGTATTAAAGGGATGGGACCGTTTTTCCCTTTTTTTTTTTTTTTTCTTTTTTTTTTCGGCAGTAGATCATCGAATCCTAAAATTTTATTACGCCAACGAAAGTCTCCCTGTTATTTTTCTAGAGGGCGTTGAAAGAGAAAGAAAAAAAAAATTCCAATTCTCGTCCCTCTTTTTTGGTTTTTTTTTTTTTTTTGTTTATTTTTTATTTTATTTATTTTTCTTTTTTTTTATCCTTTCTACGTATAAGTGTAATGTATGTTGCCCGACGTTCGAGGCTGAGTATCTCAAAATTTCAGGCAGCGTTATGAGCTACCCTTAAGTTAACAGTTGACTATGGTATGGCCGTATGTGCGAACTGGGTACACATTTATCTCAAGCCCTTCACAGTTTTCAACGATTTCAGAAAATCGGGGGCCCCCCTGAAACTATGATATTCTTATCCGGACTATTTTCCGAAAGCAATCCTCATTCCCGAGATATTCTAAGATGGAAATGCACCCTGTATACTGGTTAAAATAAAACAAAAATTTCTTTTTATTTCTGCAAGTATTTTACATACACTTGTAAGAAAAATCGTTGAATCTAAGCACGTAGTTTTATACACCGATGTATGTTACGTAAATAAATATGAGTACAAATTCTCGAGTAACGTGGAACAGTGTAGATATATACCTATGGGGCATTCCACACCGATTCGACCCGGGTCTGACCCTCGACCGCTTGAATTCGGTCCGTAATTTTCCATACGGTTGTTCTATATTTCGAAAAGGCATGCTGAATTTTTTCCAGATTTTTCTGAGTAAATTTATTCAAAGAGTAAAAAAAAAAGCTAATTTCGAGAAAAAAAAAAACAAATTATATCGAAGGCCACAATTTAAAAAGTTGAAAAAATTCTCAAAAAACTTGCATTCGATATAAAGAATTTTGACGTGTAGGCCGACGTTCGCTTCTATCTGCAATTTGCGATTTTGTTTTTTCTTTTGGTCTCGCGATTTTATTCATTTTTTTTTTTTTGACTTGACTTGACTTGTTTGCCTCCCAGAATAGAAAATGAAGGAGTGAAAAAAAGAAAAGAGGAAAGGCGTAGAATAAGAGTCGGGGAAAACACCGGGAATATTATCGCTTCCGACTGCGCGCGATATTAGTTTTCTTCTTCTTTGCGCGCGGCTACAGGCGAAGATGGGATACGGTGGTTGAGCAAAGCTGAGGGTGAGGAGGCGATTGCGGTCTCAATCACAATTTCACAATTTATTCTTTCCCTCGATATATGTGTTTTCCCGTTTGGTTCAGACCTCGGCTACTGGGCCATCTAGTAATACCTTTTCCACATTCGAGAAACGAAACTCTCGGCGTCAAAGCGACGAACGATTTTCCCCGACGCACCTATACCTCCTAAAGTTCAATCATTCGAATTTTATGTTTTCTCTATATTTAAGCTCAGAGAGTTTTCTTTATAAATCACATGTATTTCACCTTCAATAGTGAACCTAAATTACTGTATTCCTGTCGATAAACAAAAACAAGAAAATAAGGAAAAAATTACCCGAAATCGACAAAAGGTCAAAATTGAGGGATTTTTGAGCTCATACACCCTTATCGCCGTAATCCGAAGGATGATTCACAAGACCGCAAAAGATCTTCGCAGATCCGAAAAAGTCTTCGACATCAACCTGATTACTGCGATCTTAGCAAGAAGGGAATATAATTAACACTTCGTCGGACTAATACCCAACGAAAATATATATTTGGTATACAGTTTGATGAATTGGTTTGTAAACCTATTTAACGCCGAATTAAACGACAACGCAATATTCATCCAGCCCCTAATTTCCGCGCTCTATTACTTTACGATCTCCAAAAATCTGACCCCCAAGATTCCGAAACATGCGCCAGTGTTTGGATTCGCGATGCGCTATTATTCGCGAATAGTACAAGTTCCATGATTTTCCCGACGTATTCGGGCGCGAAATTTTTCATCCCTATGGAATTTCTTGCAATAAGGGTATACGGTTCATATTTCAACGATTTATTCCGCTCAATTGGTGATTTTTGCTCCTGAAGCCACCACAAGGTTTAATTGGTATCGTGAGGAGGGAGCATGTCTGAAGAAAAGTTATAGCTCCGAAATAACCGCAAGTGAATGAATGGCGCGTTCTTATCAATTATCCGAAACCCTGATATCTCGCTATCTTCCATTATTGCATCCAACTAGTGAATGACAATATTCCAGGAATTGGATAGAATCGTCATCGCCCCATCATCGACTGCGTACAGATATACCTGGCCAGTTTTACTGCGGAGTACTCATTCCGCGATCGTTTTAATTGGATTCAATAAAACCACTACCACGCTGTACGTACATAGGTAGACAGCCCATGCTTAACGTTACTATAGGAACAAAATCCGCTCACAGTTCGTTATACTGTATATCGTATATCCAGCTGTATATTAATTGAATACATAGGTACGAAAATCAACCAGTCACAACGTTCAATCCCAGGCACAGTTGCGCGTATTAGCTGTCACTGACACGAGCGAAAATGACTTCGTTAATAATGACATAATACAGAAGAAGAAGAAGAAGAAGAAGAAGAAGAAGAAGAAGAAGAAGGAATAAAAAAAATTTAAAAATATGAAAAAAAATAAAATAAAATTCAGTATAATCGCTTCCTAAGAAAAATGTACCTTTTACTTGAGTTAAACGCAGTTCAGGTAGTATTTTCTACGTTAAACTTGGCTTACAATTAGGTATTGCCCGGTTTCGATGGCGATGTCGTTTATCTAGACGTGTATATGTATATATAATGTACATACGTACGAAGACGAGTACTCCAACGCGAGAGCTAAAGCTTAAGCTGGGTGCCACGACGTTTGGGGGCTGTTTGCACAGCGGAGCTTCCTTCCCGGAAGCTTTTAGGAAGCGAAAGCTGTACACCAGGAAGGGAAAAATAAAACTGAACTAAACAAAACAGAGAAAAACGAATAAAAATAAAACAACAAGAGAAAAAAAAAAAAATAAATAAACTACAAAAAAAAAAAGAGGAGAAAACGGAAAAACGAATAAACTGTTAGGTACGCGAAGAACAAAACGAATCACTTCCGAATTCTGAAGCAGTGTTCACGGAGCTGTGCACATAGGTATAACTCTCTTCAAGAACAGCGAGCGAGCTTCCCTCGAGTAAAGTCGACGAAGATATGCACCGAGTTCTGCGAGAAGAATTAGATCACGCGATTTTTTAAAACATCGCAAATGGTAGAAGATTTTCAATTTTTATATATCTACTACATTTTTTGGAGCCTAAAACCTGCGATAGATTCAGCCGCTAGTTCAAATATTTTCAACAGAAGTTTTTCAAATTTCAATTAGAGTTGAGAAAACGTTTTCCCGTCAAGCCATAAGTCGGTTATAAACTTAATTAGGGGAAACATCTTCATTATTATTTCTTTTTTTGCATCAAAATGACCCGAAAGTTGAATCACCCCGTGATTCATTGAAAAAGAAATATCTTCAATTGTGAAGTTCTATTTTTTATTTTATTTATTCATATTTAAACATATTTATTTTCGTATCCTACTCCGCAATTATGTCCATTCATTTTTGTTAATTAGTTATACGTAAACAAATTATTGTAAACGTTTTAATATGTAAAAAAAAAAAAAGAAAAAAAAATAGAAAAAGAAGAATAGCATTGATGATGATTTGAGTGATTCATTAGGGTTGAATTTCTCTCTGTAAATATACGAGGGAGTAAAACTCTTATGAGTATGTATGAGATATATAAGTGGGTATTCGTAATGAAATGTAATCAGAAGATGTGAAGAAAGTTTGGTAAACGAAGTTAGCTGCTCGAAGCTAACTACGATGATATTATATTCTCTCGAAACTGTTTAGTCTGCAGGTAATTGCTTTCTCCAATTTCGCAATTCTGAAATATCCAACGTTACAAGCGAAACGAGCAATTTGTAAATAGCGAATATTATATATACCTACTAGCTCAAATAAGTCACGGAATATATTGAATTTATTTTATATTTTTTACTATTAGATTACTAATTATGAAGATATAAGGGTGCTATTTCATAGGCAATAACTAGCAGCAGCAGCAGCAGCAGCATCTTAGTAACTTACTAGACGTTTCTAGTAAAACCACTAAAAGTCACTAGAAATCACTAGAAACATCTAAAAAGTTACTAAACTGCTGCTGCTGGTTACTGCCCATGAAATAGCACCCTTATACGGTATTTTTCGTTATCGTTAAAAATGGGGGTAAAAAACAAGAAATTTCATACAGAGCTGTGACCAGAATCTGTCAACCAACCCTTTGTATTTGTTTACTCGGTTGTTGAGCGAGAACGAATACAAAAATAAATAAAAAAAAAGAAAACAGGTGGAAAGAAAGGAAGTGAAACCGTAAAAAAATAAAATAAATGGAAATGGAAATAACTAAACAGGTGAGCAGCGAGAAATGATCTGGAACCCGGACCTTCTCGAGCGTAGAATAAGCATATTCCCAAATCAACTATTCTGAGGGCAAAACGAGCGTGACTAACTATAAGCCTTCGTTTATCCGAATGAAATAAAAAGAGCATTAGCGTTTGGGGGCTGGGGAACCGGCGTGGCATGGCATGGCATGGCATGGCACGGGTTCGAATGGATTCCCCAGTTCCCAGTTCTAATTTGAAAACCGATGCGAATCGCAGTGTGCCGCATTACAAGGGTGTAAATTGTAATAGCCTTGGGGTAGGGTGTAGGTCGGGGTCGGGGTCGGGGTCGGGGTCGGGGTCGAGACTGGGACTGGGACTGGGACTGGGACTAGAGTTTGGGTAGGGGAAGGTAGCCCCCGGAATGGATTAACGTACCTCTCACCTCAACATCAACATCCCCTTGATCCACTCTAACTCTTCCTACCACCGACATGCATATTCTATCAGTGATCTCGTCAGAAACCGCGAGGAGGAACCGTCAGAAACCACTGGCATGAGCACACAGGCCAAAGTCCTTGGGCAACTTTTGACCCTTGTGAAACGAGGATGGCCCAGCCGTTACTTCCCGATTTAACCTGCGCCAGCTCACTTCATTATGCACAGTATACCGGTGTAGTCAAATCGTCGAATCATGGGGGATGAACGCAAGATTCGAGGAAAACAACCAAACAACATGTATAATGATAACGCAACACGCGTGGGGAGATAATCCCGAGAGTCAGTATCCTGATAACGAATAACAAGAAGAATATGCTTGTCAGTTAATGATACGTCAAATTTTATACGGTTAAAAAAATATTTCATACAACTTGAAAAATCGCTGTACCAATCTGATGAGATCTTAGTCACGGTTCAACTCTTACAATCCGACGTGGCTGGGTACCTTTTACAAAGAATGCGACAAAAGATTTTTCATCGCGATTTATTATCAGCTCTTTATATCTTTCATCAATATTTTTTTTTCTCCCTCTTTTTCCTATGGGAACTCTTTCGGATATATTTTATTTCGGTAATACTTTCGTCGTGGTCTCGTCCACCGTAAGGGTAGTTAAAATTTTTCTCTATTTTTTGATAATCTGGTGCACTTCTTGAGTCGACTAGTACCAGTCCATTTTTCTTCTTCTTCCTATTCCTCTTCTTCTTCCGGTTTTTTTCTTCTACAAATCGTCCCGAATAAACCCTCTCGAAGGTTTTGGGAAAAGTTCGAGAGTCGCGCCTCGTCTTAGAGACAACGACATTGACGTCAACGACAGTTCCCTCCACTCGAAATCTCCTTCTTCCCTAAATTCCGAAACCCCTCAACTTTTTCCTTCTTTTTATCATTATTATCGTCATCATTATTGTTATTATATTTTATTTCATTCCTTAATCACCCCTTCTCCTTCTGCTTATTTCTAATTCTATGTGCCTAAATTTAAAAACGACTTCTCCTTATGCTTAGGCGATTGAGTGAGAACAAAAAAAAAACCAATTTCTTTTTTCAGCCAACGACGAAAAAAATGTTATAACGGATCTAGCCGAAATACCAGCTCATTGATCCTGCAAAGATCGGATATGCGGTCCTTCGCCGTCAGATCCAGACCCTATTTTCAGCTCCCTTAATTCGCTAATTGGGTAGCAAAGAGAAAGAGGTAAAAAGTAGGTATACTAGGGAAAAGTGAGCTAGATATACCCGGGGAATTGCCAGAGGTACGAAACGGTCCCCGATGGTACTTGGCGGTATATACTTTCCTCGTCAACCCTTCTGGATCCCCAAACCCCAAACCCCAAACCCCTTAACCAGCTAGTAAAGTACGTAAACCGATTCTCGTGGGCTCGAGCTATAACTATACGATTCGGATTTGCTGCGTTTGCGATCAAACAAGCAACTCTCTAATTTACTCTTATTGTACTCGTTTCGATCCTATGGAATAAACTCAGGACTAAATTGACGGGAGAGTATAGCAAGGTAATAACACAAACCTTCGTGCAATTGGCGAGGGATAATAAACCGCATTTCATTTCACGGTATATAAGTACCATACAATCATCACAGACTCGATCCTTTCCAATTTCGTATATTTCTACTCGTATCAGATACATGAAATTCATACACGCTGTTCAACTCCGTACGTATATGCATGTATACACATGTGCAACGAGTTTCTTATTCCGAATAGAAATGATTAAATTACACGATGATCCTTTGATTCTAATTCACATTCGTGCCTTCATCTACTCGGTGTAATTTAGTTGGCTCGTTACTGGTTTTAATGCCTGAAACCCCTGAGCATAGCAAGCCCTGTATCTACTCGCATTAAATTCACTAGCTCTGACATGAAAGGCTCTATTTGAACCCATCCGAGTTGAGTTTTAGTCAGGTTCATTCGGGCGGCGGTGGTCATCGCAGGACTGATACCCACACATATAAGAGAATGGTCGAATGGCCTGTGTATCTATACACATGCGAGTATGTGGTACCCTTTTCGGATTCATGCATGTGTAATTGTATACCTATGTGTGCGTGAGACAGCTGGAGGCTAGACGAACAAGAAAAGCATAAAATCTCGAGTAGGTATAGAGGCCGTGGTTAAGGGTATAAAAACGTATCTAAACTCACCGCCTTGTCTCCAAGCTGCTCAACTCTGCAATGAAGAAATGCCGTCTGACCAACGGCTGCGGTAACGTTTCTTGATACGTTGTATTCGAAGTATGGCCATCCGCTGACGTTATGTTGTGTAACGGAGTTGTAACTACCTGTAGATACTTCGGTACCGCGAGATCCGTAACCTGAAATATTAAATTTTAAACGAGTTAAAAACTGAATATCAAACTTTTTCAAATTGGGAAAAAAAATAAGCTTCTATTCAAATTGCGGAAAGTTTAGTTCACATAAAGTTATCCGAGCCATCATCAAACTCACGAGAATTTCAAACATTTCTTTTTTTTTTCACGACTTTTAGACGTACGTTTTTTTTTTTTTTTTTGTTTTTTTTCTTTTTCTCTCAAAACCTATATGATCTTTCACCGGTTAAAAAAGTTTATTGGCACCTTCTCAAAAAGTTGGGAAATTATTTTATTTTTTTTTTTTTTTTTTTTCGACGGTCAAAACAGTTTGTATATACGATTCGATGAAAAAATATATTTATATATGTATATGCAATGATCCGAACGATTGATTCCTCGATCTACGATTATTATATACGGCAAAAGCAAAAAAATAAAACATAAAAAAGGGGTTTTCTTTTTTTCTTCTGCAAATGCTTCAGAAACTTTTTTCTGCCGTTTCAAACTTGATCTAAGGTTTTTTGTTCCTTTTTTTTTTTTTTTTTTTTACGTTTGGCATAGCATGATATCGAATTCGGAAAGGGATAAAGGCAGACGGTCTGTAGTGAGTAGACCCATGGAATGAAAATGAACTTCAAAGCTGGACCCCCCCTATTTCACCCCCAGTTTGAATAGTTTCTATGGAGTTGAAATTCAATAGATGATTCAGGGAATATATATATATATAATATATATGTGTGTGTATGTGAGGCGAATGTATATATATAATATATATACATGTAGACATGTAATTATCGGTGATCATATTATTTTGTCGAATTGATTTATTTGCACAAATAATTTAACTCGTGTATGTAGGGGTGGATGTGGCACAACGAACCCTTTGAGGAAATATTACGGTTTTTGCATTGAGATATACTTTTTGGAATAAGAAAAAAAAAAAAGAAAAGAAAAGACAAGAAAGAAAATTCAAAATCTCATCGATTATTTATGACCATCATGAAGTCATCGGTTAAAGTAGATCAAGTGAGTTTCCGTGAAGAGGAGCTCGATGTAGAATGAACTATTTTTCGTCTTCACATGCTGAGGAATAAATCTTTTGGGGTATTTCCGGAATTTTAACCGTTCGGAACTTTTGAAATTTGAAACTCTCGCCCGGGTCCTAAATAAAATTTCAAATATTGATGAATTTTTCATAAAATTAGAATAATTTTTGTGGTTTTTTTTTTTTTTCTTTTTTTATTTAGGGGTGTGTTTTGTGTCCTGCGATAAATTTTTTTTCGTATTATAAATTGATATATCTATATAATATAAGTGAAGGTAAATAAGGTATAATATTATTTTTGTTAGCCAAAAAATCTGCAGCCAAGCGTGGCTGGCAATAAGAGAAACCAGACCATACCATACCATATACCAGTACCACACCGCCGTCCAACGGCTTTGATAAATGTAGCGAAAATACAATAACAAAAAATAAGAAAAAATACGTATTTTATTTTAACGGCGGGACTGGAGCCGCTCGAGTTTCGGGTTTGGGGGCTTAGGGGTCGGGGGTGGGGACGGGGACGGGGATTTCGATCTCGTATTTTATTTCTTGCTGTAATATACCAAACTCAAGACCGCGGGGGCTGGGCTCCTGGTATGCGTTCCACTATTATTGTTACGAGTATTTTTACCATTATTGTTATTATCACCGTTATATAATATATACCTATATACCTCCCTCTCTCTATATATATGTATCCTTTTATCGTTTTGCTTCGTGTGGCTATTAATTTCCTAACAATCTCCCAACCCCCGCAACCCACCACTAGTATAATGGTATTAAGTGGTCACCAAGGGATTGCTAATCCGAAGTTAACTTCATCCCCTATCCTCATCACGCTAATTATAGTCGGTGATCATTTTTTTCTGAGAATAACTAAAGTTTAAAGAAAAAAAGAAAAATTTATCACAGGTATATACCTACACCTTTCGTTTATTCAAAAATGACCTTTTCTTTTCCTCTTTTAGAAAATAATTTACCCTTTGAGATTATTATTACCGCAGTGTATGTACATACATACAACACCGAGTATTTTCGTGCCTGAGACGATGCGAGGCATTCCTCTGATCTCCAGAAAATTAGCGCTTTAATTAAATATCCCACTTTTAGAGGCAGGACACTCCAGATTATGAAGTCGTCATCCAGGAAGCTGCACCAACGCCACGACGAGGTTGTAAGCCGAGCAGAATAGAGGAGAAAAGAAATGAAAAAAAAAAAAAAAAAAAAAAACATTTTATTCTTTAGAATCTGGGAACGCAATTTCTTTATCCGGTACCAGATTAGACCCAGGAATTGCTCGCTGCAGTTCGACCTGACCTTTATCGAAGTTCGAAGCCTCCATTTAATCAGAAATTCGAATTGGTTTTTAGATAATTGATGAAAAGTATAGGATATTATGAGTAGGTACATTATAAAATAAATACGAATGAAATTAAATATGAGTTTACCTCATCTGCGCAATATTCAACTCCTCTGCCGCTATGAATTTCTTTACCTAATTAGTTAGCTAGTTAGTTAGCTAGCCTTAGACGTATACATCTATATAAATTTATGTAGTATGAAGTAGTTTTCTATCCAAAGTGAGTAATAAAATAAACGGAGGGGGGGGGGGGGAGGACAAAAAAAAAAATTATCAGGAAGCTTGAGAAGCTCAAGACTACCTTAGCTCTACCGCTCTTCTCCTTTTTAGAATACCGTTTGCAAATTTAATCAATTACCAAGCTGAAGCGCATCAAACTAGCAGCAGCTCCTTTTTTTTTTTTTTTTTCTTCGAATTAAATTTTTCTTCAATTCGTCTTCGTCGAAGTTATTCAATGAAAATATAGCATGCATATATAGGTATTAGGTACATAATTACCTACCCCCAAGGCTTTCGACGGCACATATAGATCCGTCGAGTAAAGGGTGAATTTCGAAACGGTGAAAGGCCGCTGGGTTGAAAGAAAGAGAAAAAAAAAGGTAATGGAACGGGGTAAAGAAATTGGCTGTTTATATTTCTGTGGGTAAAAGAAGATGGATTCGAAATTCCCATGCGAAATACAGCGTATGTAATGTACACGACTGGCCATTCGGTGTACATTAGGTAATCGTGCCGTTCCATCTCTCTTTAGAATTGACATTGGGCCGCGAGTGGTTAGCTTAATTAACGAATCGTTGAATTGGTTGCCTGCAAGCGCGAGATCCTCGACCCATAGGGATTATCTATGCTTTCAACAGCGAAGACGTACCTATATAACCCATTCCGGAGCTGGCGTGACGATCGATCGTACAGGCCGCAGTTTCGATCCAGATACTATTTTTATTCCATTTTTATTATACACCGAAGGTATATAGGCATATAGGTACGTTTCACTGCCCTGTATCCATACATGGACGATTGATCAATCGAGCTTTTTCCCTGATTCCGGTTCATCCATTATTTAAGGATAGGAGGTAGTGGGTAGAGTCCAGCTCGTACGAAATTGGCGAATAACCAAATAAATCTGGCTAAATATGAGCTATGGTTCGTGACGTGACGTTGCCGAAAATATTTCATCCCTTCCACTCCCTGTCGCCCTTCCGATTATATTTATTTCACTACCCTTGGAATAGTTTATCATTTAATATTAGGCGCAGCATAGAATGGGCTCGAGCTTGAGTTCATTTCGGATTTGGAAAAGGGCGAAAGGCGCGGTGCCACTCTCGAGCGTAAAAATGCATAAATTATCAAGCTAGCTAACTGTAATTAGTCCGGATTGAACCGAGAGCTCTAAGACCCTATAAATAAAGATCACCAATAATCTTCCCACTTATACAAAAGGGACCCCTTTTCTCTCTCTCTCTCTCTCAACTTTATTTCCTTTACTCTACCCACTACCCTCCAACCCCCATCACGACAAATGGATTTCGGGATGTTCCGTTGCTTACATTCTACTCCACTTTTCAAATTCATTTCCTACCCAGGAATAGATAATATATAATGGCTCCTCGAGTTAAAGAAAAAATAAATACTTCGATTATAGATACGATATGTAGCGACATTTTTTCCACCGTTTCGGATGAAACGGTGGAAAACACCGCTTTCCGATCAAGTTATAAAAAATAATGCATCACCCTACCTGTTATAGGGTTAAAAAAAAATGGGAGAAAAATTTCTCAAACTGTGATACGAAATTCAATTTCCCAGCGACAGTGCGGGATCGCAAAATTTACTTTTAAACGTTCCGTTCGATGTCGAATATCGGGAATCATTTTAATATCTGAAAAAATTGTTCTTTTAAAAATTCTAACCGAAATTCTACCGCTACGTTTAAGTGGAAAGCTTTGGGTGACGCCTAACGGGGTGAGTTTCCCTGGTGAAATAGAAAAAGTATTTCTGAAAGATTGCGCGGTAAGCTGGGCGAGGCTCGCTAGTTCGAAGCCGGCTTATCCCCTTTAATATATTCTATCTCCGGCTGTTAGCTTCGTCTTCGTCCTGTCCCACATCCTGTCCTTGTCCCTGGTGCCGTGTTGTCTGACCCGATCTTCTCTTCTCTCCTCGGCATCTCGCCTCCTAGTCTCTCCGTATCCTCCTTACTACTCGCGAGAAAACCACCCCTACAGAATCTGCCTCCGCGTATCCACCGTTCAGCCATAAAATTCAAGGCGACTCTATCAATGGAGTAACTCACAAGTCCTATGACGAACGGTTCTCTACGATATATTTCTCAAAACTTTTTTAACACTCGGATTTCTCCCCCATCCCTTGCCTACCGCTTTCTTCCATGCAAAAAGAGAAAGGAAAAAAATAAAATAGAATAAAAAAAACACCGCGTAGGGGGAGAAAGAACCGGAAAAAGTCCTTTGTAATCAGAATGGTGAATGTGCTCCACGATTTGAAAGAAATCATTTGACAAAAAACACCGCGTCAGTGAAAATCCAAAATTGATTA
Source organism: Tenthredo scrophulariae (assembly GCA_963978835.1). Lineage (NCBI taxonomy): Eukaryota > Metazoa > Arthropoda > Insecta > Hymenoptera > Tenthredinidae > Tenthredo > Tenthredo scrophulariae. Next base: position 2,743,027 of record OZ022228.1, on the reverse strand, counting down.
ACGATTTTTTTTTACATCTTAGGGGAAACAAAAATTTCATCCAAATCTTGGGAACGGTTCCAGCAGAGCTATTAATAGTTCTTTAAAAACACTCTCTTTCATCCCCTATCTTGATCGATTCATATCAAATTCAATACTCGATCTAGAAATTATTCAAGGTACTGTAAGGAAAAGCTATTCGACCTGTTGTCGACATCGTGAAGAAGTTATAAAGTGTATCCACTTATTCTTCACGGAAACTATTATCACGAAGATTTTATTGTTTTATTGTACAAGCGGTTTTGTGACGCAATTTGAAACTTTTTCGCATGTCAATTCCGGTAATTTGTACAAGGAGAAGTAAAAAATTAAAAAAAATTGAAGAAAAATAAAAGAAAATAAAGCACAATACTTTGACTTCCTGCGTTTCAGGTTTTCCCGTAATGCTTATGGTATATCCTACAACTTGGACGTCTTCTTGTCAAATTGCATACCTAGAAAGCGTCCTTGCCTCTCTTGTAAAGTCTAAGACAGTTTGCAGCTTGACTTAAAGCCACTCTCATCCCGGGGTCGGGGGGTTGGCAGATTCATAAGTTAGTTTCCCTCATCACGTAAATACCTTGAATTTCCGGGAAACAAAAGACGACTGCACGGTATGGTACCGCCGGAAGTACGTAGTGCCTTGTGTATAAATTTACTCGTTTAACTTGCCCCTGTCAACGGGTTTGAAAATTTCACACCCGCCATATTGGATCTGAGTAAAATTTGAACGCATCATAATTTCTTTTTTCTTTCTTTTTTCTTTCTTTCAAGGGGCTTTTGATAGATATTTGAAACTCGCGGACCGAGCTGAGATACGGAGTCGCGTTTCTTCGGAAAGTAAAAGACAAAAAGAAAGAAGAAGAAGAAAAAAAAAAGGAGAAGAAGAAGAAGAAGGCGGAGAAAATTAAGAAACATTTCTCAAAAGTTTGACTAACAAATCTCGGAAACAAACGACCCTGCACGAGGAGAACCACGCGCCGTTGAATTCTACCTACTATCCAACGCTTCAGATCCCTCTTCTCGTATGGGTGTAGAGGTGGTCGAGGTGTAGACCAACTTTTACGGGGTTTACTACTGCAGACTTGGCGCCGAGCACCATCTACCCCCTTGGCCTAATGCTTTTTGAATAAACGCCGTAAATCCTTACTTCAACAAAGATTACGAGATTTTTATCATTTCTTAATTTTTTTAACAATAATATAGTACAGAAATATGCCAGCCCCGACATTCGGACGTGTTTCTCATATTCCTCGCTCTTCTTATTACTAGTTTTATATTTATCGCAACGGGGGTTGTCCACTATCATAGAATCCACCGGAATTACTGTTGGTTGAACTCAAAAACTCTAAAATTAATTACCCTTCATTTAAATTTTCTAAAAATGTTTAATCCAGAAGAAGAAGAAAAGTTTCCCCTATTTTCTACAGCCGCGGAAGAATCGTTCGGTATCAGATTCTCACGGGGAAAAGAAAAAAATTCTACATCGCGTTCGGCAGAGGTTCAAGATAATTTTTGGTTAAATATTCTGGACGATTTTTTTTTATTTTTTTTATTTTTTTTCTATCCCCCAAAACTTTGATACTTGACTTAAAATTAAGCTTTTCATACTTTCAATATAACATCCGACCGCACGAGCGAAGTACATAGACATAAGACATTACCAAAGTCTGATACCATGATTAAAAAAAAAAAAGGAGTAATTTTTACGGCTGAATAGAGAATGAATCGAAAAATATGGAAGGGGGTGTCTATTTAGAGAAGCGAATTAGAAAATGTAGGAAAAAATGCATGGACGAGGGTAAAAATTGGGGGTAAACATAATGGTTGAATATCATTGAGGGTTGGAAACGGGGATAAGGTAAATACGATATTCAGCAGGACGTTTTGACGCGTAAAATTTGCTAGTTGACGTTTGCCTTTGCGGAGTTTCCGGACCTTGTTGACTAATTACGACAGATAGATGCGGCAAGCGTTGGAATTTGAAACTCGTATAGTCAGCAGATGTGGTCGGACGTATAGCCAGAAAACGAGATAACGTTAACGTACATCGTTGTACTGGACGAAAATTCAAAGATAACAGAGAATTGTAGTGCGGATTCGACCGCGAATGTGTATATATGTATATACAGAAGCTATATATATATATATATGCTGAAACGACAAATTTTACGCTAATTAACTCGCTCGTTCACCCCGACCACCTATCACCCTCTGGAACTTAAAGTTTTACCGAAAACTTTGCCAAAGTATAATATTAACCTCGAACGCCGTCAGAACGCGCGCGACGCGACTTTGCTATCGGCGTAATGCACCCCTAATTGAATTCTAATTGTAGCTTTCAGTTTTAGCGACACATTATACGGGCATAGTATCGATAATCCGATTCTCTGTTGTAGCGAGAAATTTCGAGAAGAATTAATCATCGGAATAGATGAAGTGAAAAAATTCATTAAAATTCTAAGATAATCAAGTGAGAAAAATTGAGGGGTAGAAAAAAGAAGGAAAGAAAGGAGAAAAAAAATTAAAATTAAAACCTGATATATATTTATTATCTAACAAACGTCCCCTCTACACGTACGAAAGATTGTTTTATTCAACCCCTAGCTATATCCATCGATCAAATTTATTTATCTTTCCCTTTGTCTTACACGTTATTATAAATCGCGTGTCATTACTAGTCAGACTCACTTTTCCTACCACATTTAATCCCCTCTTATTATTCTTTTTTTACCTTTCGGAGCACGACCCTCTCTGTAACCATCAGCTAAGGGTGTTTTTTTTTATTCTAAATTTTTTTCTTATCCGTTGTTGTCGGCAAACTTATGTAGGGAACAATCTGCAGCGTGAAAAAAAAATCTTTTTTTTCATTTTTTTTTTTTCTTTTTTTTTTTTAGAAGTAAACTTCGCGTCAAAGTTTACCTAAGAGAAGAAGAAAAATAGAGGACGGAAAGGGAGAAAGGGAGGAAAGTTAGTACGCGGATTCACTTTATTATGTAATATCAAAGAAAATTCGTAAATCCATCAAGATTTTTGGAAAAATTTTAGAGAAAAAATAAATAAAAAAAAACTCGTAATACGCTCGAGGAAATTTATGCTCATTAATATCACGCCGGGGGGGGAATAAGTCAATTGCACGGGGTGCCGTATTTCTACCTTTTTTACATAGGTACGAGTACACGTGTTTTTATTTACTCATTTATTCACTTATTTATTTATTTATTTATTTATTTGATTATTTCTTTACAGAGATATATTATATAGTATTTATTCGAGCGTTCAATTCGGACGGATTCCCATTCCAGATATATGAATGGGCTTATTAATTTGAGCCACAGATGCTTGAAGGGTTGTAAAATAGGTCGGGATACATGGTCGCGGATCATCTACGTCATTGGGGCTGCAAATAAGCCGGTGCACTTCACCGTGAGGTGCATATAATCGGGAATTTTTTCGTTTTTTCCAATATTCCAAACCCGCTCGTTTATATACCTCATATATATGTATACATCTCCATATATCTATACCTAGAGTTTTTCATTTTTGATAGCAGTCTACCGGAACGGTTTCGATATTGAACCTCCGGATATATTTGGACCCGCCCTGGACCGATCACGGAGAATAGTTTTCGCGAAGCGAAGAAAAAAATTTTAAAAAAAGAACATTTCTAAACACACTGCGCCTGGTTAAAACGAAAATTTTCGTTTAGTTCAACTCTGCCGTTTACCCGACCTAAAAATCTGAAAATTTATTGTAGAAAATTGGGGAGCCGAAACATGAGTTATCATTACCGTTAATAAGCCTTGAATTTTTAAAACTCGAAAAAATATATCCTTGGAATTGTTGAGCAAAAATGAAAAGAGAAATAAAATAAAAAAGAGAGAAAGAAAGAAAGAAAGAAAGTAGGGCGACGCACTACTTGACCGAAATCTCATTCTTGTATTTTCCTTCACCTCTGCATACATTTGCTTTTCATTTGAGCGGTGAGAAAAATTGGACGGACAATTATCGGGAAACTTAACGTTTCGTTTTGATTTGTAATTTTTTTTTTTTTTGTTCATTTTCTCTCTTTACCGAAAAATTATACCATCATTAGAGTCGGAGGATCATCTCGAGGTCTGTTACGTACTCTGAGGCTGAAAATAAATAATTTGCATCTAGTTTAAATTCATTAAAAAATAAACAACCATCTCCCAATGAATTTCGTATATTATGACCCAGAATCTTAGTTCGCAAATTATTATACAATATATTAGATATTCCATGTCAACTCCGGAGTTATTTGATACATTCCGATTTTATATCGCAAATTTCTTTTCCATATTCATCCGGTCGTAATGATTGTAAAAATAATTGTTCTGTTCTATTTTTTTTTTTTTTTTTTTTATTTATTATTTTTCAAATTTTCTATCTTTCATTAGATACGAAAATATGAATTTTTCCAAACATTTACAAAATATTAAAAATCTAAATGCTGCAATTATTATAAGAATCCGCGAATCTATCGACTGATAATCGTCGTGCAAAAAAAAAAAAAAAAATTATACAAACACGCGAAAATCAGATGCTTATAAAAATGTTCTCGTCTTGTTTTGCGACCCAAAATATTTTATTCAAATAAAAATATACCTACGTTGGTTTTTTCACAGAAAGAGACAAGCTCGATTTTAATGAGCCAATTCCTTCGGAACCCTCTCACAAAGGGAATCAGCAATTTTCAACCCTGTTTGATCGTGGGACAACGGTACTATACACATGTTTTCTCTTCTCATTTTCATCCCTGTTTTTTTTTTTTTTTTTTTTATACGTGATCATACGTGTAGAACATATCAGGCATACATTGACTTGCAATTATTTCAATCAATTCAACAAAAATCGAATAGAAACTAATATAGAGTTGGTTATTTCGTTTTTCACTTTTTCCCGCGTATCCCTATCTTCGCTAGAAAAAATACGCACATATCGATTTTCCAATCACAAATCAGCGTCGAATGGCACTCGTTCCCATGCCAATAACGCCGTTCTACCTATAGCCTTGGTGAAATTTAAAACCTGACATTTTTCCCTGTCAATCAGTACTCGCTCACTATTTCTCTCTCTCTCTCTCTTGGAAAGCTTGTAGTGATGGCGTCAAAGAAACTATCTCCGCTGCTGCTAGTAGTAGTAGTCCCGCATCTTATGCTGCCGTGGCAAATCGTGCGTCTTCTAAAATTCGCGTTCCTAGAGGGCCTACGGTTGAGGTCCCTAAAACTACTAGTTTTGTCATAGCCCCTATGGCTGCATCGGTTAACAACTTTTCATCATCTGTTGCCACGAAAAATGCCCTGTTCAAGGCTGTGAATCCTGCCTCGCTCGCGATGAAAGTTGAACGGGTCTCGGGAGCTCGGAATAATGCCATTCGTATTGAGGCTAGCTCGGTTAACATGGATCGGGTGCGTGCTCTTCCTGCTCTTGCTAAGGCTGGACTAGAGGTCAGGGCGGATTCGAAATTGAATCCTCGTTTGGTGGTCCATGGAGTTCCGTCTGACATGTGCAAAGATGAAATTAGGTCCGACTTTGTAGCGTTGAACCTTGGCGGCATAGATAATCCCGAAGTTAAGGTAGTCTATCGCTTCCCTGTGAAAGAAGGTCGTACCCGCACGAGTTGTGTCATCGAGGTGCCTCCCCTGGTACGTAAGAGCCTGCGGGATACCTCTAATTCCCGCATTTACCTCCGATTTTCAGCCTGCCGTTTTGATGATCATGTTGTTGTCCGGCAATGTTACAAATGTCTTGCTTTTGGACACCTAGCCAAGGACTGTAAAAATTCCCCTCGTTGTGGTCACTGCTCAGGATCGCATGAGTTGAAGGACTGCCAGAAAAGAGGTGATGCGCCTTGCTGCTTTAATTGTAAAGCTGCTAAGGTGCAAGATACATCGCACTCTGCCTTGGACGGTAAAAAATGCTCTATACTCAGTAGGCGTTTAACAGATAAGGTTCGTAATATCAATTATGGATAGAACAACACCTACTTCGCATGACAATCTCACAATATGTCACGTAAACTGTCAGTCTCTTGTTGCTCACTTGGACGAATTTCGTGCTTTCTTCAATAATTCTAACTATCATGTCATTTGCATGTCTGAAACCTGGCTGAAACCTGCTATCTCTGACGACTTGGTTCGACTTCCTGGCTACCAACTGTTTCGGTGTGATAGAACTGGGCGTGGTGGCGGCGGAGTAGGCATCTTCGTCCATAACTCACTCCAAGCCCGTGTCCTGGATTCTTCTGGTGGCATCTACTTGCATAAACCTGAGTACATCCTAGTGGAGGTATCGCCGGTAAGCTCGTCGAAGCTTCTACTCGCTTCTGTCTACCGTCCACCACATATAGGTTACCTTGACGAATTTATGAGCTGTCTATTGGTCCATTCTTCATCTTACTCCAATCTTGTAATAATGGGTGATTTTAACACTGATATGACAGGTAACACCTTTGATAGTAACCACCTGCGAGGCTTTGTTGATTCATCTAACTTCTTCCTACTGCCCTATCAGCCTACGCATATCCTTCGCGATTCCTCTACTTGGTTGGATCTCTGTATAGTTGATGATTCTGACAAAGTGATCGATCATGGTCAGCATGATGTCCCATTCCTGTCGGCGCATGATTTGATTTTTGTCTCATATAATGTCAGGGTACAGCGTCGCCAGCCTCGAGCCTTTACCTGTCGGGACTTTCGTACGTTTGATAAACATAGATTACTTCAGTGTCTGGAAGCGATAGATTGGAGTCCTTTCTACCAAGTACAATCCATCGATGAGAAAGTTGAGTTTCTGAATTTAGCCATGCTTGATTGCTTTGACCGTCTTGCGCCCTTACATCTAGTTTGCCCGCGTACGCTTCCTGCACCCTGGCTCACGCCTGAAATCAAGCTTTTAATGACGCAGCGAAACAGAGCTCGCAGAAAATGGCGAAGAAATAGATTAGCTTCATTGTATGATAGGTTCAAGTCCCTGCGCAACGAAGTGCAGACTAAGGTTAGAGCAGCCAAGAAAGCTTACTATCTTTTAAAACTGGGAGGTCTTAGAGATCATATTACGGTCTGGAAGGAACTACGTCGCTTAGGACTTGTTCGATCGCGCACTTCCGATCGCCAACTGGTGGTCCCTGCTGAGGCTCTGAATGCACACTTTGCGAGCGCTGGGGGTGACGATCACGATGTCTCTCCTTCCTCTTCTTCGGAGCGCTGGTTTCTAGGCGAAGTAAGCTACGATGACTCGAAGTTCTACTTTGAAAATATCTCCATTGATATCTTGGTTAAATCCTTGCTCTATACCAAATCGAGATCTGCGGGTGCGGATGGTCTCTCTTCGGAACTTATCGGACTTGCCCTACCCTCGATCTTGCCGCATATTCTTCATCTTTTTTCTTTCTCCCTTACTTCTGGTTCCTTCCCTGAGCTGTGGAAGTCTGCTCTTGTTTGCCCTCTCCCCAAAATCAAGTCACCTATAAACTTCAATGATTATCGCCCTATCTCTATCCTGTGTTCGCTATCTAAGTCTTTAGAGAGAATCGTCGCTGACCAGGCCATGGGCTTCCTTGAAAGACGGAATCTTCTGGACCCTCACCAGTCTGCATATAGGAGAGGACATAGTACCCACACGGCGCTCATCCGTGTCATCGATGATGTCAGACAGGCCATGGATACTCGCATGGTGACAATTATGGTTTTCTTTGACTTTTCTAAGGCCTTCGATCGTGTCCGTCATGGCTTGCTAGTTGATAAGCTCAGGCTCCTTGGATTTTCTAACAACGCACTACGTTGGTTCTGTGCCTATCTCGACTGTCGTAAGCAGGCCCTGAGACCTGGTGATGGTTCTATCACTTCGTGGCGACCTGTCATCAATGGTGTCCCACAAGGCTCAGTCCTCGGTCCATTACTTTTTACACTGTACATGCTTGACCTTAAAGACTGTCTTAGGTACTCTAGCAGGAATATCTACGCGGATGACTTGGTGATCTACCATCATTGCCACCCACATCAGCTCTCTCAAGGCATCGCTGAGGTCAATGAGGACGTGGTTCGTATCTCCGACTGGGCCACACGCAATGGACTGCTGCTGAATGGAGCCAAAACCAAAGCGATGGTACTGGGTACACGTCGTTACATCAAGGCCATTGATTTCTTTTCTCTACCTGCTATATTGGTTGGAGCGGATCCCGTGCCTTACTCGGATCAGGTGCGTCACCTGGGAGTCACTATCTCCAACACTCTATCCTGGGGTGCTCATGTGGCGGACGTTACCAAGAAAATCAACGGAACATTGTACCAGCTAAAACTTTGCCGTGATCTGCTTCCTCGAGCCTTGCGGGAGCGTCTGATTTCCACCTTGATCTTCCCGCACATTGACTACTGCTGCACGATATATCTGGATTTGACCGACGGACTTGACTTGCAGCTCCAGAGAGCGCTTAACTCCTGCGTACGATTTATATTCGACATCAGGAAGGATACGCATATCACGCCATATTATAGCAAACTTAAATGGCTTAAAGTTGCTGCGAGACGAAAATACTTCCTTGGGTGTCTGTTATACAATGTCATTCAGACCGGCATACCATCTCACATGTCCGTCAATCTTGATCGAAGACCGGCATCAAGTCGTACCACGAGGGCCCCGTTGGATCTTCTCTACGTGCCTTCCTGCAGGACCGAATTGCTCATGAACTCTTTCATGACTGCTGCTCCTCGTTTCTGGAATAGTCTACCGTTGGATATCCGTACTTCTTCCAGTATTGGCATCTTCAAGAAAATGCTACTCGATCATCTACTCTCTATTGATCCCCCACCTTGACTTTTCTATCTATCTATCTGCGTACCTGGCGTAGGTTTTCTGCAGTTTCCCTCATGCCATTTAACCGAATGGAGGTACATGCACTAAGTCGGCTGCAGCCGCAACGTTCTCTCTTCACGTGAAGCTTAAAATTCGAATTCAACCTTTATTTGTGAATCTCATTATTTACTCTATCTATCTTCTGTTTCACTTTTCTTTTCTGTTTGATAATTATTGTTAATCTTACATTTATAACTTCTATGCAATTACTGACTGCTACCTTTGTCCATATGTCTTTACTTCTCTTGTTATATTGTAAACTATGCTACTGCGCTTGAGGGGATACTATCCCAGAGCGCCTAATAAATGTCTCTCTCTCTCTCTCTCTCTCTCTCTCTCTCTCTCTCTCTCTCTTCTCTATTCCTACGGAAAAAGCTTGAATTTTTTTGTTTTTTTTGTTTTTTGTTTTTTTACATATTCGACGATAAATTTTCACCGGAAATTTCTCAGGGGATTTCTAGGGGAAAAAGACAAAGCCATCTATCGATCTTTGGATACTTTTCTTCTTTTCCTTTTCATTTTTGATTTTTTTTTTTTTTTTTTCTTCTTCTCGTTCGTATTACTTTTCAATACGGTTTCCCGGCATGGGTGTATAATTGTACGAAAATAAATTCGGTAACCTAGATGTATAAAAGATTAAGTTGAACGTTAAAAAAGCTATTGAGTATATTTCACAGACCGTTGGCCTGGTGCGGGTGAATTTCTTGAGTTTCGTAAACTTTTACTGATTGACAGAAAGAACAACACGAGTAACACAGAGCGTGGGATCAATTCAACTAAATAATGCCGAAACTTTTCACGAGTTTCGGGGCTCGAAGTGCCCCTCGGAAAATCGTAAGGATGAGGAATTAATGGGGAACCATGTTTCTCCGAAAAGAAAATCGCCGCCGGTGGTTTTTCTTCTTCTACTTCTTCTTCGTTTTATTCTTATTCTTATCCTCATTCACCTTCGTTTCCGTTGGGCATGCCAAATGCCGATTTTTACCCCAGTTTTTCTTCGCGGATAAACTCCGTTGCCTGAACTTCACCTAGTATAGGTAATAAAATAATGGAAGAATAAAAAATAGGAAAATAACGAACCTCTTCATTTTATTGACGATTAATGTTTTCAACACGTTCATTCTAACCGGTGGATTTTAATTAATGAATTGAACAAGAATTATTCAAGAAAAATTTAAATTTATATTAATAATCTTGAGATAAAAGTATATGATAACGGTATAGGCGAAGCAATTAATCATCGTGTTTCCCTAGCGGATATACCCCGATGAAATATAGCGAATCCTAACAGAATGTAGGTACGTTTTAGATGAATCTTGGCAGTCGAGCTAAATGATCATAGCTCCTTAATCAAAGACGTCGTTAATTATGCAAACAGTAATCATCAACAATCAACCAACCCGAGAAACGAGGACTATTTATCTAGTTCAGTTCGTCAGCCATTTCACGTGTACCTCTGTCAACCGTGAAGTGATTGATTGAATGGGCTATGAAGTAAAAGTGAAATTTCACAAATCTATCAAACCGTCAATATTTTTTTGATATAATATTCAAAAGAAAATTCAAAATCCTTCTTATAACGCATCGCAATAATGTCCGCAGGACCTTCATGTCTCAGTTTGGTCTCCGCGAACGGATCCTTTCTTCGAAACAAAAGAAAAAAATCAATCATATGAGTAAAAATGTTCACCAAAATTTCAAGGAAAAAATCGATTCTCATTCGTCTACAAGCAACGATCTGACGTCGGATATAATCTGAAACCCCGAGTCCTGCGAGTATCGTTGGATATTCATTTCCAAATTCTGTACCTAATTCCTAAATTTTTGAGTTCATTATCGACTGTCTTTTCGCTTCGAAATGAGCATAAAAAATTCTCGGGATAACGAAAGTATCTGAATGGTATCCATTTGATTAAGTTTGGGGTAGTGTCGGTTTAATATAATCATGCTCTCTCTCTATCTCTCTGCCGCGCGTTTTACTCTCGAAAGTCCTAAAATCGCGTCTACCGCACATTTTATACCAAAAGTACTTTTCTTAGGTGGTAAACGCTCCGTGTATTCCTATCGAAACGGGGGCGGCACCACTTGGTTAGATCAGATAAGGTCCTCACGGAAGTGCTTCAAACCGTTCGTGGCGTTCTCTCGCGCACTTTCTGCTCCGGTTGAACATTACATCCTTTGGTGTAGCTGGTCTTCTCCCATGCCCATACCCATGCTAGTGGCAAGTCGTCGAGGATGACCGGGTTTTTCACTCGATCTTACGGGGTGTGGAGCGAAAGATAACGCTCTTTGCCTTACTCCAACCCCCGTATATCGACCGCGTTGTTACATTGTGGTATTCGAGGATTAAATCTTCAACTAAAAGACGCTTATTTTTGAAAATAATTATCATTACCGTTTCGGCTCGGATCTTATGAAAATTTTAATGGAGAGACGATCATTCATTTTCTGAAAAGGTTACGATTTTTTTATCGAAATAAAGGAGAAAGATACGAGGACTTTAACAGAAAGAAAAATATAAAAAAAAAAAAATAGATAGGGAAAAAAGGCCGACAAATAATCGTATACAACGTCATGTTTTCGCACCCGGTGAATCAGAGATATAATGTAAGTGGGGCAAGGTATAACGACCGTCGTAAGAACGTGCACTAAGGGTATATACCCTACCGCCTCGACGGCATGGCAGTAAGTCGCCGGATAAAGTCCGACACTTTTCTCGCCAGTCTGGTATTAAGTACCGTAGATTTCTTTTGCGGTAAAAGATTTCGGAAAGAATTTTCAAATAATGGCTCATTTTGAATGGTCGAAGATAACGGGATTCGAGTACGTCCTCTGGCCTTAGGGGAGATTTTTTTTCTTTAGAAGGAGGCAATATACACCGAATTCACACCATGGAGGATGAGATATTGTAAAATTATCAAAGAAATTTATACGAAACAAAAAATCATCTGGGGTAATTTTTTTCTTTTTTGCATTTCTTTTCATTTTATATCAAAAACTAATCGTTTGGTGAGTTCTACGAATCATATTCTCTCTTCTCTTTTCTCTTTTCTCTTTGTTGCTATTCAACATTAGCTTCTTTATTCGGTAGAAATTTCCGAGGTTTGGTTAAACGAGGCTCCAGAATTTAATCAAAAGGCTTTGTAACTGTTTCGGAGTTGTTAATTGATAATTGCAACAATAATTTATCACTCAAGTTTTAAGAATTCGAATTATCCACCCTTACTGCGACTTATGTTGATTGCTGTTGCTGCGCTAAACAGAGTTTTCGGAGAAAATGACGTTATTTCAAACCCATTGTTCAGAAATATGTCTAAAGTATATCCGAAGCTCTGAATTACTTCGAGGAACGTTTCATATTTTCTTCTTCTTCTATGTTTTTTTTTTTTTTTTTTTTCTTTTTCTTTTTGTTTCTTCTTCACTCGCAATTTCCGAACTTGGTACGGACGAGAAATAAAAAGTAGTAAATAAATAAAATGAAAAAAAAGCAGCGTATATGAGAGAGTGAACGGGAATTCAGATCGCAGCAGCGAACCACCCACGTAACATATTAGACCCAATACGTATAGGATAGTAAAAAGCGAAAGGGTAAAAAGAGTAGAAAGTGAAGAGAAAGAGGAAAAAAATTTTAAAAAAATGAAACGGATTTCTCTAAAAGCAAATACCCAACTTTCGATCACGTGCTGTAAAATACTCGAGGTAATCTCATTCTGAATACGAAGAATCAATCTTTTTATACCGCGCAGGACTTTACGTCCTGCAGACAGCGAAATACACTTATGAACTCACGGCGAGAAATTTCTTCTTGCAATGGGGAAAGAGCTTGCGAGGTATACCCTGACTGAGAAGAAGGAATAAGAAAAGAAAAAGAAGATCAGAAAAAGAAAAAGAAAAAATTAACATGCAGACAATTTTTTTTCCCCCATTTCTCTCCTCTGAGCTGATATCATTTTTCGACGTTTACTTTATCCCCTTTTTCTTCATCTCTTTCTGTTCTGGTTCAACTTCGATATGGTAACTCAGATTCTTTTGATAAGTGTGTGACGAAGTAAAAAAAGTCATACATATACTTCTCTGAATACAGTCTGAGAGCCTGCGGGTTTTTTTTTTTTTTTTTTTTTCACCCCCTACCCTGTCGTTATCATTGTATAATATTTAACGCGAGTCATAAATTTTTCAACAAACTGACTAAAGGGCTGCTTATTTTATACCCAACAGATCGACAGACATTTTGTATGGGGAAAAATTTATACGGTACGAAAATTTCAATTTTATTTATTTTTTCGATATGTTGGTTGTTTTTCTTTTATTTTATTTTTCCATTTGTTCGGAGAGAGGAAGAGAGAAAAAATTCCACACATGTCCGAAGAACCTTTTTTCTTTTTATACTTTTTCGAAGTCTGTCTTTTATTCGTTACATCTTGTCTGCGGTGTTTCCGGTTCCGCACGCTTATACCTATCCTACATTTCTTTGGTGCAGGTTGTTGGTAATAGTTGGAGAGCTTTCGAGGGAACCTAGTTGCGTTTCGTGATATAAAACGAAAAAATAAAAATAAAAATGAGAAGAGGTAGAGGAAAACTAAAAAGAATAAAAAAGATATTAAAAAGAAGAAGAACAAGAACAAGAAGATTAAAAATCAACGAACAAGTCCAAGCTGGGTCATTCTGAACGAGACCACACCACTGCCGCTCTTAATTCAAACCCAACATTAACCCAGTTTTATTATATCTCTTTAAATTCTCCCCCCACTTTGCTCTCAACATTTAACATCTTTCACCCAAAGTTTCGTCCCCTGAAATCCTTCTCTTTTGTGGAGCAGCTGCTAATCTTAAACGCGTAATTTACCGGTTGAATTTTAATCAAAAATAAAACATCGCCCCGAACTACACACACGATTTTTACTAATACAAAAAACAAATTTTTTTTTCTCTGCACAAAAAAGCATGGAAAAACCTACCTCAATCTCCCCAAAATAATTTTCGACCGGATTGGAAAATTTTAAAAATATAATAAATATTGAAAAATTCACCGCGCATAAAATTTTTTTTTTTTTTTTTTGATTTCTATATTTCAAAGAGGACTGATAAATTTCAATCATCCTAAGATTTTAGGCACGAACTGAGATTAATATCTAGTCGAATATGTGGGTTTTGTCGAGTAACTATATAACGGTGCCAGAGTTATCTCATTTGTACAGCAAGGTAGCTTGGGTAGGTTACAAGGTAGAATGGCAGAGGGATAAGGGAGGGAGCCGGTTCTGCTCGCACCTCGACTATTTATGGACCCGTGGCTTTTTGTTTGCACCCTGTATTTGAATAGAAACGATAGTAGCCTCTTCCGCGAGGACGTTATCTTTCTTCTGACTTACGACTACCATCTGATCCGACCGCCTCGTAACTCATTTTAGTTACTTCCTTCCTTTCTCCCACTTTCCGAAAATTGATACTAATATATATCTTGAATTCGTGTTTCCGCCCATTATTCCAACTTCTTTTTACCCTCCCGCTATTTTCCATCTCATTCGGAGTTATGGCCTTTATCAATCAACGAAATAAGAGAATAAAAATGCTCGCAAAAACCGAGTCAAGATTTTTTCCAATATCTATCCTACTTTTTTGTCTTTTGGTTTTCTTTTTCTTTTTCTTTTTTCAGGACAGGGAACTAAAATTTCATGCACATACCTTCGCGATTTCGATTACAATATCAGAATTTCCGGTTTAATCTTTTTCCTCTTTCTCTGCCTCCTGTCAGGTGAACCCGACACAATGTCTCTTAGTTTCGCGGGGAAAATGCTTCTGGCACGTGTTCACCTTACCAAGCCTGCGTTTATTTGACATTCTCATTAAACGTTAAGGCATTTTTTCCGGCATACTTATGGTACGATAAACTGTTGAGAAAAAATTTTCTTTTTACTCAATTTCTTCATATATTCGAATTTATAGGCGACTTATAGCACAGTTTCTCGAAACTTCGTAATCGTGAATTTCCCGGATTCTCACATGCCTAGACATACATGTATGGGTATATAGGTATACCCATCGATGTGAAGCGGGAGAATCTCGAGGTTAACCACCACGCTGTTGCAGTTCTACAACGCGGTTGTGTATACTAGAACTGTTAGACTTTCATAGAACAATAGAGTTTACTTTAGATTGGCATAGTTTCAATTGCATTAGTTCTCGCAGAATTAGTTACTACCTATTCTGGATTAATTTCAAATTGATTCCGGTTGTTTTGTTAGTAAACTAACGCGTTTCGTTTAAACTTATCGGCGTATTAAATTAATGCGAAACCACCGCCTGCACCGGAAACCAAACAAGCAGATTCGAATTTCGGCTCAGAAGATGTACGTACGTAAGTATATAAGACCTAGGAGTAAGAAAATAGCGGAATGGGGTATAACGAAAAACAGTAATATAAACTATAATGGAAAATCGTAAAATTGTATGGAAAAAGTTATTCCCGGGGATATCGCGAGGGCAGGAAAACACCGAGGTGTATATATATACACGCGATTTGTAGGTAGGTATCGGCAAAGGTAGGTAGATAGGTATACCGTATACCTATATACCTACGGTGAAAATCTCTGCACGTTTTTGAATAACTCCGTTGATACTTTAGAATCGAAATTCAATTTCAGAGCGGCTTCAGCGAGGCTGTCCGTTCGCAAAAATTTATCACACGTTTCCCAGTGCGCCGTAACTATTTCGAAGACGAGAAGGAGGACGAAGATGCGGTCAATTTAAAACCTTTCGCGAACTAAAGCCGGAAGTCTGCGAGAGCTGAAGGAATATATAGTATATAACTTCGAAAGTTCGAAGTCGAGATCGCGTCAAATTTAAGGATACCTCACGATACTTTGAATTTTCACTGCTTCCTGGGTGCAGCGACGGCCGTCAGGCTCACCGGATATAAAACTTAGGCGAATACGAACCGAAGCCTAAAGTATTTATGGGGTGTATTTACGAGCCGATTTTGGCCCAGGGGTTTTTCTCTATTTTATGCAACGTAGACGCAGCGAACGGAGATCCGCAGTCCTACTTTTCCCACCCCATAGAGCTTTTACTGCAGGACGAAAAATGGCTTCCGGCTTTACCTCTTCTAATATAGACTTTTACCCCCCGCAATGCGAGCCGCACCGAGTTCTCGCATAATTTCAAATTCTTTTTTGATTTAAGAGAATCTCCCTCAATTTCTTCCCCATGTAGTATATAGGCACCTATATCTATTACCTTATACTTTAGGTATCATAAATTCAATCGCCTTTCACATTTCCGGTAATTAAATATACCATCACGGCTTCCGGTCGACCAACCTCATCGAAAGGTTTAAATACCGTTAATTGATTTTTTACATCAACGGGGCTGACTAAGCCAAGGTAGGTAATTAAAATCAACAATTAAAATTTCAGTTCGGAGGATATCAATTAGCTTCAATAACTTCCGTCGAATATACCAATTCGCGTACAATTAAGGACCATTCGAATAAAACCTCTTTCTTTTGTTTTTCTTTCTTTCAAATTCGACGATTGCTCCTTTTCTATTTTGACAAAATAAGAAACGTGAATTTTTCAGCAGGTATACCCCCCAAATGATACAAAAATCATTGCATAATTTTTCTCAGATTTATTATCTCGACAGACTGAAAACATTTCAATTTTCGTATCAGTATAAGTGGAGCTTTTCATCCCCTTCGGTATTTTTTCATACATATAAGAATCGTTCCAACTGTATTTTATATTTGTTGAAATTCTATGGAATCGATCAAACAAGTATGAGAAAAAAAAAAAAAAACAATTAATTCCGCACCCTCACAGAAGAAAAAATGTTGTCGGTTTTTATTCAAAATAGTAAAGATGCTCCTTTTCCTTTCAGTATAAAAAACGGGTAAAATCCAAGACGGCCAGAGTCAGACGTTGATCAAATTGGCAAAATCAATCCGTCAAAATTCACCCCTAAAATTTTTTTCCCTCTCTATCTCTTTCTCTCTCTTTCTCTTCTGCATGCAATAAATCTAGATTGACAAATAATTGTTAAAGGGACGATCGGGATTCAATCAGACTGATTGCTGACTGCTCAGATTTCCGTTACGCAGGCATTAGGGAATCTGCGAGCTGACATCTGCAGGACAATGTGCTGCGGAACGTTGGGTAGGTGGTAGGTTTAAGGTACATGTACTAGGTATATGTGTACCAGTTTCGCTGAAGATAATTACATCCCTCTGGCTCTGTGGTTGCCACATTGTTGTACTACAAGCCTATTGTTAGCCTTCGTGGTATATAATACAACCGCGCTAGCATCGCATCGTAGCGTTAGTCCCACTATCTCCAGGCTATTGTTTACTAATTTGCCTAAAGATTTTATCGTTCTTGCGTTTCCACGTTCGCTAACAAACTATATGAATATAAGATCCCGCGAATTCAGGTTATCGCAGTACATAGCATACACATGGATATAAATATCTCAAACCGGAGAAAGAAATTACAAAAAAAAAAAAATAATTCACCCTTCATTTTCCAATTGTTGAAGAAAAAAAAAAGAGTCAAAATTATTTCCGTCAATTTATTTACGCTGTATTCATTTTTCTTTTTTTTTTTCTTAGGGGATGATTCAGAATTTCTTGAATCTTACTCATTTTCAGCAATATAGCGCTCGTGCGAATTTAGGCACGAAAATGAGAAAGTCCGATCGATAATTCTGTCTGACCGTTATTTTTTTTTTTCTTTTTTTCTTTCTTTTTTTTTGTACAGTTTCAGTTTCAGTTTCATTAACGCTGCAGGCGAGCTTGCGAGCGTGCAGAGCCGATATTCTAGCTAAACAATGAGATTAAAGCGATGACGTATCGCACCGATGAGTGATAACCCAAAAATAACACAAAAATTTGAAATGAAAAATTGTGTCTTTCTTTTCTTTTCTTTTCTTTTCTTTTCGAACATATACAGCATAACCGTCTATACCGAGTGTCTAGAAAATAAAATGCACGATCAATTATACGATGAAAGCTGGGATAAATTTAATTAAAAAAAAGAAAAAGTTTAAAAAAAAAAAATAACCAACGGAATCCGTTAGCATTATTATATTTTTACATTAATCATAATAATTCGCCTTTCTTTGTTCCCCTTCTGTCTACACAGGAATCAGTTTTCTCAAGGGTGCAAAGCTCTGATTTTAGGAAAACGAAATATGTTCAATTTTACTTTTTTTCTTTTATTTCTTTTTTGTTTTTTTTTTTTCCTTGCCTGAAAGCTTCAGGTAACAAGATTGCCATGGATGAATTTTGTCGATGCCTGATTACCTGGCAGCTATTATAGTTATGTAGGGGTAGGAGGGGCTGATTCGTTAGTAATATTTGCGTCGGCGTAAAATGTCTCGAAATATATTCCAAGATGATAGGATAAGTAATCTAAGGTATTGTTAAAGCAAATTAATTTATACACTTTACATTAGGAGTCTTGGGACAGTTGAGGCCTCACAGGGTCGTTTCATGAGGAAACTGAACGATGCTATGGCACAGCTACCTCCCAGGGTTCCACACAAGACACTTTGAGATATTGCTGAATTTATGCGATACATGCTAAAGATAAACTTGAGCAGGGTCGACGGCCTGCTGATTGCTATGGCGCGAAATATCTTAGGAGTCCTGTTCTGCGGTATTCGATATAGTAGTGGTACGTACTGATCTTATACCCTTGCTTCCTAGTCGTCGACTTGTTACCTTACCTTAGTTGCCGCGTATTTGAACAAGTAAACTTTCGCAACACTGCAGATCCCCAGAGTTTGTTTAAAACAACTTTGATGCGGATTGGGGTGAAGAGATTACATCGTCACGATTCCAGCTACCAAACTCCTTCGAGACCGTCAAATGCTCGCAGATTCTAGGACGATTGTTCCCGTTTGAAATTAACCAAAAATCCCCACCAAGAAGAATTTATTTCTGTAAAAATCTGTACTACTCGATATCGTGGGTAAACGTAGTATAAGTTATATGAACCGTCGAAAGATGCTATTATGATACATAATTGAAAACAAGGAACTATTCCAATCACCAAGAACCCTCGTAATCTCCGTTAAATTTTGAGGTTCAAGGTGTGCCTTGATAATGAAACGTTATTAGTAATTGAACCGTCGTTCACCGGTGCGTAGGTATAATACGAACTCTGCGGTTTTGCGGGCCACCCTAACAATTCCGGTTAAGATTAATCCTTTTACGGTGACTAATGGATGCGAAAGTGCAGTATTTTGTCGAAAAATCTCTAACCTTTAGGTTGCCGATCTGAATATACTAAAATTCGATATATGGGTGAACCGCGACGTCTATTTGAGCGTCGATACGGCGTCGGAAAGTCGTTCCAAGAGAATATACTCTAACTTCTCAGTTACCCGGGTTTATTGCTACGCGAAAGGACCTCATGCCAAGTCCTTCTTCAAGGTTTGCGCGATGTTTGACCATATACCCTAGTCCGATTCTCAGGAGGTATATATTATACGATACCTACTACATCCCCTAACAAACGCAGATACAACCAAAATCGAATGGCGATATACCCGTCCATCCGTGAAATTTGACGCGTATACCTACCTCCTAGCATAGCGATCGGACATCCAGTCACGAAATCTTGTCCACTATTCTAACGAGTACATCCATAGAACGTGCCACCCTGTGCACCAGCCGTATGACCGGTGTGTACCCCGTTCATCCGGTAAATAATGACACGTCAAGAGCAGATACACCCAACATTTGGACAAATAGACTAGAGGTGAGGATTTAGTCGCTTGTCACCGCGACTATCCGCGTAATACAAAATTTATTAATCGTGACTGAATTTGAATGATTCAAATGACAATAATTCGAGTGATCATTCATGAGGGTGAAAATTGTGGATAAAATTTCAACCTTTCTCTCCAACGTTTTTCGTTTCTTTTCATTTTTTTTTTTTTTTTTTTTTTCATTTTTCGTGCACCGAGAAGATAAGGAACGACATTCCGTTTGATAAAATGGGCCATTGCCTCGCTAACGGCGTGCATAAAACCGTCGCAAACGATACCCAACTCTCACAATAGCGCGAATGTATCGTTCGGCCTTCCGGGCTATAATCGCAATGTGCAGCCAATATTGGTGATACCTCCCTCAAATATACGAATGCCAATTTTTTCCGTAGCTAACCGCTCGAGTCGCCTAGTCGTAATTCGATCCTGAATAAGGATAGAGACGAATGAATATGTGCGCTCAAATATATTTCGATTTTTATTTTTCAACAAGAATCATTCGAGAATAGAAATAAAAATGGGATAAAGGGTGTTCCTAGTATTATATATATATATATTTTTTTTTTTTCTTCATTTTTCTTTCTCCTTTACTTTTCCGGACTGCGGTGTTTCCAAGAACGGTATAAAAACCGCGAGAGATTCCTTATTTTTCCCTCGATTTTTTTTTTTTTTTTTCTTTTTTTTTTCTTCTTTCCTTATTTTCTCAGTATTTTTCCTCAGATGCTCTACCTGCTCACACCGAGCGCGCGGTTTAGCTCTACGATCGTTGTATTTTAGAGAGGCAATAAGTCCGCCCGTTCGGGCATACGACAGCGGTCCAGATTTCCTCCAGACATTCTATACATATATATAGGTATATATATATATATATATACATATTATATATACCCACCAGCCTAGACAAGCCTTATTTTCGTCGCGTGCCAAGGGCGTGGGTGAAACCCTGTCCTAATATCCTACCCTGTCAATTTCTTATAGAAGTTTTATTCGCGGGATCGGTTAAAGCGAAACTTTGTCCCTAATTACGGTTCGAAATTCCCATAAATCGTGTACTTCCTTTTTTTTTTTCTTCTTCTTCTTCTTCTTCTTCTTCTTTTCCCCACCTCAAAAACGTGTGGTAATTTCAAAGGTAATATCAGTGGTATCATTGTGCAGAAATACCTCGCTGAACAAACGAACAGTTATCTCTTCGTCCCGCACGTTCTGGCTAATTATCATCATTGTTGTTATTTGTTCAAAGCTGTTCTACCGTATGGTCGGAAAGTTTCAGTGCCTAATGTCAAAAAGGCAGAGAGTTTGGCTCAAATAGCCCTAAAATAACGTAGAAACAAAACAGGTAAACCTCGTTGTTATAACCCGGTCCTAGTGTACAGAGTGGTCAGATGTTAAACACTCCATTATAGTATTTCGGTTACGCAAAAAGCCCTGCGCCAATTTGAAACCAAATATGTCAAACGTTTCGCGCAAAGGGTGCAGCGAAATTTGAGAACGATATGAAGGACGGATTTATACAGTTCTGTTGTTTTTCTTCATCTTTTAACTAGCCCAAAAGATTCACCCCGTACATTACACCTGTGAGGGATGTGCACGGGTTCGGGGGTGAGTGCAAGCTCTCAGTGATCTAGGGGTCGGTCAGGCATTTGCATTGGTTATAATTGAATTCGCCCGGTTGACAAAGGTGGTAATTGGGGCCCAGAGTGCAACAGTAGATAGCAATAAAACGTCGATAGGAATGATAATTCCACATCGATCTAATAATTTGTGATTTCGAAATTGGCCGAAGTCTAGAGCACGTGCTTTCAAACTCTGACAACAACAACCTGGACAAAAGGTTATCACATGAATCATAAACAACGAGACAGTTTCCAGGTAACACGTTCGCACGAATAATACCCCACTGTGGTCTAGGAATCCATAAATGTAGCTATGTAACATTAACGATGGAATGGAAGAAATTCACCATACATGGACGGCCGGTTATCTCATTTGAGGGAAATTCCTCATCAATTTTGATTTATGCCCTATATAGGTGTTCCTATGTGCATTGTAGGTAACGAGGGGTTGAGGAATGATTCATCATCGAGTTCTTATATGCAGCGATAACGAGCGCAGTTCGAACACCAACTAGTCTGAAAATCGCGATAAGCCACAGGAAGAGAAGAAGGAATAGGTCAAAAAATGGGGTGGGGAAGAAAAAAAAATCGTGAACTTTATTTCTGTGCGTCAAGCTTCATGAAAACACGTGTAAGACTCGTGGCAGGGTAGTCGACGTAGTTGACATATATTCCCGAGGGAGGTACGCTCCCTTTTCGACACTAAATCATACTGGTTTGGCAAAGGAGAGAGAAAGAGTATGGGACTTGTTAGGCATAAGGTTACGACAGCGGATAAATATGTATATATATATATATATATATATTATATACAGAGGGGATGGGGCGCACCCTGAAGACCGTCGGTGTTATAGGAAGATCGGGAAATAAACTGGTGTAGGTATATACGGTGTAGACATATATATCTATGCGTTAGGGGAAAAAAGGGAATATGAGGATGAGGAGGAGTAAGAGGAGAAAGAGGATGAGGACGAGGACCTTTATTTCCGTTATGGAATTCACCCTGGACGCATTTGGAATGATAAACTTAACGTGAGAGATCACAGTGCGCATCGACGCGTTGTTCAACGGGTACGTTTGCGATGTCAACGATTTTTGCGTCGTATATATAAGCATATACCTATATGAAGTAAATATAAGGTATGTATGTACTATATATATTATCATTATCATTATCACTACATACTGCCTCTATGACAGTGACCTGAATACCTTACTCTCAGCTGCACCACTAGAGTTTTCCGCGTATATGTGCTTCCTTATAATCGCGTGGTAGGTATTCACTGCACAGGATAGACTTTAGTACACGTACGTCTATGTGTAACGTACGTATACCAGAAACTTCCTAGCATACTGCACCGGAGAATATATATATATATATATATATATATACTGTGCAATAAAGAGGATAAGAAAAAAGTAAATAATAAAAAGACGGAGAAGACAAGAGGGCGAAAGAAGAAAAAACTACCCCTCATCTAGTACATGCGGTACCCGCAGGGGGTTATCATTATGACTCGCTCTTTACGGGGCTGCAACTACTGTCCTCATCTACCCATCATCGTCGTGGCAAAGTATTATGTTCTTCTCTAGGTAAGGTATACTACTGAGATAAACGGTCATTCGTGACACAGTAGGAAAAGGGTGAACGAGACGCGCCCCCTCCAACGAAGAAAATCCTTTTTTTTAACTATTTATATATACGTCTTTGCGTTTCGGCAATTTCAACATCGCGTAAAGTTTTCGAATCATGGTATTTTTTTAGACGATCCATTCAGGCCTTATTTCAATTCTCTCGCCATTTCTATCTTGATATTGTTTTCAGGTTTCAATTTCCAGATTTATCAATCGGCATCCCCATTTCGAAGAACACTTTCCTCAAGGGAACGATCTTGCCCGTTCTTCCCCTGAGAAATTCAATTGTTTCTTTTTGATTATTTAAAAGAAAAAAATCCACAAGTCGTGAAAGAAAATCACTGATTAGTGGTCTTTGACGCGTTGAACTTTATCAAATCCCAGGATTTACTCTCGAGCTTTAATTACTATATTGCAGCTGGCAATTCCCTTTAATCATCAAGCAACGGTTTCGCATCTGTGCAATTTATTCTGTTTTTTAATTACTACCAATAATTTATCTCCCTACTTTTATCGGACGCAGAGCATTCTTAGATGGAAGATAAAAAAAAAAAAAAATTTACGAATTAGATTTTCTTTTGCAATTCATTCATTCTTATTCGCGGATGAGGAAGTCGAAGGAAGGAGACGATCCGCAGGAGTAAAGTGTGCTCTGTTTTTGATCCCTCTATGAACCGATAGCGGATCATATCTACACGCAGAGAAATTCAAGATGGAAGAGAAAAAAAAAAAAAAACTGTGTATCATTTGTGAAAATTCCTATTTCCTGCTTCGAAAACGATGAAGCTGGGTAAAAAAAAAGAGAAGAGATTTTTGTTATAACCCCCACGTGGAATTGAAACGGATGAATTGAACGTGCGAGGCTTGTGGCGTCATGGCACGTTGGCAATAAAACATGGACCGTCAAAAAGTCAAATATTAAATTCCCATTCGTAGCGCATTCTCCCGTGATAAATAGAAACGCAGCAGAAGCAGCGAGCTCGATAAGGGAAGGCAAGAGGTAAGGGACGTACGAAAAGTTAAGGGTGTCAAAATTCACGGCCTGGTTCCTCGCCGTGGCTCATTTTCTCTCTACCAGTAGTTTCCATGCATATATGTATGCACGATACGTGTGTATGTATTTATGTATCTACTACGTCACAGGCACGTCACTCGAAGCTAAGGAAAGCCACATCTGCCTGCGACGCCGAGGCCGACGCCGACGCCGACGTCTACGTCAACGTCTCATATCAACGCCTCGACGAATGTAAGCCAGGTATATTTAGTACATATGTATATGTATATGTATACCGGGTACCCACGCATATCACGATACGACTATACTATGTGTACGATATGTAGATGTATGGATGTATAATGTATATACATTATCCACACTCATATACACCACTTCGTCACAATGATACGCACAGATTGCTTGCAAGTTGAGTTGGCTGACTTCGACGCGTCGTTATCCACTCGCCTAAGCGTACTTCCCTAGGGAAATCACGAGTGCTTTAAACCATAGTTCCTCCCATATTCTGCGCCCTTTAATATACACACTTAAGCCGAACCCTACAGTCTATGTACTGCGTTTAGATACATACATACGTACATTTTTTATATTCTATTACAGAATCGATATTCGACGGATGAAATAACGAAAAAATAATCATCTTACTGTGCTTCTTTTTGATTTTCATATTCTATATGATAGAAAGAAGGTAAAACTATGCTATTTTAGTATCGATATTCATTCATCTTTAAATCCAGAAAATTGATTCGTTAATTGAATTCGTCAAATCGCCGAATTCCAATCTATAATTTCCCTAATTGTATTCGACGCAAAGAATTGTAAAACAAAAAGGGAGGAAAAGTTTGAAAATTCGAGAAACTTTTCAAGAGAAACGCTAAAAAATATCGAAGAGTCTAATTTTTTTTTTTTTTTGTTTTCTTCTTTTCGCCTCTCGCAAATCTTATTAATCCTAAAACTCAGAGGAACTTTTTTCCACTTCCGATATATAATACGGTTTCCAATTAGTCACACGTGTTGTACCATACCCGTAAATTTTCTTCAACAGAATTCGTTGTGAATCAAAAAACAAATGAAGAATCTTTAACAATTTGCTATAATTTCCGATGTAACACCCCCTTTGCGTACAGTTTTTCTTTTTTTCTTTTTTTTTTGTAATTCAAAAATTCTCTTTTTTTTCTCTCTCTCTCATTTGTTTCCACAAATCTCTGTATAAAATACAGCCTCGTCCCTGCACCCGATGTTACATAAAAAAAAAAAAAAAAAAAAAAAAAAAAACATTCATATTACTAATATATAAATCGTTTCTCTCGAAGAAACGTTTGCTCACGTTCGTCGGCACAAGCAAACCACCACCACCCACCCCCGAGGCTGAGGCTGTGGCTGTGGCTCCAAAGCTATACGAGGTCTTATCAACCGTGATGTAATATCTGCGGGCTGAACCTTTTGACCGTATATTTCACGCTATACGCTCTACTGCATTTGTAACAGATTTCAAACGCCGAACAATCATCAAGTCTTTGGTGTTTTTTTTTTTTTTTTCTGTTTCTTCTTCTTCTTCTTCTTCTTCTTCCTGCATTTTCATTTTATTTTTCATTTCATATTTTATTCAATAATCATATTTAACAATTTTTTTTTTTTCATTACCCTTGACAAGCATAATTTATCTACCCCGGGTATTAGTGTCTCTGCCCTCATTTGTTTTTTTTTTTTTTCCTTTTTTCATCAAATTTTTTCCAAAATAATCGTCTTTCTTTTTCGTTTAATTTTTTACTTTTACTTTTTTCCTTTTTTTATTATTTTTACTTTTATTTCATAGCTGTAATCTGTAAAATTTAACGGCTTTGAAAGGAGTTTGGAAGAAAGTTGTTTCCTGTTTTTCTTATTTTCTTTTTTTTTTTTTTTTCTCCCGTTAACGTGGATTTTATAACAGTTGACTTCGCATTAGCATAATTTGTGTTTAAAAAAAAAAAAAAAATTTCCTTAGACATTTATGTATAATCTGTTTAGCAGCAGGAAATAAGCAACGGTAGGCGTTATATTCAGCGGGGAATATATACTATGTATATATGTACTATATAATATACGCGAGTTTTAATTGAAAAGTAAAGAAATTCAATAAAAATAAAGTAAGAAGAAAAAAGAATGAAGATATTGTATCGCACGCTGTCCAAAGTTTACCGCATCTATTACGTGACCATTGGTAACACGTGGTAAACTATAGAATATATACTATATATACTATATACTATATACATATCATGGACTAATAACCTTTCGAAAATATGAGAAGAGAAGAGAAAAAGACAGAGAGAAAGAAGAAAAAAAAAATAAAAAATAAAAAAAAAGTGAAAGAAAAAACCAAAAAACTAAAGAAAAAAGAACAACTTTCAACGCAACAATCTCTAACATATGGCGCGCTCTTTGTTCGCTCTATTTAACACCGGATATTCTGCTCACGGATCTCGCACGATGGTTAATATTTGTAAAATAGAATATAGTTCGCGTTGCTAATATAATTGCAAGAGAAAAAAAAAATAAATAAATAAATAAACTAAAAACTGCAGACGATGATATTTATTGATTATATATACCCTATATACTATATGAGTTTCGCTACGCGAAGTGCGCAAAGCGTGGAAATAGCTGACCGTTGCAGCTTCATCCACTTCTGTCTGCTCTTCAATTCGAGTAGGTAACTTCAGGTTGGGGGAAGTGAATGTACTTTGGTGAGCAAGCAGGCGTATATATTCGTGATAAAAAAAAAAAAATATATATATATATATATATATAATAAAAATGCAGAGAATAGAGTATGAAAGAAAAAAGATGAAAAAAAAAAAAAAAAACCATAGGAAGAGGTATCTACTACAACGCGGTTAATTATTATTCAGGAAATAATTATCAAGAGATTGCTACGACGCGATATTTTCTATATCAACGAGGTAGTATATATATACTATATTATATATGTATATACATAATTATATATATGTATACACACGTAGGGGATACCAGATTGATACTGTACAAGGTCTTGCTCGAGGCTATTGTCAGACGCAATAAAAAATAATACCGAGGGACTCTGTTACTATATAAGGGTAAAAAATAATCTCCATTATTCTCTCTATTATATTTTCTGAACGAAGCTTATAATAAAGCTACCCCTTTATGTACTAGTTTCTTATTTTAATTTACTTTTGTTATACGAGTATCGCGGATTGACTTGTATACACATAACAGCGAGGCAATATTATATCTCATCGCTTTAGTTATCTGACATATTTCCAGAATTATTATTATTATTATTATTATTTATTTATTTCTTTTTTTCACAAATTTTTTAACAATACATTTTTATTTTACAATATATTCTGAAAAAATCGTTCAATCGCTGATATAAACGGATCGGTATAATACTTTTGGAAACCATTTCGAAAAGGTTTAAAATTTTAAATAATTTTACTTAAATCCGATCTGCGGCAAACAATAAAAAGATAAAAATGAAACGGGGTTAGTTGGAAAAGCAAATTGGGTTCCCTCGTTTTCCTAACTAAGATGGTAATTTATTATATCGAAATGGTTAAGCCTTAGCGGTGGTGGTGGTGGTGGTGGTGGTGGTGGTGGAGGACGAGGGAAAATACGGAGAGGATTAATTACCGGAAAACGTATGTCCTTGGAATAAGGGAGATACAACGCAACTGTCTACGTGTATTATTATATCCATAAGGCATGTCCTACTCCCTGAAGGATGATATGTCGTATAACACGGTACACCGTCGCTACACATATACATACGCAAACCTTATACTACGCGAGCTTTGGGTGATATCAGTATGTCAAATCTGACAAACGAATAAGAGATCATCCGCTTCGTTTCCATCATATTACGTGCGAGATATATTATAACTGTTTACCCTAACGAACGAGGCCGTTATTAATACCGGATTTAATTACTTCCCATCTTTTCCGTGCAAGCATTTCTATTATCATTTCACCCTTTCCATTCACCTCGTAGTCGACAATGAAGGTATTGATTTCGCTGGAAAAGTAAATTTTTATCATTTTTATCATTTCGTCGAATCTTGATACGTTCTTTCGCCTATAATCATCCGGAAAACAGATCCAAAAATTTTTTAACAAAAATTAACATTTTCTTATCTCATTTAATTCTAACGTTCGCTTCTAGCATAATACGATAAATTTCAATTTCAATTAATGTACTATACGCTTTACATAATTGTATGATCTACGGTTCAATTTTATCCGTGAATACAAAATCTTGAATAATATGAGTTAGGCGATTACCGCTTAGGCAAGTAACTCAATTCATTCTAGAAGTGATTTTCATTCATTTTTCACTAACGAAAAGCGGTGATAATTAGGGACGTTTATATTCGTTAATTATGTAAGTATATAATCGCATATTATATTCACAGCAGAGTTTAAAGTTGGGAAATAATCGTCTTTAATAGAATCTGAAAAAACTTTATTATACTTTCTTTTTTCTTACTCATTGTTTTTGTTTTTTTTTTTTTGAAATTTTTATTTTTTTCATCATCATTTCTGACATATTTAATTTATCGAGAAACCCGCCGCAGGCTCAACGTGTTATCTTATTTTTCATTCTTTTCCTTCTTTCATTTTTTTTTTTTTTTTTTTTTTTCATTATTATTATTATTTATTCACCCAGAATCGCGTATATATAATTATGTTAGAAACTTTTCCTGCAGAAACAAACGCTTCCACCGCGATGAGCTTTTTTTTTTTTTTTTTTTTCTTCTTATTTTTCCTTCTTCTTATATTATATATTATACTGTAATATATTCACCCTGGTAGAGTAAAAGACTCGCTGAGATATTCTGAGATTAAATCGCTATACATAGTATAGCGTTATCTCCTTATAATAAGTCCGCGTCCATTAGTTTGTCCGTTCATAAAAATGAAAATATAATTTTGTGTAATGTGAATACAATTGTAAACTCGTAGAAGCATCCCTATATGTACCTGTACAGCCAGTTCTTTTTTTTTTATTTTTTTTTTTTTTTTTTGTAAACGCGTGTATAAGTTTAGGGGTAGCAGTAGTACGCCGTTTGAATACAATATATAAGGGATGTATGTATATATACTATATATATGCGAGAGGTGGTAGAAAAAAGGTTAAAATAATTTCACCTTTCTCCAACGCACGAGTTTGCATTTTGAAATTGTTTTCTCTCGCTTTCGCATACTAATTTTGTACGTTTAACCCTCCATTTACGCGCATGATTATGATACCCTTCGGTATACCTGTATAATGGGACGTATACAACCCGAAATAACCGGGTCAATCATGAAATTAAAGAAAATAATTAGTTGGAAAAAGAAAAAAAAAAAAAGAGCATGCTACGTGTAATGAGGATCTTTAATTTTTAAACAATTTTTTAATTAATTACAACGCTAGGGTTGATCAAAAATCCTGGGCCAATATAGTATAATTCTATGATTACGGTGAAACGATATTCTAGTGAGACTTTTTTTTTGTTGTTGCTGGAATCGTTCCAACAGAAATGAAATTTCAAACCCCTATACGCATACCCTTAGCACATTTGATTTAAAATTTATTCAAAATTTTTGGAAAAGGGTTGGTGCCTCAAGGAATAAAAACCGCAGATAAATTTCATCGAAATCTCGAGAAAGGTTACCGGGATATTAGCACTCCCTCAAAGACTGTTATTCTTCTTTCACCCCTCCCCTAATTCTGTCATCCGCTTAGATCGATTTTTGTCGAAAATTTGATACTGAATACAAAAATTATCCTCAAACGAAAAGGAGATCAAACGTACTGGGGGGCGGGGGGTGGCGGATTCTAAATGCTGTAAAGAGCGTTGAGACTTTGACTCAAAATCCGAGGACAACTCCCCCAGAGGGGGAGCGAGTACTGAATTAGGGTTTTCGCTCTCCTCTCTTTTCTTCTCCTCTCTTCTCTTCTCTTCATTTATGCCGCTTGCCTCTTGCCTCTTCGACTAAGAGGCAAGAGCTACCTTTTTTGCCCCTCAAGGGTTTTTGCCACGCTTCTCGAATTAGAAGCGGTTAGTTGCTTTCACGAGGGCCTCGCGGATAGGCGTCGGGTCTTCCGGTCCACCCCTAACTTAACCTTACCCCAACTCACCCCAAACTTCACCAACCAGAGCTGGCCGACTCGCCTCGTGGAGGACAGTCAATGCCTCACCCTACAAACAACAGGACCAACCCTCTTGGCCCTTGCCCTTGGCTCTCGGTCCTTCTGTCACCCAACCCCTGGTAGGTATATATACCTGAACACAGGATCATTCAAGGCTCACATTACTAAGAAGAAGGCTTAAAACCCCCTAAAAAATAAATAAAAAAAATGAAAAATAGAGGTTCTTTTTATTGTAGATTAATTATATTGAAATCATTAACGGAATACAAACCGTCGTGAAGACGATAAATTATTGTTGAAAATTGTGAAAAATTGTAACAAGAGTAAAGGGTCGTATTCTATTTTACATGAAAAGTTCCTTTCAGGTGGGAGAATAGAGGATTTCTCTGAATCCAGAGCCTCAGTTTTCTCCCTGTAAACCTAGTTGGGTAAAGGTAAATAGATGCCAATTGCCATGCATTGAAAATGTAGAATCAAAGTACACAGAGATGTAGGTACTAGATCGTGTATTTGCAGAAGTAAAAAGATTTATGTGAAAATTTTCATCGCGACGTATATTCTGTCCGTCTATCCTACATGCAAGAGTATAATATATACACATTTGTGTGTGTATATAGGTACGTCAGATGAATTAATTTTTCTTCGATATATAAAGTACGACGTTTCCAGTTACCATGTGATTGCAGGAAACCCTGTCATCGATAGTATATTGCAATTAAATGATATTTCGAGAATTACAACATAGAGCAGTAGGTACTCCAGATGAAAGGGCTTGTCCCAGGGATAACGAGATTTCTCCCGTGCTGCAAACGCTGTCAAAGCCAACCTGCACCACCATACAGATACGTCATCCGCTGTGATACTCGTGTGCAATTTGAACCCCGAACGCTATAAGCCGCTTGATGGCTTTCATGGGCTGAGTTTAATAGGCTGCACAAATTTCAGTTGGTTATTATGGAAAAATCAATTTCATTTCTGATTTTTCTAAACCCTATTATAAAAAACTGAATGATATATAAACATGTATTTACTTATGGTAAACAGGGAAATAATTTACCCTACAATTTTGGCATAGTGGGTTAATATACCTACACGTATATACACTTATAACAAAGTATACACGTGTAGATATACATGTATACAAGCACGTATGTGAGTAGTTAGAAACAACACGCGTATGTACGCCCTAGGATCTAACTATGCAAAACGCTAGGGGTAAGTGAGATAGGCGAAAGCTACAACGAATGGATTCAAATTCTGTATGTCTGCGTGTATAGTGTAAACATAACAGGGTTGGTATATGTAGGAAGCAGAGTAAGTGAGACTGTGGCATATGAAACCCAAGGAAACTCGATCCTGCCAAGGCTAAAGTTGGGGGATGATGAGTCAACCCTTCCTTCTTCGCGTCTTGAGGCAGTATTTCATAGTCGCTATTCCTGGTTTAGTAAAACCGCATCTTTCTGCAACCCCTCGCCTCTTTGGAAGAGAGAGAGAGAAAGAGAGAGGGAGAAGGGGGAAAAGGAAAAAAAGATTCTTTGAGATCGTTAAAGGTGCAGTATCGAATATGATGGTTTTTTTTAAACAAAATTGGGAGACAAAAAATGCACAGATTGGTGAGGGGAGGATAAAAAAAAAGGAACAACATCGCATTTCACGGTACTTTGATTCTTCACCAAGTCTAGCAAGGTTTATGGTCTAAAACTGAACTTTTTATTCACTCCAGAGAGATAAAGAGAGCAAGAGGGAGTGAGAATGGGGAAAAGGGATAAATAACCTGGGGATGAAAACGTAACGTGTATAATAATTTTGTATTCAGACCATTCGAGATTTTGTAACGATGTAACAAAGACGTTTGTTGTTCGTTCGCTCTTTGAAAGGTTCTCTTTTAATCGCTTGGTAGCTCACCACCACCAACAACCCTCATAACATTGTAAAATGAGAGCCATTTTTTTAACCCACCCCTAGTCCGCCTCTGTAGGACCAGTCCGCGAATGAAAGACATAAAGTGGCCAGAATTCAAATTTCGAATACAAATGATCCTGCTCAAAGATTTCTTTATGAAATGGAATAAAATGGAATGGAATTCGTTATATTACGAACCCTAACGAATTAATATCGTGATATAAAAGTGATAAGAATGATAAAAATGATAAGGACTCGCCTTTATGCACCCTCCAGGAATCTCCCTCGGGTTTCCACCGCTTTTTGACTTCATATTCTGGGTTTTTTTTTTTTTTTTTTTTTTTCCATTCTCACTTCAGCTTCTCTCAGCTCGTCATCAAACTTCAGGAATATTTAATTCCCGCTTTTTTCTATCGCGCATTATTTATCGTTAGAGAATTGTCAATTTTTAAAAAAAATTCCTTTTTTCCAAAATTCATATGCAAAGTGAAAGTACCCTCGTCGTATAAATCGTCGCCAATTTATATGAGAGAGTAAGATATTCTCTCGCGGTTTATCAGAAAAACTACATAAATTTTTGTGAATACGATTTCAACGAAATTTCGGAAAATCTGGAACGACGCTTATCGCGGTATGGAAAGATTGTGGTCGAGGTTTGGGCTACCAAGCCAAAGATAGGATCCATTCAAGTCCGATTTCTTTCAGGCTGTTCACATCGACCTATGCCCGCCTCTGAAGACCTGGGAAATTTTTATTAATGGAACCCTGTGGCAAAGGCCACGGCTCCGAGTATCCGCGTAGCCCAATGTTAACATCGGATCAGAAAAATAGAAAAAAAAAAAATCTATTTCGATGTTATTTTCGTAACAGTGAGAAATTCATTTCCTCTGGACCAACTGCGCGACGTGTATGCCGTGTAACAACTTTTCACTAGTTCATAAAACGGGAGAGAAAATTATAGAAAGAAATAATAATCAGCTCAAGACTGCAGCAGCTACCTTGGCACTAAGCTCGGAAATAACAAGGAACAGGGGTTTCATCCACCGATTAATTAACACCCCGAGTCAGATAGAGCTGGTTTCCTTGTTCCCGGCTAATATGACGTCCCTAGGGTGAATACGAAGGTTTGGAAAAAACGTCTGAACAAAAACCGACGGTTTTCATCGAGTTGAATTACACCTACCCTTATCGAAAAGTGTTTAATTTATGAATAAAATGGGATAAAAAAAAAAAAAAGTAAAACGTAAAAGTATAATTTCGTATCACGTTTGATCGTAGTTAATTGCTTCTAGCTCCTACGCTACTCGACGAGGGTAAATTATAATATCGTGAATTTGGAGTAACGCGCGAAGGAGTTTCAAAAAAACAAAAAAAAAAAGGTACGAAAGCTGTGCTTGAAAGTGCAATTTCTTGTATACCTGGCACGTTTTTAACGGATGTAAATTACAGTTATGAACTGCGGACGTGTTGAGGTAAATAAAATCCAAAACTTAACATTTGAAAACGGTACGATTTCCAAACGAACGATTATAATAAAAATTAAAAACCGATTCCAGGGCTTCTTCTACGTTTGGTTGTATAGTTTCACAAAACTTTTCCCTTATTTAATATAATCGTGTTAATTTTTCCTGTCTTCCTTTCTATTTATTTTTTTCACCCCATTATCCTTTTCTCTAGCTATAGACGTAACATCCGTGATAATAAATTGGTTTGTCACATTGGAGGCGAACAGAAGGTGAAAATGATTCCAAATTGGAAATTGGTGGTAGTATTGTTGTTCCTGAAGAACCTCGAATTTCAATTAAATGTTTCAATTAAATTTTAGAAATTGAATGGCATATTCTATATTAAAAAGTTATGTTTTCGTATTCGAGGTATAGGGTATTCGGTATTCAAACTTACCGTGAATAGCGTTGGTTTGAAATGTCAGTATAAGAACAGATAACAAGTGAAACAACATTTTTACACCTATCACACTGCACTGCAATGACACTTTTGAGTTTATACTTTTAAACTGTAATTATTACGTGTCATTAATTTTTACTTTTTTTTTCTTTTGCTTTTTCGTTTTTATTTCTTCTTTTCTTTTTTATTACATTTTATTTATCGCCAAAATTATATGCTTATAATCAATTTTACAACTTCTATTAACGTTTCAATTCATATTATCATTCATTTACAACGCAAATATTTCAAATATATTTCGCTTAATTTGTTAAAATTCTTTTGAGCAATTATATAGCTGCGTCTAATTCACCCTTTTATTTACCTATTTATTTATTTATTTCACTATATTTTACATCGATCAACACAGTTAATTGATTAACAAATTATCACCTATCATATTAGTATTAATATTATTATTATTATTATTATATACCTATGTACACATTATGTACACAATCACTAGAAAACCACTCAATTACCAATTACATGTATATAATAATATATACTATATTACTTAAAATCAAATATAATATATTTAATTTCTATGTTATATAAGATATATATATATATATATATATATATATGTGTGTGTGTGCTTATATTTTAAATCTTTCACAAGTTTTGATAATCGTTGTGTATATTATATTTTGCGAAGTGTCAACGAAGATAAGAAACTTTAGCTTCATTTTCAAAAGGGTATATATATATGTGTATATATATATAATAATGAAAAATAGTTTTTCTCTTTATTTTCTCAGTCATATGATTGATTAAAAATCATGAATTTATTACATCATCGTGTATGTAACATTTTGATTTTTTTTTTTTCTTTTCATTCAATTAATAAAAAACGATAAATTTACGTATATGTACTGTATATATATAGTATGTATATATTTTTTTTTTCCTTTTCCTTTTTCTTTTTCTTTTTTCTCTCCACGTTTTCAAATTCAATCAAACGTTAAATTTACCCGGATATATATATATACTGAAGAAGAAATAAAAAGAACTAATTTTAATTTTAATCAACGAATGACACGTTTGGGTCAATTGATAGTCGGACACATCGGCGCATCGTGAGCGGCCCGAGACAGCGCGGCGCGAAATGATTCTGCGGGTCGCGTTTCCTACGAGACGCCTGCGCGTCCGCGGCGCCGAACGAGACCGCGACGTCCCGACGCTGCTCCTGGTCACCCAGCCCGTCGCTGCCGAGGTTGGCAGCGAATGGCACCAGCTACGTGCCACCCGATTACGCGATTCTAGACACCCTCAACACTTAACGATAATCTCAAAGTGGGCGAGATAAAAAAAATAAAAATAAATTAAAAGGAAGGGGAAAAATAAGGAAAATAAGTTTTGAATCAGATGAAAATTGTACAGAATTATGATAATTTTGATATCGATATTTTTATTCGGGAAAAGAATCTTGATTTCTTTTCATTTCATATTTTTTTTTTTTTTTTTTTTCTCTTCCTTTATCATTCGATTAAATCTACGATTTCTCGACTGTATAAAAGTCGAAATCGTGTCTACTTCACTTCAGTATATTTCGGAAATTGCTTCTCGCTTCCGACTTCTTTAGAATAGAGTTTTGAAGGTATATAAAATCGTCGAGTGTCGCTATTGTGGGACGTGGTGCCGCAGGTTTTCGTACATACGCGGATATAAAGCTTCCCCGCGATGGTTTGACTGTTGACTGACTCCAGGAGAGAAAATGATTTTCTCGAATAAGAAAGTCTTGGGTTACATAACGCTGTACATACACGCAATTTTCGAACACGCATATAGGAAGAAGGACGTATTATTCAGTGATAGAAATTTCGAAATTGATTTTCCGCGCGATTTTTCAATCCGACGATTAGCAGCGGGATGAACAGGTGGAAATCCTGCAGCCCCTCGTTCGTTCGGGGAATAAAAGAATACATACATCCCTAGTTAATAAATCATTACAACTTTTAATTCTCAATAAGGATAGAAAGCGTGTTAAAAAATTACTCGAAAAGCGATAATGTAAAAAAAAAAAAAAGAGAAACCCATATTTATTTATTTTTCCTTGGGTATAATTCAAATTCAAATTCAAATTCAAATTTAGGGTGCGATAATCAATCATTATTGACATTGTTTTTATATGATTATTGAATTTTTATTATAGACTAATTTTTTTTCAGCTGCTCAAGACCATCCAGAGTTCGCCAATAATTCTAAAGCAGCAATTTAAAGTTACCAAATTCCGATAGGTAACTCACAATCCCAACGAAGATAAGGAGCAGAGAGAGGCGGTGTCGACTTTACGATCTACAGTAGCTCTTTGCCTCTCCGCTTTTGCTATACTTGAGATACCCGTTCGCCAAATTATGCGGAGCTCCCAAGCAATATAGGGCTACTAGGGCAGCAGTAGGTCGTCTAGACAGTTTATGATTCCCTCGATTGCTCAACGCCCCAGCAGTGCCGTTACAGAATCATTTCAATTCGGGGCTAAAAAACCTTCGCTATATCATCATCATCATTATTATTATTATTATTATTATTATTATTATTATTATTATTATTATCGCGAAACAGGAAGAGGAAGAGGAAGCATTTTTTTTTTTAAATCGATTTCGTTCTAAATTCATTACTTCATTCATCCAGATGGATTGATATACATGTAAGAATAGGTAGAAGAAAACGCGAGGTATACCTAGTTGTTTATAGCACCGCAGCTGATGATGAAAAGCTTGCGGTGTAAGCGTTTTCCTTGCACTTCCTCTTTCCTATTTCCTTGCATTCCCTCTCGCACGCACTCACACACACACACACACACATACACACCCTCTCTTTTTATCTCCTTGCAGGAGGAAGACGGGGACTAAAGTATTATCTACTCAGAACATGCTCTGCATATTAAATAGTTTTCCCTTGTTCTAGGTGGTTGTCATACAAAGTTCTACAGACTACCCATACGTAATAACCAACTTAGAAATAGCAAGCTGCACCAAGATTCTAAACTGTTTAGTCATTATTTTTACAACGAATTATGTCTAGCCCAATTACGCTACGAAACAAATAGCTTTCTTAATTTATTTGCCTGCGTTATAACTCGAGAGATTTTCTTCATGCCATCAGATTCAGATATCGGAAATAACGGTAATTATACAAGCATCGTGATAATATTTGCGATAACTTTTACGGTGGGATAATTGTCAACGATTCTTTCAGACAAGAGTGATTCCCTTTTTTTTCTTTTTTCTATCATTTAGAATCTATCGTTCTTCAGTTATAATTAACTCTACTAGGTAAATAAAAAATCTTATTGGGTTTAAAAAGCGGTTTTTATTTATATTTTTTTTCTTTTCCTTTTTTTTTATGTTCAATACGAGGAAGAATCAATACCACGAATGTCGATTCATTGGCATAACTTGTTAACTGATAATTAAAATTAGAATATGCTGTTGAATGAATAGAACGGATTAAGAACGGTGAAAATAATTAAGCTTATGTATTTCAATCGACCCATTCCTCCCTCTGTGATAAAAATACATCAATTGTTCAACATATCCCTTCCGAAACAGTATTAATCATTTCTTTCAGCAATAATCGATGGATTTAACTACAATAAGAATTCATACTATTGCCGCCAGCTATTCGCGGGAAAAGTAATCCGTTGATTCATCACCGAGATATCGGAGGCGCTATCCTTTAAACTACATCGTAACGTCATCTGTCGGATAAGTTAGAAATGCCAAATTTCGGATAGGGGTGGCCTGTGCAAAGTAAGCCCTCGACTTTATTGTTTTTTAATAGTTTATACATAATACCAAAACAATTGCTTTTTGATTGTTCTCAATTGCTCTACTAATTTCATTGATTAACTGATTCTAGATTCTGAGAAAAATTAGAAAAACATAATGAGAATTTTCCATGTTATGAAGTAGCCTTAACTTTGACTTTGTGTGTTTGACCAAACGAACAGGTAATCGACGACTCTGAATAATCCAAATAATTGCTCTTTCATAGGAATTTACTGCTCTACCCTCGAATGAAATTATGGGAAAGGGGAGGGAGGGGGATAACTATTATGCCAGGCAGCATCCAAAGGGACTGCACAATCAATTGCGATACATCATACATATTTATTTTTACTAAATAAGTACAAATATACATAACTTCGACGACGAGTAGAATTGTATCGTCTGCAGTGCAGCAATAAATTACTAAATATAACAATAGTCAATAGTTATTTTGCCGCAAACATAGTACGCCTTACGATATGTAATCTTCAGTGAGGGATCGCAGCTATGACACACGAGTTGCATACATTGAGCTATACGGCCGTTATCGACATGGCATGTTATCGGCACAGCACGTTATCGGCACAGCACGTTATCGATACAGCACGTTATCGATACAGCACGTTATCGGCACACGACGTTACCGGCATGAAATAGTTCGACAATGCGACCGCGAGATGGCGGAGCACTGACCTAGGATAATAGCACCTGTCGCGGAGTCAGTGACCTCACCGGCCCTCGTGGCATCAATGAGTACGTATAGGGTGCGTTAACGAGACCCCGTAGAAATATTTCGAACGCAATAATATTATACCACTCGTCCTTTTTTATGAAATTAATTATATTAAGTAAGATCTTATTGTATTAAGAATGTAGTTTATTTTGTGATAACTCTCATACACGGAGAGAAGTTTATGGTATATTATACGAATAATCAATTGCTTCGTTATTTCTCACTTCCCCTTCCCTGCGCCTTTTTATTCATTTTTTTTTTTTTTTTTGTAAATATACATAAATTTTCTAACTCTGAAAATCGCTAGCATAAATAAATATACGTATAGACATGCACGAAGGCAAGTATGCATGGTATACTATTCCTCTTTCCCGCAAAAAATTTTAGCCCACCTTCTCGGGTCTGACCGGAGGAGGTGTTCTAAAATTTTTGGTCGCCCATCGACATCGGCATGCATACGCTGCTTCATGCAGTCGCTATATAGCTTATCTATACTAGCATTTTAAGGAGTTAGATTAATTTTAAGTCGAAAAATTTTCCTGGTATCGGGAGAACATCTGACCCGAGGAGGTGTTCTAAAATTTTTGGAGTGCCTATCGACACACGCATGCATACGCTGCTTCATGCAGTCGCTACATAGCTTATCTATACTAGCGTTTTTAGGAGTTGGAATAATTTTAAGTCGAAAAATTTTCCTGGTATCAGGAGAACATCTGACCCGAGGAGGTGTTCTAAAATTTTTGGAGTGCCTATCGAAACACGCATGCATACGCTGCTTCATGCAGTCGCTACATAGCTTATCTATACTAGCATTTTTAGGAGTTAGAATAATTTTAAGTCGAAAAATTTTCCTGGTATCAGGAGAACATCTGACCCGAGGAGGTGTTCTAAAATTTTTGGAGTGCCTATCGACACACGCATGCATACGCTGCTTCATGCAGTCGCTATATAGCTTATCTATACTAGCATTTTAAGGAGTTAGATTAATTTTAAGTCGAAAAATTTTCCTGGTATCAGGAGAACATCTGACCCGAGGAGGTGTTCTAAAATTTTTGGAGTGCCTATCGACACACGCATGCATACGCTGCTTCATGCAGTCGCTATATAGCTTATCTATACTAGCATTTTAAGGAGTTAGATTAATTTTAAGTCGAAAAATTTTCCTGGTATCAGGAGAACATCTGACCCGAGGAGGTGTTCTAAAATTTTTGGAGTGCCTATCGACACACGCATGCATACGCTGCTTCATGCAGTCGCTATATAGCTTATCTATACTAGCATTTTAAGGAGTTAGATTAATTTTAAGTCGAAAAATTTTCCTGGTATCAGGAGAACATCTGACCCGAGGAGGTGTTCTAAAATTTTTGGAGTGCCTATCGACACACGCATGCATACGCTGCTTCATGCAGTCACTATAGAGCTTATCTATACTATCATTTTTAAGAAAATGGAGTGATTTTTCTTACAGTTGAGACTTTTTTCCGGAGCGATATTTCTGGCAGTTGACACCTCATTCTTGCGAGTCAAGTTTGAGGTGTCAACTGCCAGAAAAAATCGCTCCCTTTTCTGGCAGTTGAGACTTTTTGTCGGGGGTCATATGTCTGGCAGTTGACACCTCGAACTTAACTCGCAAAAATAAGGTGTCAACTGCCAGACATATGACCCCCGACAAAAAATCTCAACTGCCAGAAAAATCACTCCATTTTCTGGCAGTTGAGACTTTTTGTCGGAGTCATATGTCTGGCAGTTGACACCTCGAACTTAACTCGCAAAAATAAGGTGTCAACTGCCAGACATATGACCCCCGACAAAAAATCTCAACTGCCAGAAAAATCACTCCATTTTCTGGCAGTTGAGACTTTTTGTCGGAGTCATATGTCTGGCAGTTGACACCTTATTTTTGCGAGTTAAGTTCGAGGTGTCAACTGCCAGACATATGACTCCGACAAAAAGTCTCAACTGCCAGAAAACTGACTCCGAAAAAAGTCTCAACTGCCAGAAATGTGACTTCGAAAAAAGTCTCAACTGACAGAATATCGACTCTGAAAATAAGGCATCATCTGTCCGGCATACGCTGCTTCATGCACGTCGCTATATGGTAATCTATACTACCATTTTTGAAAGTTGGACTAATTTTCAGTCAAAAATTGCTCCTTGTATCAGGAGAACATCTGACCCAAGGAGGTGTGCTAAAATTTTTGGTCGCCCATCGACATCGGCATGCATACGCTGCTTCATGCAGTCGCTACATAGTCTATTTATACTAGCATTTTTAAGAGTTAGAATAATTTTAAGTCGAAAAATTGTTTTGGTATCAAGAGAACATCTCAGCCGAAGAGGTATTCGCAAATTTTACAAACAGCTAAAAATGCATTAAATCTAAGATTCCCTACTGTTCTTATGTGAAATGAATAATTGTTGAGAGGGGAAAGTGGAAAATAACAAAGCAATCGATCATACATTATATCCAAGAATTTATTGCTGCAACATTGATACAATCATATTTAGTGTCAAAGTCATGTAAAATTCGTGAATGGTAATTGATTCTTAAAAATGAATATCAAATACAAATTGTTCAAGTATGTTTATTCGCTTCCCGGCATAGGAGTTGTCATAAAATAAACTACGACCGTATTACAATAAGATCCTACTTAATATAATTAATCTTACAAAGAAGGACGAGTGTTATAATATTATTGCGTTCGGAATATTTCTATCGAGTTTCGTTAACGCACCCCATGCGTACTCTCCGACGCCACGAGGGCCACTGAGGTCACTGACCCCGTGACAGGTGCTTTTACGCCAGTCAGTGCTCCTTGTCGGTAAGTTGTACCAGCGGAGCGACAAATGGTATCGCCATCTCGCAGTCGCATTGTTGAACTATTTTCCGCCGATAACGTCGGTATTGTAAGGTAAGTGTACCTACGTTTGCGGTAAAATTAGTTCGTCAATGCGACCGCGAGATGGCGATACCATTTGTCACCCCATGCACCAACTTTATGATTTCAAACTTATTTTTTTCAGTGAATCACGCCGGCGAACTATATGCCCAATGTATTTTTGTAAATAACAAACAAACAATCATTTCCTGAACTACAAAAATATATTCCTAATTTTTCCCAAACAATTCCCAAACGATTGCGTCGATAAAAAATTAAATGAAATTTATTTGCCTGCCAATTATACTAAGTAATTTTACCGCAAACAGCAGGCCGCAATGAAAAAATAATATTGGTCTGCAGTATTGTTGAATGATTTATAATTCACTCCAATAACCAGAAAATAATTCGAAAACCATGTATAATTGAAAAATTAAATCATTTTATTTGAAAAAAACGAATTTTATTAATGATCTTCACCAACTTTACTACTAACATGATTTTCAAATAATTATTGATAAGAAAATATCTTAGATTAAATATTCCTTAATGTGAAATATCGCAAATTCAGAATACTTACACATTGTCGTGTAAGTATAACATTTGTACAATCAACTACATAAGTAGAGTCAAATTGCCCGAGCTAATAAGGCTTTACAAGATTTCAAATTCTATTTTCCTAAATCAATTTTATTCTAAAATTGAAGGAAAAATTCAACTTTATTTATATCACATTGATTGTTCTGAATCCTTGAGAAATATGATTTTACACACTTCTACTCTCTAAGCAACGGGAAATGGATGTCTGGCTCTTACATGATTACTCGTCTTTCATACAATTGAATACATACTAATATTAGCTACTTTCACATAACACTAACTAGAAACACTTACATTTAGCCATCTAAGCGAAACTAGACGAAAGAAAATTGTCTATTTTGTACTTAACTGCTAAATTACCTCAAATCACATAACGATAATGTTATAATTATAATAGAGAGAAATTAAAGTTTATAGTAGATAGTATACAGATATAAAGCATACACGTCAATTAAAATAGAAAGTAAGTAAAAATATACTACAGAGAAAAGTTAGACGAAATGAAAGAATTATAATAAAAATACAACAGTATATAATACCGCAGTGGTCATTATAGCATAAAATATCGTATGCGCGTCACGATAACTGAATTTACAACATCAATTATTAATAAAAAATATTGAATAGTCTTTATTCTATAAAATTAATGTCCGATATTACAAGCTAGAGTACAGTACACATTATATTCGTCTAATATACGATGAGGAAAAATAAATAAAGTAAAAAAAAATTCGTTATTTACTACATGGATAAAACTTGAGTCTTATCGGATAGATTGTTTTAGTCGAGATGCTACGGATTTAACTTCGGTTACTTCTTTCTTCTTATGCGGATCAGCCTGGAAGCATTTCCATAATCTTAAAGTCTCGTCAGCTCCTGCACTCAGCACAGTCGAACCATCCGGCGACATGGCCAGATGTAGGACTCTACTGGAGTGCCCTGTTAATTCGGCAACCTTTGTCATGCCAGGATATTTCCATATTGTTAATTGATTTTGAGCGTAACCATGGCCAGATACTATTTCCTTGTACATTGTCGACCAGAGTAGAGAACAGACTTGGGATTTTGTGTCTATTGTATTCAGACAGGCACCTGTTGGGTAAAAAGATAAAATCGTTACTAGAAATTGATTTTTAAAGATTAAAATCGTTGTTAGTTAGCTGGAAATTCATTCTAATCAGTTTAATCGAAGATGTTTGTAAGTTTTAAGAATAGAACTTTAGAAGTAATCCTCTACTGTAATTTTTAAAAATCTGTTTTAATTTGCGAAATATTCGTATTATCCAATTTTTCATTACAGATAAAATCGTGAATACGGTAAAAATGTTCTTAGAGAATCGGATATTCATTTAAATCCATAGAATATGATAGTTATTCAACTAATTATGGCTAAAAACGTTCTTCACAATTATTTCTATTAAAAAAAATAGGTAGTCGTTGTAGAATACATACCGGTATTACAATTCCAAAATCGTATAGTTCTGTCAGCAGTTCCGCCTCCGCTAGCCAAAACATTACTTTGCCAAGGGCACCAAGCGAGTGCTTTAACAGCAGCTTGATGTTGATTTAGCGAATAAATAGGCTGAGTATGAGAATGGTTTTGTCCAAGAACCGCAGACCAGATCAAAAGCATATTGTCGTTTGCTCCGCTGGCCAGATATTTGCCATCCGGTGACCATTTTAAACCACACACTTCTTGAGAGTGAGCATTCATTGTCGAAACTATATGTTCTCGTTGTCTAACGTCGTGGTGTATGATCTGTCCGGATCTGCAAAACAAAAAAAACAGAAAAGTTACAGATTGTTGTTTCTTTCAATTACAGAATTTAAGAATCTATTTTTATTCCAGTTTTGGGATCCGTTAGGAACATATTTTAGAAGTTATGCATTAATTTCATTATTTTATTTAGCCTGTGAGAAGATTGATCAATTTTTTGTAGATTTTCTACTCTTACAGAGTTCAAATTAACTCGCACCTGCTTCCGCTGGATAAAATATGACTATTCCAAGAAAGAGAGCCGACTCTAGCCGAGTGTCCGTTCATGACTCTGATTCTTTTCATTTGTCCGCAATCCCAGAGCTCTGTGGTTCCCATAGTAGTACCAACAGCCAAGTAAGTTCCTTCCTGTATCCACGCTACTGAACAGACATAGTCAGAGCCTTCAAGTTCCAGAAGTTGTTCGATAGTTCCTGTCCCTGCATTCCACAAATAGACATTGGCTCCTAGAGCAACCGCCAAAAGATTCGAGGACGACCAATCAACTAGATTCAGATCTAAAAGGAATAAATAATGAATTAGTATAAGAGAACGCAGCCTGTTATTTTCTAGTTTATAGTAAACAGGCTTACAATAGT
Source organism: Tenthredo scrophulariae (assembly GCA_963978835.1). Classification (NCBI taxonomy): domain Eukaryota; kingdom Metazoa; phylum Arthropoda; class Insecta; order Hymenoptera; family Tenthredinidae; genus Tenthredo; species Tenthredo scrophulariae. Next base: position 2,698,756 of record OZ022228.1, on the reverse strand, counting down.
CGTCGACTATCTCAGGGGCGTCTAAGATCCTATCAGGTCCTTGAGGAATGTATCTAGTTGAGGCTTTTGAACTGGCTGGTGTTTTCGTTTGACTATAAACAACTCTAAGTGGATTTTGATAGCCTTCTGGTGGAGCAGGAGCCTTGTTTTGATAGGAGAGAACTCTCATGTTGTTTATATCTCCCCCGTGTAAATTTTCTCCTATTATACGCTGCATTTCTCTCTTGGTAGGGCTGATTGTCTCACTTTTGTCACTTTCGTTCTCAGCATTTTGTTGCTGAAGCTAAAGAAAAAATGAGGAACAAAATAAAATGCCAACTTCTTCTTCTTATCATTTTAACAGAGTCTTTCTTTTCTTTTTTTCTTTTTTTTTTACCTTGTAATGACCGAGTTCAAAATTAGTCATTGATCTTGATGGTATGAACCTGTCTCCACCGCTAGGAGTTTTCGCAGGTGTCGTTGACGCCCGACCTGTCACCAAAAGCAGGTTCAACATTTCAGCCACTATACAACACAGACAACACACACAGCTATGTTAATCAGACATAAGTCAATCATTCTAGACGATCGAAGGGGAACGATTCTATAGAAAGTGTGCGTGTATGTTAGTTACCTATCTGATGCCTACGAAATTAGCTATAAGGATATAAAACTATGAATGAGAATTAGGTAATGAAGAAAAACCAACTAAATTTGAAGAAGAAAAAGTTATCGTAAGAAGTTAGAGTTCGATAAAATCTGAAATATGATATTTGTTCTGAACTAAGGTCAAGTTTCTGGTCTTATAGTCAAAATAATTGAAGATTTTTTTATACTTTTCATAAAGTTTCTGAATCGTCGACAAATTTGGAGATACATATTATCTCAGAGTGATAAATCAAGTATACAATAATCAGAATAAAGAAAAATGAAACTCAAAATAAACGGGTATATTTCAAAGCTGTGAATACGGAATAAGAACAATTTGTTAAAAAAACCTGCCCTATCTCATTCACACACCATTCATTCCAACGACAAAACTATGGTATAATATTAATACAAGAAAACAATTAACATATATATCCATTCTACTTACTGGGAGATTTTTTTCCCGCTTTAGCCGGTGTCTTTTTCCCACGTGTTTCGCTCCGCTTTGTAGGCGTTTTACCGCTGCAACTGTTATTCCCAAGCGATCCGCTCATCACTTTTCTCGACGAATTTATACTCATGTTGACACTATGAATATGAAGAATAAAAAAATTATAAAATGAAAAAAAAAAAGGATCGAGCTTTACTCAAGTCTGAAATAAACTATGCTCGTATCTCCAAATGCTGACATTCGTTAAAGACACATATACGAACGAGTTTTCGAAAATTCGAGAAAAGGAAAAAAGCAGTTTTTGAAAAAGATCCTAAAGTATGAAAAGTAATTAGGTCCACCACGGTTTTTCGAATGTGAGATCTGAAGAAAAGTATGATGAATGAAGATGTATGTAGAATTATCGTGAAGCGGAAATAAAATAAAGAAGTATATACCTTGCGTTTGAAGATTCAAGGCATTTTTTCTGCCACCTAGGAACAGGGCCCTTTATTGCTTCGTCCATGCGGGTTAGGCTGTTCAATTCTTTCATATATTTAAGGTGAGACATATTTCTCGGAGTGTTATTTAGAGGTTAATTCTAGAAGCAGCAAAAGCGTCTAAAAGATGAATAAAGCAATAGAGATTTAGCAAATTTAATCTTATTATATTTATAACGGACGTTCAATTCTGCATTATCAGTTCCGCGTGCTGTTCATCTGGCAAGTTTTTCGTCTTAAACACAAACACGCACACACCGCGTTGTCGAAAAATAACACAATTTTCAATATATAATATCACGGCGTTTTTATAGCAATAGTATCAAAAATCCTGCGATTCGATTACATTAAACTTTAAATATTAGCGATAACAATCACTCTGGTAAATATATTTCTAGTCCATTTAAATCGTAAACAGAAGACAGAGCGCAGGAACTCAAATGACCGTTGAACTTCAAATGAAATCAAATTCACAAGTGTTTTCCTGTAGGCGGCTCTGCCGGCTATTTATACAACCGTTTGCGATAGGCTGGGGACCGAATAGCGAAATTCTATTGGCCGGTGCGTCGATATAACGTAGACAGACATTTGGAAGGGGATTCAACAATGGATATGGAATACAATTAAGAATTAGCGAACCGAACGACCCTTAATGATAGCGAGGCTCTCACCCAATGACAAATAATCTTTTTAATCTATGAAGTTTACGGCATTCCCCTGACTCATTACTGCAAACGATTACGAGCCTATATTGTTCCCTGAAAAAGGCGTTTAAATGTCCCATTTCGTTAACGGGAAAGAAAAACAACATGATGCATTACCGATGTTTTCATGCGTTTAGCGTGACTAACTTATGGGGAGGATTTAAATAATTTTTACCTGAATTCCAGCGACTTTGAAATTCAACTTGCGTACCTTACGTTCTTGCGTATTCTAGAATCCGAAAATAAAGTATTTTATATGAACATTTCTATAAATCTATAGTATCTTTAAGTAAAAAGAGACAAGGAAATCTATTGGCAATTGAATATTATTTGAAATTTGTATTATTCTTATTTTTTCAACAACATTGATGTGTAAACATAGTAATAAAGAGAAAATTTTTTCTAATGAAAAATAGTTACTTTTATTTTCCTTAGCTCCTTAATCATAAAAGATAATCCATATTATTATCATACAGATACAGAGAACAATGTAATCCAAAATAACGATGATTAATAAAAAAAAATACAAACGAAAAACGAAACACACTGATATATGGATATAATTATGCCTTTTCCATTAGCTCGTGTTACAAAATATATTCATTCTACGTATTACTATGAAATATTAAATTCTCGAAAAACTTTTATTATATACTATAATAAATGATATTATTGTTATTATTGATCTCAGTTATCATTTTTTTTTTTCTTTGTTTTAACTTAAATTCGTAAAATATATATTATACATACCGAGTTCATAATTCACAGGGCAAATATTTTGGCATAATATAGTTAATTAATAAATAAAAGTTTCACATAATGATAATGATAATAATAATGTATTATAGAAAACTATGAAAATCAGTTATAATTGGAATATGTAAACGTTCCCTGTATAATGACTAATGTATAGAATTCAATAGTGTAATTCGGAAAGATTAACATCCTCGTCCATCAAGGCTTTTTCTAACAATTCATTAAATGCCTTATTCTTAGATTTTTGTCTCTCAATATCGGCTTCTAGCTTTTTACATATTCCATCTACCGATATGATCTGCTCTTGAGTTTCTTTACAGAATTGAGCTAGACTATTGTTAGGTTTGTAAAAAGAATCCGAATTTAAATCGTCGTTAATATCTTCTCCGAATTTTTGTCGTTTTTCCAACGGCTCGTCATCGGCATTAGAAAATTCTTCTCTCAATTCGTTTTGCAGTTCTAATTCCTTCTGCGAACTATAGTCGAGCAATACATTCGACTTGAACCACCATGGCAAAGTCCGAAAATGTTTGACGTGATTTTTGTTGTAAACTGCTCGCAGACTATCGTCAACTAGATCAATCTTCCGCCTCACTATCTCAAGTAGAACGTCTATGAAACTTGGACCTTGGGAGTCGTCTGACATAAGGAAGAGAGTGCTGATCACTTCGCAAGTCATTAGATCGCAATTGGAATCTGGTAAAGCTTGGAGACTGTAGTTTCTTATGGAATCGTGAAGATCAGAGATGTTTGGTATAGGCCATTGGTACCTAGGAATATTAAAGCATATAATATTATAAGGCTGTAAAATCTGTAGATAGGATAATTCGTTGAAAGTTTTCCATCAAATGATTCCTACTTCCAATCTGGTAATAGAAAGCTGTTCATGACTTGTTCCAGGGTCAGTCTGTTTTCCTCCTCCTTCCATGAGTCATCAAAATACTCGTAGCTACAAGGCAGGTGTATATCTATGTTCAAAAACTTTTTGAACTCTCGCGGAAACGATGTATACTGCAGAGACTCTTGGTCGAGAAAGATATCTGTTAGATGGGTAACAGCCTCGTTGTGTAAATTTATTATTAGGGCAGGATCGTCCAAGCCGGAAGCGAGATGTTTGTTGAAGTTGGAATGCCCTTGGATCCTGTGAAATAAAAAGAGCAAGATACATTCAACGAAGCTTTGATTTTTAGCAAAGTGGATTGCTGGAAATGAATTAGGCCGGCTAATAAGAATTAAATGGTTCATTACCTAAGCCATAATTCTTGTGATAGACAAGTGCTTAGCACCCTATTCAAATAATCCATTTCCAAAGGTACGAGAGGTGATTTATTAGTAGTTAGCCATAAAGAAGCGCTTTGAATGAGCCTCAGAATCTGATTTTGGCTTATTTCTTTTTCGAATACGACTGTGTATTCAGACACATAACCAGACTCCAATAATATTTCAAGATCTAATTCCAGCTCGACGTTTTCTGCGACCAGGTCATCCTCGCCTAAGAATATTATCGCTATTGGTATAGGCATGAGTTTAGATCTGGATAATATGGTCTTAGACAATCGCCTTTTAACTGTATTCAAATTCTCTGAGGAAGCAGCTAGGAATAATAAAGCATCAGTTCCGATCAAATGACGTTCGTTGATGATGCCTTCGAAGTGTCTAATGCAGATGTTCAAAGTTTCGTAAGGATTTGGTCTGTAAGTTTTGATTATAGGCTCTTCGGTGTAATTTTCAGGACTCAAGTAGGTATTCATTATCTTTTTGTGCTGCCATAAGAGAATTCTATTGCTCAAATCAGGCCATGAAATAACAAGTTTCCAAAATATATTGGGAATCATTTCGTTGTCCGATGGTTTTAAGTTCTCCTTTATACCAGCGTATATTATCACTTCGACCGGAGCCAGATTATCTTGGGTCGAAGGCGTTGAGTCGCTCTTATATCTCTTACTGCGCATGTTTTTGATTACCAAGTCTTGCTGCGGGTGGTATAACAGCCTAGCGCATTCACTGACTGATCTGGTTTGCATCCAGACTGGTGTGTCGTCTAGCGCTTCTCTTTGCCTTCTCTTTTTAGTCACATTCTGCCTCCAGTTTTTGTAATACTTTCTTACCAGTCGTTGTTTGATTCTTTCCGATATTTCATTCAACTGTTGCTGAACGCGGATTTCTTCCTTCAAGAATTCATCACAGAATTGTAGTACGACTTGGTTCAGCAACGATTCTGTAATATTTTTACTCAGTACGGTGTAAATTCTTATTCTATCAATTTCTTCCTTTACAACCGACATGCAGATTTCTTTTGTCACTTCGTCCTCCAGCTCTTCTATGATTTCTTTAGCATCCTGTTCAATAATTTTCAATCTTTTCTCTCGCTCCAGTTCTTGCATCTTCCGCTTCTCTGCTTCGAGCTGCCTTTTAGTTTCTTCTAGTTTCTTCTTCCTCGCCTCAGCTTCAACTCGTTCTCTTTCTTTCTTATCAAAATCGATCTTTGGATCCGTTTTGAGACTGGTTGCGTTCTTATTCCCAAAAATTGAACTTCCGGTCGTTGTGTTCGGGAAGATATTTCCCTGACTGATGCCTGAAAAGATAGACTTATTCGTCGTCATAACAAACGGTGAACTATCATTCGCTTTAGGTATATCAGTTCCTTGTTGAAGAGCCGTGCTGTTATCCCCAGTTGATTTTTGACCCTCACTTTTAATCGGCTTTGAAATTACCGCCGGATTTTCACTCCGAAGTTGAAATCTAACGTCAGATTTATCTCCTGTATCAGAATATTTGCTTGGCTTTTTATCACACTGAAGATCTTTGGCCACAAATGGTGGAATCGGGTCTATTTCCACCTTCTGAAATACAGTCGAGGGCTTTACAAACGAAGATTGTTCTTTCTGGTACGGAGTTTGGCTGAAAACAGCAGGAAACAAGGCTGGCATCTTAGAACTTTTGTTAAAAACATCGCCAAAACCAGCAGGTTTCATCGAAGGTTCAGCCAAGAATGTCTGACCAGGTTTACTCGTTCCTGAATCAGGTTGGTCCTCGATTTTCATCGGCGGTTTAGATTTTTGTGGGATCTTGGAGGTCTCTTCCTCCATAAATTCGTAAGGATCATTTTTGCTGGGTCCCAATTTACTCTTGTACTGCTTGGTTTGATTCTCAACATTTGTCGTGCTGTTTCTCAAGTGTCCGTTAGAGTCGAAGCTATCGTGCGGTATATGATTTTTGTACGTTTTCTCAGGCATTATTCCACCCGCAATGCACTGTCCGACGCTCAACCCTTTCTTGGTGCGTTTAGATTCAACAGAATTGACGGCCCTGCCTTGTTCAACGGAGGATATCGGGTGGTTAAAGTTCTGTCTGTTTAACATGATGTGCATTTCATCGTTTGTAATGACTAGTCCGACTTGTTCGCAGAAATAAACGGCCTCGTTCTCATCTTCGAATCCGAGAATGTCTATCAATTCATAGAGCGGAAATTGCACGGATGTAATTCTGCAGTAAGCTTTGACCATCACAGACAAAGCCTTGCCTCTAACTTGGTTGAAGTATCTCAACAAAATGCAGGCATTCAGGTAAGTGGTTCTCTTTACGAGCTTAAAGAACTTTGAAAAGTTGTGAGACTCTATCGAAGAGTGTACTTCTATTGCAAATCTGACTTCTTTAGACTTCTGTATATCAGTTGGGAGCTTCTGTAGATCCCACATGAAATTTCCATCGTTTAAATTGAGCAGTATGATATACCCTCTGAATTCTGCCTCGTTTTTACACGCTACTCCTTTTACCCTCAAGTCGTGATACATGTATTTCAAGGTTTGCAAGCATTTGGTCAAATTTTCTGTGTTGATTTTCTTATCAAATACAGAGGGCTCCTCTGCGCAGAGTCGTTCCGAACAGACTATGTGAAACCTAGCGCATTGTTCAACCAATTCCACACTGTCTACGCAGCACATCTCCTGTTGCGTTATGTCTTTTCGAATCCCCCTCGTTCTGTCCCATAGGAAGTGAAACCATTCGGCTAAATTTGTACCCTCAATCATACACATGTCCATTATCTCATGCAGCAAATAGCTCATAGTCATTTTTAACGAAGCTACTGGCCTAAGCTCGTGAGCTAAAGGTTCTTCTTGATCTGCGGATGATCTTGAATACTGTTTAACGGCTTTAGCATGATTTATCCTATACTCTTTTCCCTCTACTTGTTCATAGAGGGCAACTTGCCTTTGCGATTCGCGCATAAGACGTTCCTTCTCAGGACACATGTCCGGGCAAGTGCCTATAGTGACTTTGGCCGCGGCTAAAGTGTTAGGTTTTATTTGTTTCAGTCTCATAAAACGATCTCTAGCTTCTAAGATCTTGTATTTGTCCTCAGAGGTGTGAGCAGCTTGTCTAATAATATTCTGCAGTTCTTCAGAGCTGGCTTTAGGCACAACAGCTTGAGTCTGAGGCTCTAATTCAGTTTTCTCAGATTTAACGATTTTCTTAATTAGTTTATTGTGCTTAGATGGCTCCTTGGTCTTTTTAACTCTTGGTTTAGTCTCTGCGACGGATACTTGGGATTTTGCGCTGCCGTGTAAATTATATTCCAGCCCCATCATTGCCTCTAATTCAGCATTTACCTCGTTTTCATCAGCAGTGATAAAATTTCTGACTGCGTCTTTGCTAGGCTCTTTCTTTTTCGTTGGAGATTTTGGCGATGTATCGGAGGTGGTCCAATCGACATCAAATTTCTCCCCCATGAAATTACCAGCTTTGTAAAAAGCCACGTTAGCCGAATCCTTACTAGCGTAATATATAGTGATTGTTTCTTTCCTGGGTCTCAATGTTATCTTCAATATTTGACCAAACTTAGAGAAATACTCCTTGGCCATAGTCTTAGTTAAAAGTGGTTTAGGTACATTTGTGCAAGTGATTGAGTTCCTGATATCTTCTTTGACGTTATTTCGTGACTTTGAGTGTTTTCTAAGCTGGTTAAAATCCCTCATCAATTTTTCCCTCCCTTCAGACTGTCGCAGCGCTGATACGAACAGATTAGCCGGCGGGTCGTAAACCTTTCTAGATATTTTAGGCTTGTATGGTTTATCGTAGTCCTGTAATGAATTCTGTTCCACGTTAACCTGATTGTGTGATATACTAGTAGGTTCAGCGAACGTAAATGTGTTATCATTTTCATGTAGTTTATTAAAAACGTGTTCAGAATTAACCCCAAAATTGATAACCTTTTCAGGAATTGATACAAAGTTTGGAGTAGCGAAGGTGAATTTTCTAGAGGTTATGTTATCCATCGTCATATCATCTTTATCAACAGTTTCACAGGTCTCAATATCTTCGGACATTTTTGAGTTTTATTAATTAAAAATTCAATTACGATACTCGATGTCGCGTCAATGACTATTGATTTTAGTTTTTACAGTCTCGTTGAGAAAGTATATCGTCAATTTTTCTCATCAGAAGAAAATAACGTAACTTTAAGTTTCCATTATAACATTTCTCAGAGTATTTAACATCGATCACATCACTTCAACGGAAATATACGTCCTTGTTTATCCTTAGAAAGTTTCGTTAGCTTATCACTACCTAGACGCGTTCCTATAATACGTTCACTACTAGTTTTTGAACGCAATTCTTACGACGAACCTAACCTAACCTAATCTTACTAAACACAACGCCTAATCTAACCTCAAAAGAATTTCGTCCATGTTTATAATATTGTTATATTTCGTCTTATACAATGTTGTTATTACTCCGTGGTAGCAGTGTTATCATCTGTGTAACTTAACCTCTAACCTTACCTTACCTAACCTGAAATAAACTGAGTTTATTTACTTCGTATTCTCATTGGTTGAACTACTCATCTTCTGAATACTTCAAAGATAAGCAAATTCCTTATCTCTTACTAGTTATCTTATTTATAACAGCATTATACGCAACGTAATTTAAGAAAAAAAAAAAAACAAACTAGATTCTAACTCTAAGCGCAGTGATATTGAGCGACTAAAAATTAATCGCTATGTCTTTTTACGACGAAAACTATCCTAAGGTATAATAAACTGACATATTTCTGTTATTGTCATACTAAATCCAATAATTATCATTATTATTATTATTGATAAACTTTATTACTATTTACAATGATCAATTATCTCTCAGGAACATCCTCGCAACTTAATCCCTGAGCTATGTAGACAATTTTATCATCTCGGTTGGGTTACTGGAACTGGAGGTGGAATCTCGATAAAACATGGGTAACATACCGCTGTTATTTCTTTTTTTTTATTGTTATTATTTAATCATCGAGAAACCAGGGTTTACCACTCGCTTTGATCCTATAATTTGAGCCCCGTTATTTTCTTTTCTGTTACATTCACAGGGATGAAATTTACATAGCGCCGTCCGGTGTACAAAAGGAACGCATTAGTCCTGACGAAATGTTCATCCATGATATAGCAGGGACTGTTAAAGAAACTCCGCCGATTGAAAAGAAGCTCAAACCCTCTCAATGCACTCCGTTATTCATGTGTGCATACACGGCAAGAAAAGCTGGAGCCGTTATTCACACGCATTCTAAATTTGCTGTTATGGTAACACTGCTCTGGCCAGGAAAAGAATTTCGCGTTACTCATCTGGAGATGATTAAAGGTTGTTGTGAAAGCTCAGAGGAATTCTATTGTTCTTTAATAATTATAAGCATATGGAAAAGTTTCTGTAGTTTATGGGAAGAATTATTATTATTCTTTAAGGAATCAGGAACCAAAAACTTGGACGGGCTTATCGCTATGACGAAGAGCTCGTCGTACCTATAATAGAAAATACTCCTTTTGAAGAAGACTTGAAGGATCGTATGGCCGAAATAATTTCAGAATACCCTGAAACTTGCGCTATTTTGGTCAGGAGACACGGCGTGTATGTCTGGGGCGATAGCTGGCAGCAGGCTAAAACTATGTAAGATAAATCGGCCTCAATCTCCACTAACGAATAATAATAATTATTATTTTCTCAATCGATAGGTCAGAGTGCTACGACTATTTGTTTGACATAGCTGTTCAGATGAAACAGTTCAATTTGAATCCAATCGCAACACCAGAACAGTACGAATTAAAGTATCAGGAGGAAAATAAATCATAGTGATTTAAACAGCGTCTCAATCAACCTGTCTTAAATCCAGATTACATTTTGGACCATTAAATGTATTTACAATATGAAAATAAAATTGATATTCCAGATATTTACTCGTTATGTTATTCAATTAACTTCACGCCGACGGATCGTAAGGCTGAAATTGGCTCCTAATCTTCTTAGCCAATTCAGTTTCCTCTTCTTTATCCAACTGGCAATCCTTCCAGTCCGCTCGATCGCTCATGTCCAATATACGGTCGCTGGCTAAAGCCTCGCGGCCAAATTGAATGGGAAAACTCTTCCTTATTCTGTGATATAACATTTCACCGTTGGGTAGTTCGACGTAGAAATAAGGGGTCCCTGCCGGAGCTATTTGTTCCAGTTGGGTACGAGGCGGCAGTTCGTCTAGCTGGATATTACTGCTTTGGGAGAGCTCCTGAAAAATTAAACAATGAAAATGGTGAAATGTCGATATTTTGCTTCGTTATTTCATTCTCTTATCTTACTTCGAAAGTTTCTCTCAATGCTGGCTCCTGATTTTTGTGAATAGGAACAGCCTGGAGCTGGCAATGTGAAGTTTTATAATTTCTTTCAAAAAATACAGGAACTCTGTCTGTGCTAGCATAATATTTGGCAACAGCTTTTTTGTAAGCTTTCATTTCCTTGGCCACAGAGTCCGGCAAAATCGAGAGACTGGCGTGATGAGTGATCGGTAATATCAGCAGATGGTCCTCGACTAATCCGCCCTTCGCTAAGGCGAGATAAATCTCAGTTCCGACGGAAATGACTAAATGTTTAGAAACCTCTGGGCTAGAGAGGCAAAACCAACATTTAGCTTGATCAAATTCGGGCCTAGGCTTCTTCTGGAATCCCTCTCGATTCTTAGATCTTTTATTATCGCCCTTCGAATCCATATCATAAAAAAACTGTGTATTTTTAGACTCATCAGTCTGATTAGAGTGCTGAGAATTGAGCAAAGACACAGGATAAGGACTTTGAGTTTCGTCAGTTGTACCAAGCGCCAAATCGCAGAGTCGAGTTCGATCTACAGGCGTCAGATTCAACGCGTACAGCCATTTCTTCTTCTGCGTATTACTGACTGAAGCGAGAGCAATAAACCTCGAGGCTATCTCTATGCTGTCTCCGTTCGGCGCTTGATTTCTGTAAAAAAAAAAAAGCCAAGCACGTTGTGAAAACGTTGAAGATAAAGCTAGCATTTTGGCAGAGGAATATTTGCAACGGCTATTGAAAGAACGAGATAGAACATTTCTGGCATTCTTTAATATTTTGAAATAATGCAATCTCTGTTAAAATCTGAAAAGAAACAAACCAAATCAATTCACCTATAAGGAGGCCTTTCATAGTGTATATCTTCAAGCCCGCTGACATGATATCTTGGCTTAATGTGAACAGCGAGCCAGGCGATTAGTTTAGAACCCTGATATTTAAACTGTGGCTTATTAGGGTCAAGATTAGTGACGTCCTGTGGCCAGGGTGAGCTCAGGAGTATATCTACGCCTCTGAAGCTGGGCTGACCCTTAAGCGAAATATCTCTAATAGCAGAGACGTCGTTTTGGTTGAAATTGTAAACATTAAAAGCGTTAGAGGTCGGGTTTGAATTCTCGACGCCACTGATATAGGCAATTTTTAATCCCGACGATGAATTATAGAGTCCGCGTCTACCAAGGTAAGTGAGATTCGGGCATATTTCACACCCGTCTAGATCGGGGTAGTGTTTAACCTCAGATTCTGTGTTGGGACCGATTATGTATGTGGGAACTGATATGTGGCGCATACCGTTTTTGTATGGTTCTAACTCAATGTTCGTTTGGCCAAAGAAGTTTCCTACGCACAACAAGAAGTCGAAAGGTCCTGACTTTCTATTTATTGTATCTATCTTTGAAAATAACGTCTTGAAATTTCCCCTAACGTCACCGCAAACCAATACTTTTTGCTTGTCAGACATTTTATTTATTAACTGTTTATTTATTACAGTCTAAAACGGGTGTGGGTATAGCTAGATTGCGAACGTAACCTGTAAACAGACACTTCTAACCTCAAAAATTATTACTTATAGGTTAGAAAACTAGGGACTTTCGCGCTCTCAAATTAAGAAATAGAATACGATCACCCTTCCGATATAGTTATAGTAAGATATGCGGCAGTTTCTCAAACAAGAAATATTTTATCACGGTATGCGTATCTGTGAGTTATTGAATTTCTTAAAATCAATTATTGACGTTTGACAATCGTTTGTTTGGTTAATATCACATGACACATGTTATGAGAAAAGTAAAACTCTCGCGAACTTCAGTCGATAATACAGTAAGTTTCTTATCGACTTGAGCATCGCGATCGGTAAGGTGTTTCGAGACAAATGAACTGGACTTCTACTTTACCGATACTGAAAATATTTCACTTTAGAAATCAGAAGAGCGGAAGATTTCGAATTGTTTGAAATCGAATTAATGACGAACTTTTTTTTTTACGCAAGAAAATTTTTTTCGCCTAAACTATGAATCACCAAAAACCGATAATCTATTAAATTATAAACAACGTATTGAGTTTTCTATTGAAAGATTATCTTCAAAATTGAATTGATAAATGTTGTATAACAATATTTGAAATATTTTTTTCGTTATTATGTGTGAAAACGAAATATATGCGCTGTTGAGAAAAGAGGAAAATTTTATAACGTCAAACCAAGAAAAGGGGGGATATGAATATAAATTTTACGACTTTCATAGAGCAACTAACTGGTGAAAAATTTTCCCAGACACTCGACAAGAGTTTGGGGCGTGAAAAATTTTTCTTTAAAATTGGCATAACTTCGTGTGCCGGAATAGTAATTTAGAATGCACTTGCTTAGCTCCATCCGTGGGAAAGTACAGGTATATACCTGTGATGTATGTAGGTGTATATACACCGTCTCGCTGAACTGCAGTTTTGGGCAACACGAGTTTACTCAAATATGAACACTTCGGCACATCTGGAAACAATTTTCTTATGCTATAAAATTTTCTTACCGGGGAGGTACCTAGCCGCTGACAATATCCTGCACATACCTACCTACCTGCTTCTAAAATTCCCACAGTCCACTGTACATATATATATATATATATATATATATATATATATATATATATATATAGTATTGCACAGCTACACCTATCTTACACTTGTAATCATTGATGGCTGAAATTTTCTTCGCATGAAACTCACCGTAATATATATGAATAAAATAATAAAAAAATAAATCAGGAACAAGAAATCTAATTTTTTTGGTTTATCATTATTTCTTATTACGCTAATTGAGATAATTATCATAATGACGTTATTTTTCCGAAATAAAAAGACGGAATTTTTCAAATCTAATACAAAAAAAGTAGTCGCCAATAGAGAGAGAGAGAGAGAGAACGGGATTTTTCTTTTTCTAATTCCATACAAATTTTACCATCGAAGATGGTCACCCTGTATAAAATCCCTGCGCGGTATAGTATCGCGACGATGGTGTCGGAGGGGTTCGCACAGCACCTATACAGGTGTATTTCTCGCATGCGTGCGCGAACGTCTGCTGACTGTTAGGTATGATCCTTAACAATGGATAAGTGGGCGTGTCGGTACCCGCCCATAATTAGTCATTATCGAATAGGGTTCGAGTAGGCGTGGCCTATTCCCCTGTATGTACAGTAATACAGTGAATAGAATGAACTTGATTCTGTTCTGTGTTGCGCACCGGCAGTCAGGCGACAGTCTTTTGTGTTCTGAAGCTAACACGACCCGCCGATTGGTCAATGATTCGGAAATAGGCGTGGCGAGGGCGGTCCCACGAAGATTGACGAAGTGGAGGAACGCGGTGCGAAAGGAGTCAAGCGGGCACCGTGCACCGGAATCTTTCTGGATACGTTCGGCATTGTTTTAAATAGAACGAGAGACACGTGCGTCGTGAATGAATAACGTTTAACAGTATACATTATACCTATACAGAGGAATTATCAATAATATGTAAAGTATCGCTAAAACAGATACCTAAATAAATATAGTTACACCCGAATGACCGACCTTTTATCCTCACGGTAAAAGTAAGAGTTTTAGCCGCCATTTTTCAAAAACGTATTAAAAAAAAAAAAAATTAATATATAGTTGAAAAAAAAAAAAGAAATGTTTCAAATCCCGAGGGGTTGTTAAATCGCGGGTGACACGTATACCGCTAATCGAGGCTGTATATCAGTAATAGATAATGATAATGACACTAATTTTTGATTTTAATTAATTTTCAAAATAATATTAAAAATAATAAAATGCGTTTCACGTATCAGACGATTTTTTGTGTAAATTAAACACCTATATATACCTATATACACATGTACACGCGAATTCGGGGAATTATCATCGCAGGTATATATCAGTTTTTGTTAAACGATATGAAAAATATCATTTTATGTATATTTATATAGTTAATATAATTGTTTTTATTTAAAAGTGATTTTAAATATGAACCTGAAGTGCAGTTTTAAATCCTCTAACTATTACAAGATCGATTGAATCTGATATTATAATACTTAAATATATCCACATATATGTTATGTATATGATAAAAATTCTTTTACGAAGGGATGTAATATAGCTATGATTCAGCTATTATACTTATGCCTTGGATTCAACGCGAAATACTAGGTATAATTCTAGCTGATGTATCCAGCATATAACTAACAAAGGTTTGTCGATAATTAATACGACTCTAAAGATATTTGTATGCATGTATAAATAGAAATAGTTAATTAATAATTTTAATGTCGCATATAATGAATTTATCAAATATGAAATCATCGGTTTATCGTTGCTTATTTTTTTTTGTTTCTTTTTTTTTTTTACCGAATTTTTATAATACGTCATTTCGTCTGCCCCAAAAGTCATAATGTTATTCACGAGGCTGTTCGGAGGGCCGGGTTTTGGGCCTGATCGTATTTAACGTTGTGAGGTCACGTTCAATCGCGAATCCGCAACCCCCAGCCCGGATTTTAAACGTTCAGTTTTCGGTCAGTCGCATAATTCGACGGGTCGACGAATGCAGAGTTCGAAATCGTACACCTATCCTGCGATATATAGATTAGTTATTATTTTTTTTTTTTTTTTTTTTAAGAAGAGGCAGACGGTTTCGAAAGTTTCTTCTTTTTCGTTTAAGACCGTCGTTATAGTTTGTTAATATGCCCAGAGTTCAGTGACTAGGTATATGTGAAAACGTAACTTCCGACGCTGCGGAAGATCGCACAAGGGTTTAACTTTACGCAGTTTAATTCTTTCAATTTTTCACGCAATACATATATCTGTGGAATTTCGTGTCTGGTCGTAATAAACCGTGAACAGTATTTCATCGAACGAATAAATCTGAAAATTATGGTGTATAATTAAAATTGTGCGAATCATGTGTGCAAAGAGATGATGGATGCAGTATATCGCCACTGCAGGTGAAAGAAAAATTGTGTAATGAAATAATACTGCTTGTGTATTGTAAAACGCGATTCTAAAGAGCAAACGTTTCACCAGAATAATGGAATTTCAAACCCTTTAACATATTTTGATTTAGGATTTTATTTTTTTATTTGGGGAAAACCTCGACGCTTTGGGAAGTAATACATAGAAAAGAATAAACCGTGTAAAAATCTTGGAATAATATCTCGGTCGCTTTTTTAAAGAACCACAATTTTCTGTACCCTCCGTAGTTGATCAATCGATAAATTGTTTTTTTTTTTTTTCCAAATTCGATACCACGTCATATCTGAGAGTTAGTGAAAATATTTTTTTACACCGTGAGAATTTCATGAAAATCTATAGAGCCACACTCAACGTTCGAAAGTTATTCGACGGTATCTCACGATTTCTTCAGAGATAAAAACTCGTGCGAAAATTAAATGTCTGAAAAAAAAAAAAAAAGGAAAAGGAACGCATGCATGGAACACTTTTTAAATCGCAGAAATGCGAGGCACACTTTAAATAGTGAATTTCGTGGCGAAACTATACCGAAGAGAAATGATAGAAAACGTTCGAATTAACTTCGAATGATAGTGTGATATAAATTCGATCTCGTTTTATACGAAACTGCGCAGCATGCATTGGTACATATCTTAGCATTTTTTAATCGGCGGGTAAAAATTTTCGTAAAATCTAAATGCGATAAGAAAAGTGACCAAAAATTCGTAATTATCCGAAAAAATATTGCCCCTCTACATCGAACCTAACGTATATTGTATAACACAAGAATTATGCGAGCATAAGTGACATTCGAGGCTCAAGGCTCAAGGCTCAAGGCACTTGGCACAGGTACCTTAAACCCTATACCTAATAATTTAATACATAAACTATTATAATATGAGAAGAAAAAGAGAGAGAAAAAAATATGAAAAAACAGTTTTTTAGACCCACCACGTTGTACGAGAATTAGTACCTACATATATACATATATGAGGACACATGCGGGCGATATACATAATATAGTATATAGTATATCTACCTATACCTACTCCTCCTCTATATATATATATAATCACGCATCATATATACACACGCATGTATTGTACCTGCAGGTATACCTACACATGTCTTATATACTATTCAATTGACACACATGGTATACTTGTACATAACTAAACAATCGGCCAGCATTTTTTGCCGACAAGAGTTCTGTTACTGAAATTATGTCATAGAGATCGAGGCTCAAAATTTTTCTCACGTATAGGTGATAGCTAGGTATATAAAAATTGCAATTTATTCTTACATATTTTTATCGCTCGTAAAGAATCAGTGTAAATCAGTAAATATGAGAAGTGTAATAGGAACAGACGCGTTTTTTTCAAACTTAGAACTGATTAGATTCTGGCTCCGATCGGTTCAGTACTTTTCGAATTATTTGAACAACGAAATTCTAAGAAATAAAATAAAAATGATATCTTGAAAATCGATGAACGGATTCGGGTGAAAATTTGTACCATAAGGTTTTTTGGGTCACTGATCACGAATTTGATATTGTTCTCACAAAATTCGAGTACGATAATGACGCCATTATTATTATTATTATTATTATTATTATTATCATTTCAGCTCAAAACGAGTTTGAAAACGGGAAATTCAAAGGCTCGGGTGCATAGTCAGCCCAAAACCGCTTATTTTTTATCAATCTTCAGCTGAGGTCTCGACTTCGTCTCATTTCCCCCAATAGCGGCATTTTTCGTTTGTAATATTCCTATGCGAAGGAATATAGTATATCCTATACATATACATATATGAGTACATACAGGTAATAATAAAAAGTAAGTATATTTGGTGTATCTTAAATACAGAGACTGCAGCACTGCAGCAGTGCAGCGTGGATATAGGTTGTACGACATTGGCCCTTGGCCATGCAGTGTGGACAGAATTCGTTAACACGAAAAGGAACCAATGAAAAAATAAACATTACCAAGTCGTATAACACTCGTTTGCTGTTCCTTTGTTATACACCTATACCTGCACCCAACGGGGCTCATAATGCACAATAAAGTTGCGCGTATTTTTTTACCGCGATCGAAGTATAAAATGTACGAAATATATATACGTGGTAAAAAATGGAAAAATCAAAAAAATCAAAATACATATACGTTAGGTAATTATTCTTTAGTATATAAAAAAAAAAAAAAAGGCTGACAATTTATATTTTCTCACACTCATTCTGTACGTAAACCTATATATGTACGCTGCACCAGGATCAGAGATTCTTAAGGTATACCTACACGTGTCTGAAATTCCCACGCGCGATTTTTATCTGCACATTATAAAGAGATATCGATTTAAGATACACCATACCTACATACGTCGATATTTAATAGTATAGATCTATCGGAAGATATTATTTTTGACAGAATATATAATATTATATTGAGATATGAGGGATTGATCTTTGACTCATCTCCCGGTATACAAAGATCATATTTTTTTATCAAATATGATAAATTACTGTTTGAGACATTGTAGAATAAAAAACAGGACGAAAATTATCAATGATCAGATGTCGAAGTGGCGACCGTTTTCGAATAGGAGTAGTTTAAAGTCAGCCAATAGGAGGGCTGATGAAAGACGTCTCCAGGGCCGCTGAATGAATTCGTTCCCGAACATCTAGATTCCGTTCTATTCGTTCCTTAGCTACAAACAGCCAACCAGTCACGGTATCCTCGTTTGCTGTATGAAGCACCGCGCAAGATCCGTAAAACCATCAGCGGTTGCGTCCCTGAACCCGTCTTTTATCCGCACTCTCCGATTGGCTATAACTTCGGAAGATTTCTATCCGAGAACGTTCGTCCCCATGACATTTGACCATTGATAATTTTCGTCTTAGATTTTGAGAAGGAATCGGCTGGTGCAGCCAATAAGAAGAAACCCCTTTATTTGTGAACAGCCCTGTATGTATGTATATGAATTAGAAACGTGAAGAAAAAGAAAAAAAAAAAAAAAGGAAAAAGGAAAAAAACAAAGGAAAAGCTGTCGTTTCCTAAAGTCGTTTACTACAGCAATCATCCATACAGTTTCCCCTATATGTATATATGTAATGTCACAGGACGTGATCCTTCCGCGTCCTCGAAGTATATAGAATACAGGGATATACATAAACGTGTTGCAGTATATTGCGGAGGGACTCGGACCCGCCCTTGTGCCTTGACTCTATACTTCTTCGCCCTTGGCTAATATTCGAGTTTTATTTCGAACCCTAAAACCTCACGAAAGTTAACTTAGTAGGTACACGGTTAATGCAGCTGTTGGCTCTTGTCTAACGCGACTAGGTGTAGGATACTAATGTGTATCTACATGTATGTGGGGTGTTTCTTTTTCTAAAAATTAACGCGCACGGGGCTTTCCTCCCACCACGTCACGCCACGCAGTTGGACATAAAGCTATAGTATATTCCCCTATTTTCTTTTCGTTCTTTTTTTACTCCACTTTTCAAATCCTACATGTCTTTTTTTTTTACGCTTTTCTATTTCTCTCTTTAGTTTCTTTCAATTTTTTCCTCTTCTTTACTCGACAGATTCTATTAGAACCCCCCGCCCTTTCTCATGTGTATATACCTATCTCTGGGGTTGAGTCTTACCCAGGGATTACGATGTTGCGTATTTTCAATCTTTTTTACGTGTTTTTAAAGACAGGCGTATAGCCAGTTAACTTCAAGACATATTATACGCACCCACATGGGTATACCTCATACTCTCTCAAGCCCCGCGAGTTGTGATAAGTTTATTTTGGTTACCAGAACGGGTTGAGAATATACTTATTAGTATTATATATTTTTTGAATTAGGTACTGCGCTATTTTCACATTAATTAATACAATAAATATTGTTTTTTATTTTTTTCATCAAAATTATACGATTCCTAAATGACATGAGGTCGCATATCCGCCCACATACGACCTTTGGCTTTTACGTGTTCGAATTATTTATACGTTTGTATAATTTTAATGCCAAAATACAGCATGAAAAAAAAATAATTTTTAATTATACGTTACCAAAATCAGCTTCTCGGTGATCGACGATCTTATCCCATTGTAGTGAAGACACGCGATATGGAAAAACCTATAGAAAACAAAAAAAAAAAAGGATTTTTATTTTATAACACGAGGTCGAAAACTGAACGCATATATATATTTCTATATATATTTATATTACGTCGTACAATTCATGAATGATTGTATACCTATAAGGGACGTGCATAGCTAGTCTAGGGTACGTAGGTAGGTAGGTATAGCTAATAATAGTAAGTTTGTAATAGCAATAGCAATAATTGAATGAAACCCCCGCGTACATGGCGCATGGCTTACAACATCCTGGCACGTGCGTAAACAGTTCTTAGGCAATTCAGTTACTAAAAGACCTGTGCCTCCACGTGCATATAACCATACGGAGCAATATTACTTAAACTCTAAGAATTAGCTACCTGCAATAGGCTCATATACCTATCATATTTATAACAGAAGCAGGCTATAATTGTGACAACGATTATTCAAAAATATTTTTGTTCTTATTTTGTGTAATATTTCATTCAAATAAATTATATACTATATATTTTATTTTTAAACTTTCAATTAGATAAATTATATAGTATATATATATATATATATATATATATATAATATAATATAGAAATTTCATGTGAATGTTTCGTAGCCACAACAGCATCGCTTGAATAATCAGCTAAACGCTTAATCCTAACGTGTTTAAATTTCGACGATATATATACATATAGTATATACGTATAGGTATATATGTAATAAGTGGGCCTGCGTTAAATAAATCATTATACTGTCGACGTCGGTGATGCAGTCGATCCGTAAGCGTCAGAAATTAATAACAATAAACACAGGAAAACATAAATTTCATATCCTATATACCATATAGCGTTGAACCCAAGATAACTAATAACCCCGGTCATATACATACAAATACCATATACGATTATATATATATATAGATTTTCGAATGTATAATATGTTATATATATATTAAATCTTCACAAAAGAAATCCCTGTTCTCGCGAGTTTAATAACTTTCATAATTAATAATAATTATTATCATTATTATTTTTTTCAATTTTCATTATATTATTATTATTATATTTTTCTTCAAGTTGCATGGGGTGTAGCTATGTCGGTGTGAATTTTTTCAACTGTTGGGAAAAACTTTCAGATCTCAAAAACTGACCGTTCGACCCAGCTGTAACGCATTTTTTTCTTTGTTTCTTTTTTCTTTCTCGCTCTCTCTCTCTCTCTCTCTCTTTTTTTTTTTTTTTTTTTGTATTTTGCCGTCATAAACCGAAGACTATGCTAAACGTTTCGACATGTGTAGAAACACGAAATTCGATATTTCGTACAAACTTGACCCCGCGCGGTGCAGGCTGCTATAACACTCACATCATACGAGTATACTATATAGTATACCTACGCTGCATAATTTGAACTCCTGAAAACTTATACTGTTGCTATAGGTGAACGAATTGTAATAATAATAAAAATAATAATTATTAACAAAGTTTTGACCCTTTTTTACAAAATTTCTATTCCCTAGTTATTGAACTTGATGTTATTCTTTTTTTTTTTTTTTTTTTTTTTTTTTTCAACGACTTTTAGTCAAACGATTCGAATAATTTGGGAAACGAGATCCGAATAAAGGAAAGAAAAAAGAAATTCTGTACTTCTTTTTTTTCTTTTTTGTCTCATAATTTTTCGACGACTAAACTGAGAGGGATATATAGGTATATGAGTTACGTTCGAAGTTGAAACGAAATAAGTATTCAAGCATATGTATGTTGTATACGTATATGTATCTATTTATGTATATATGTAGTTGGGTCTGTATGTATACGTGAGCTACATATAAGAGAGAATAAATGACTCACGGAGTGAGAGAAACGAGTTGGAGTGGGGAGATACGTGACACCCCTGCAGTCCCCAAGTGCGAGACCCAAGAAGTGAGTCTTTAGTTTTGCTCAAGATATAGTCTTGAGCAAATTCTGCGTCGCCTTGTCAACGTCAAAGATACTTTTTGAGAAATATACATATATATACACATACCTATATACGTATGAAAATAAGGAGAGAAAATTAAGAAAATTTTTTTTAAATAAACCGAGTGAAATTTTCGCGCGCAAAATCAAAAAACGGATTCGGGTATTCCGACAGCTATATATTAATTCGCTGGTCGAAATGTGACGCTTAAATAAAAAATTAAAATTCTGTCATTTATTATGATTGTTATTATTATTATTATTAATTTATTATTATTATTATTATTATTATTATTATAATCGTGACGAAGTGCAGATTTCACGGTTGATATTAATTACTTGAGATTCGACCTATATCGTATAATGAAACGTAAGTAATACTCGATATATTATAAATTCGATGATATAATTTTTTTAATTATAATTAAGAATTTTTTTATTATTTTTTTTTTATTTTTTAATAAATATACGCCTAATACGAGGAATAGCGAAGAGAGAAAGAGAGTTGTAGAATTTAAAAAATGAAAAAATCGTATGAAAATCGTAAAATAACTCGCTTTGGGTCAGCCAGCGGGGTCGCGCGTTTAGTCGCGGTAGAACTCGATGCCTTTCACGCGCGAAATTTAAAATTCTTGTCAATTAACTTCAGGCCTCGATTTATTTCGCTGTTCTAGACTCGACTGGTCGACGGCCTTTGCGGAGTAATAAATTATTGATATAAAGAAAGAAAAAAAGAGAAAGAAAAAGAAGAAGAAGAAGAAGAAGAAAAAAGAGAAAAAGGGATATGTGCCACATGTCTATAAATTTACAGATAATTTAAAACCTCGAATTCAGCAATGAAGCTACGACTCACGGACGTTAATGAATTAACTCGTGTTTTCGACGTGAGTAAATAAAAACAATTTTTTATTTTTTTTTTTTTTTATATTATGGATTAAATAACAAAGTTATGTATAAAATTTCGTAATAAAAAAAAAACGTGACTCCATCCCAACACGGATACATACATATAATTATGAGTGCAGAGTTCTTCGCCGTCCGTTTCGTACTCGCGCGCATCGTCAGCATAACATCTTTGCTACCTCGATCCCCCGCGAGTCCAAGGTCCCATACGACGATCATCGTAACATTGTATTAACGTAGGTAGGTAGGTATACCTATACGCGAGTTCCGTGTACGATCTGCACTGCACTTTTCTCCATTACGATCAGCGGCTGATCCTCGCGTATAGAATTTCGTTAAAAATTTCTGCGCCTTTAAACCTGCCTTTCCCATAATGGGACAGAAAATTTCATGGAAGATAAAATCGTCCTCTATTCTTGACCTACAAATTTTGTCTGAAATATTTTTCGCTCCGCCCTATAGCGACCGAGTTATGCCTCAAAGCATACTCCAATGTGTCGCTACTAACAAACGTGACGTCTATAGTTGAGTCCGAAAGCTATATTTTCTAAAACTTGATTATATCCAAAAGGGTTGAACCCAGAAGGCGAAAATTTGTACCCTGTGCATAACATGTGCAGGAAATAAAACGTGCATAAAAGACGCCGCGTTTAAATTGTTCGAAAAAATTTAACCAAAACAGGAAACGATAATAAAAAATAGGAAGCAAGTAAATTGGCATGTATATATGCACATATTGGTTTGCTGATACGTTGACACTGTTCGCCATGTATACCTCGTATCTAACTATAACATTGTGCAGTATATCTCGGCGTTAGTTCAGACAACGTATTGGGCGAGTAGGTATAGCATAAACTGCACGCTAGTCAACTCTCACCTTTCGAGGTAGTATGGCATATGGTTTAGTGGCGAAACGAATCCCGAAGGTTCTGAAATCGCGAGTCACAATCCGACTTCAAAACTTACCGACGCGACTCGCTTTTCTTCACGCCAATATAAATTCGCAATTAAATAAAATATTGGTAAAGAAATGGTCGAAAATCATCTAATCTTTAGCATCCAACCATCACTGCAGGCATCTTTACATCTCACATCAGTTCATCTTTAAATTTTCAATAAAAAGCTAATATTTTTGCACTCGATTATTCGCAATGCTAAGAAAATCATAATTCCGGTTAGTTTTCATTCCTAGAATAAAAAAATCCCACCCCTTTACGTATCAATTTTTCTACCGATTCGATTTACGAGTCTATCTGGTTAAGTTGACGACGTGTGATTGACGCTAAGAGTCTCTGTATTCCAACGTAATTACTTTCTCTGTTTATACGCGCATACCCATGTGTGCGTGCGTGTGGGAAGAGGCCAAAAAGGTTAGAAGCGTGGAGGTGATAATAACCAGTAAAGACTGCAGTGAGACGTATTTGGAATGCGTGAAATATCTACTCCCTTATATTTTATGAACCCTACACCTGGCTCGAGACCGACAAACCTGTCAGTTGTCTCGTTCGAATCCTCAAGCTCGCAAGTATATTTTACACTGTAATAAGACGTACGCGGAGATTTGTCGCGAAATTACCGCATCATCGTCGTTTTAGTTTCGCGATAAATATGGTCAGATACTTATGTGTGTCAAGTTTCCTTGAATATCATCTAATCCTAATTAAGTAGGCTTTTCAGTTACGTATGTGTAGATATAGGCACATCATTGAAACATGAAAAAAACTAGAGGTGGATAGGTGTGATAACTAACTATTACCGTGACGAGCTGACATCATCCTCGATAGAGAACGTGCCCTGGAAGAAAACACACTCGTCATCAATTATCCATTTTTGCACGGAATTGTTGCAGTTATTAAGATAACACGTATCAAAGACCAAAGGCTCTTGCTTTAGTCTTTGGTACGTGTTGCAGGGTATTTGTGTTGGAGATACGCTCGTTTACCTTTCAGCAGAATTAAAAACTACGTGAAAACGCAGTATGTTTCCATTTTCATCGTACTTTTCATCGCGTAATGTAGGAATTGGAAAAATTAAGAATTAGCAATCCTATGGAAACAATTTTTTATGCTCATTATTCGAACGTGATGGGACGGCCCGAAGTTCTGAATCTTTTTTTCCAAAAAGGACGTTTCAATATGATCAATTTTACCCCTTATTGGTTTCGATCCGATCAATACAGCCAGAGTTATCAAACACTGAATGAATACATGCGCGAATTTTATAGCTTCCGAAATTTTGAACCTCTGGTATTCTTAGTTTCAAAGTTTTTCAAATCAGATATGTAGACGTTGGGGAAAATACCCTTTCTAAAAGCTCTGAATCGGTAATATTGAAATTTGGAATTTTCAGCGTAAGGGAGTTTGAAAATTCTGAACTTCAAACCAGCCCTGAATCTCAGATTTTTTAATTTCGAGTTTGCCGGAGTGTCATTCTATCTTTTCTGTTCTGGCCAAGTGACTTTTCTGTCGGTACAAAAACTTTTCGAATCCCCTACTAGGTGGTGGAAATTATAAACGCAGATTCTTTCGGGTTTTGTTTTTTTAAAACCACCATGTCGTCCTTATAGGTACAGAAAGTTACAATACCGTTTACGTACCCCCGTCGCCATTTTGGATAGGTTCGTACAGCGGTACACCGATCAGTCACACTTAACGTCAGGGTGAAGTGGCGAGTTATAAGGGCTGGGACGAGGTTGGGTCGTGCAAACTAAAGGGCTCCACCCGTGGGTGGGTCTGCTCTCATCTCTTTCCATTCCGTTCCGTTCCGTTCCGTTCCCTCCTCCCTTTCCTGCTTTTTCCCCATCTCATGCAGCTGGTTTAGGGTTTAGGGGCGAGTTGTTCGTTCGCCCCCTACACTGTGTGGGTTGGTAACAAAACGAGGGAGGAAGTTTGATTCCCCGCTATTCCCGCTCCATTCCATTCCATTCCATTCCATTCCGTTTCGTTCATGTTCCTCCACCACGCAGTTGGGGTGAATCGAGAGGTTCGGGGTTATACGAGGGGACCAGCGACTAGGAGTTATACTGATTGTCCTTCTACTAATTGTTATTTGTCAGGCCCATTACCAGCCTCCAATCCAGATTAAATTTATCGCTCATGTACACATCGGTCCATTTTCATGCTGGGACAGATGTCACACGTATACGTAACGCGATTCGTACATTAATACACGCATATGATTCTCGCGCCGATTCTCGACTGGAAATAAATTTCCTCATTAAATTCACCCCCGGCTTTTAGATTCTTTCATCCACCGCACGAATTCGTTAATTTTTTAAGAAAAATCTGCCACAACGATCTCCGGAATTCAACTCATAACGGCAACATACGTTGTGTATACAGTAAACTGGAGTGGCGGATTTTTGATTTGGTCCGGCTGTTGCCTCCTGAGGTTGAGACTATCGGGTTTCAACCGTGGAGCAGGCGTCTAAACAGAGTCTCGAATTCGTAATCAATAAACCCTGGCGAACCCATCAACCTGGCTGGTCCACCATACCTACGTCTCTGGCTCCCGGGTTGGTTCTGTGTATTATATCCATGCGTCCTACGTCTGTTTACTCCGTTCGTATTATAACTATGGCAATAATAACACGAGTCGAAATACCCATACCGATCAGCTTAATTTGCTACTCGGTGAAAAATGTCAACAGTACTTATCTCACTCCTCTAAATCAATGTCCACTCGGTAATTCCTCATCGCAGAATGTCATTCGATCTCGAAGTGTGCGATTCGCCAATTCCCAAATGCGTAATGTCTAAGTGCAGGAATATATCCTTGCAATGTTTCTACACGGTAAGAAGTATTATTCATACTTTCTTCATCCTGGTGCAGCAAGCACTCTTAGTCCTGTTCGATGGCTACCTACCATGTTGCTATTTACTTCATGTGATTAGCTTAAGCCTCAGGTTACGAGACTCGACATCAAAGTCTGCCAACAAAGTCACACAACTTATGGTTCACCTTGTGCGTTGTGTTTGTTTCAAAAATGATGTTATAGTACGTTGCAGCGTACGTTGCACATATGTTGCATTTTCTGTACTGTTGAATATTGTTTATTGAGTAAAATGTATACATTAGGTGCAATACGTATATACCACCGTGGGTACAACATACACAATACTACATATACCAAAACTTTTGAGATTTGGTCGTGTAACCACACATTATGTGTATAAATGCATAAGGGTTCGTTACTCCAGCTCTCTTTTCACCTCTCTATGTGTCGTCTACATATGCCAACATACTAACATGGTTTGTCGAGGCCTCGCAGATACGACTGCGGCGAGTCAGCAAAAGAGTCTATATCGCGTCAGCATTATGTCAAGAATCATAAACTAAGACGCATAGCTTAAGACTCAAGCCAACCTACCATACTCTAAGTCTAGCTCACTCGCGGTTATTGTGCCCATAGCAGACGTAGTAGACCATGATCCATTATTTGTCGTAATAGGACGTGTTTTTTGGCAACGTGAAATAAAATGATATAAAATATAGATTGCAAATTTTAATATAAATAAAACTTTTGAATCGTTTTCTGCGCTGGTGCTCATAATATAAACTATACGAATTACCTACGCGGATCGGTAGGTCGGTGATACACCCATATTTTTCTATATCAAGTACAGAAGGGCACGCGTGATCTGGTAGTTTTTGAACAAACATATCGTACACCTATATCTCTGTACAAGCTACCACGTATAGAGCAGAAGAGAAGAGAAGAGAAGAGAAGAGAAGAGCTTAGCAATATTTACAGAGATTTACGCGTTTGCCCGATGTTTTCATAGGGTAAATCCGCCATGCGCGATGAACGAGAACCTGAATAAAGTACATATGTATGTGGGTTTGGGTGTTTGTGAGAAAAATATGCAGAATTTTGTATATAAATTAAAATATGAATGATAGATAATTAAAAAAAAAAAAAAACAATGATCATTTGAATTTATATATAGACTGAAGGACGTTGAGATAGATCCTCTTTAAAGGGCTGAAGAGATGATTTAGGCTTAGCTGATATCTACGTCCAGGAGAGAGAGAGAGAGAGAGAGAGTGGCAAACAGTAAATTGGATTTCTCAACTCCCGAATGGAGAAGAAAGGGCTTATTCGGATATTTGTTCTTTTAGTACGATGGGTTATGTATCTATAACGTTATGCCGACGCCTCACTCCTCTCATCGCTCTCCTAAACCCGCCCCTCTAACTCCCACTCTGAATCCCTCTCTTTTCTCCTCTTCGGAAGACATAAACTGCGCTAGGGATGCTGGGACACGAAGTATGCTAATAATTTAGGCCTTGGCTGTATAATCTTACGTCACAGCTACGCCACCAAACCCCAATCCCTTGCTACACAAAACTATACATTATATACATATACACACACATAACTATAAATATACGGAAATTATAGAAATTTTTTATAATCAGGTAGATATGGGTATATGAAATTTAATCATATCATACAATTCGATATCACAAATATTTCAATTATTTTTTCATTTAGTACATAGCCGCATCATTGCTTAATTTTTATAGCAGAAATTCACCGATTTTTTCGGAGTCAAAATCGCGCTAGTCGAAACGAAAAGCGCAAAATTAAAAAATAAATTTTCAATAATTTTCTAATGTTATAAAATATTATCTCGTTATTTTACGAGCTCTGTGATTAACTGTATAATAACCGAATCCCCTCGGTATACATATTCCTGAATTTAACTTCGAATTCCTGACCTAGGTAATCGCGTTGAAAATGCGTAGTCACATAGCTAAATATATCTATGCCCAAAACTCTATGGTAGCATAGGTATCAATGGATTTTTCTTCCCTCCTCGTCGCATGATTGTCTTGGAATATGATGTATCGTTCGCGGGAGGAGGGTGTAGGAAGGAAAAGAGCTTCACCCCCTTATACGCATCCCTTGTACCGGTACATACACAAAATATATATATATATATACTGTAGTTATACGCGGCTAAATACAACGGTGGATTTCCTAGTCTACATAGAACGTAAACTAACGAATATAGACGTAGTAGAAATAGCTAAGCCGTTTGGTGGTTGCCGGGTCGTGCCTCGTGCCGGAATTTCAGTTTTCTAAACGTATTGAGACGGTCACGAACGTCGAAGATCTACCGCCCAGCCGCGTCATTGCTAGTTCGTCAAACTAGCTCCTAGCCTAGAAGACTTAGACCGAGACCAAAACTCCGTTCTCTAAACTGTATCTGTTTAACAGATATATATTTTTCAACGGCTATAGGATCCATACGACTTTGCGATAAGTTTTTACGCCTGCCACGTAGAAGAACAGACCCAATTTTACAAATGGTAGGTATACAACAGAGCCGGAGTTATACGACTACCTATATGCATTCGCGCGACGGGAGAAGAGTGAAAATCTTCATTCAAGCGTCACGACTCACGTCTGCCATAGAAATGGCAAAAAAAACTGAAATATGTCCGAAGTGAAGGTGAAAAATAGAGTTATTCAATTTGGACGAAATTTGATTTCCTCACGTTTTTGGAAAAGCAATTTTTTTTGTTTCTTTCACAACCGTTTTCACCGTTTAAACTCAATTCCGCGTAATAGAAATTCGTTATAAAAGTCCCGATTTTTATCACCTTTTGGGTAAATAATTTGGGTTATTTTTATATTATTATAGTTATTCATTCTCGTGGGTGTAGCGTTGATCGAAAATTCGTCCACTTAACTAATGGGTAAAATGTATAATCCTATCGTTTGAGGAAAATTTTGGGTCTTGCGCAGGTAGACAATAGAGTAATATAATTTATATTATGGGATGTATACCGCCGGCCACCAGCAAGTATAAGGAAGTAAGTAAGTAAGTAAGTAAGCAGAGAGGCTTTAGCACTTGGGAAAACACATAGAAGTGCAGGTACCAAGCCCGGTATAAGCGCAGGTTTGAATACGAAAATTTTAAAATCGAGCTCTGCATCCATTATTACCAAGTTTCTGAACAGACACCATCATAATCTGGTATAGGTACTCCGAGTCGCGGGATTCCCCAGGTTCTACAAAAAGGACGATTCCGAGAGGCGCCCTTTTCGTCAATCAGTCATACACTTACCTTCCGCGA
The DNA here is from genome assembly GCA_963978835.1 of Tenthredo scrophulariae. NCBI lineage: Eukaryota > Metazoa > Arthropoda > Insecta > Hymenoptera > Tenthredinidae > Tenthredo > Tenthredo scrophulariae. Next base: position 2,669,116 of record OZ022228.1, on the reverse strand, counting down.
AATTATTCGCAGACAATGATCATGGGTGTATAATACCCTAACAGTTTTATAGGTCAATTCCTCAAACGCACCGTAAGCACATACAATTTTTCCCATCATCGTTGCCATACGGGTATAAGGAAACGGGGACTTGTGCCATTCGATATAAGTACGAATAAAATTTAGCGCAAATGAACAAAATAACATCTGGGTATTCTCGCAGGTTGAGGCTAAACGCTAGTAGGTAGGTACCTGCGAAAATTTTCTCGCACCTAGGAAATGTGCCACTTGCCTAAGGACGGACGCTGACTATGCACCTTAATAGTAAATTAGGAACACGTGTTCTCCAGATTTATTTTCCCAACTATACCACAGCAATAACCGTTACCTTTCCTTACTACTGCACCTTTCCGACACTCGGTCTTGAAACACATGTTTTGCATTAAGCGACAAGCTTTTCTCTACCTGTTGTCCGAACTCAAACTATCTAGGTATATGTGTCCTCTCTCTGCCTCGCTTATTATACACAATTCTACCTTGCTTTAAGGCTACAGGTTTCGGGCCCAGACTGCACTTGTGCACAAGCAAGTGGAAAGCGGAAACATGTGTCTTTGGGTCTCCTTGTTTTTGCAGTCAGACAGAATTCTCGCAAGTGTACAGTTTCACGAAGTTTATTGACTCCTTTAGGGGCGAAGGCAGGAGACCTTCTGTCAGGTTGATTGAAAAATGACGTAGAAAGTTTTTTTTTTTTTCTGATCAAATCGCGACGTCATCGTTAGGAAAGTTTTTCAAACTGATTTCAGTCGAAGGGAAAAGCAAACCCTTTCAATTTCGGTACAGCCGCGAAAGTCGTCTACTCGTGAAAAAATTCTTTGCCGATCAGGGTTGAAGTGGCAATTAAAACTGATGTCCGTGGGTGTCTATGAGGTGTTAAATACAGGCATATAGATCGGCGAAAGAGTTCCTGGTCCTAAAATTCCCAGGCTTCCCCCCAGGAGGAGGACAAGACCCCCCCCTATAGCAGCTTAGCGTGCGGAATCCCCGGGGGGTCGGGTAGGCCGTCAGTCTCGTCAACGGGAACAGTACAGCCACCAGCAATTGCCTTTTCCTTTGATTTTACCACCGCCCCTCTTCTTGCTGATGGGCCAAAGTTCGAACCTGGAAGTTCAAGGGATAGAGCCCGACTCTTCTTCTTCTTCTTCTTCCTCTTATTCTTCAACTTCAGGACTTTCCCTTGCTCACCCATGATGTTCTTCCTCCCACACTAGGCAGTTTTACTTCTGCCTCATTTTTTCTCGCACCTTTATAGAAGGAAGAATATTTTTTTTCCCTTTTTTGTTATGTAGTACGTATACATATGTGTCTCTGCGACATCCACACATCCATAAATCCAAGTTGTACATAGGCCTGCGTATACATATATAGAAAAAAAAAAAAAAAAAAGAGAGATGATGCAGGGGTCCCTCTCTTCAGTCTGACCCTGGGAAGGGTGGGGCTTAAAATAAGGGTGCTGAGTGTTGGGTGTTACCTACCTAGAGGTATAGCGGGTCTCCCCAGCTGACAGAGACAACATGAGGGTAAGAATCGTACGTTCATGAAATCAGTCAGTTCTTGCTGACAACGCGGACGGACAGTCCTGGTGGTTTAAGGGTCATAGAATCTAAGTGTAACCTGTGCACCGGAGTAGAAAAAACTTTAACCAAGAACCGTTTTTTTTTTTCTTAATTTTTTTCATTTTTTTATTTTCGCCCAGTTCATATTATCATCGGTATAAAAATGCGCGTAGTTTTTTTCATCGTTCAGTGAAGTTTTTCCGGGTTGCGATTATCATAGCTGCAGCTTTGAACCGTGATGACAAATTTTCTGAATTAATGTTCTGTGCGCCGAGTTGGGAGGGACAAATTTTGGCTGTATACTCGAGAAAGAGAGAGCGAGAGCGAGAGAGAAACGGGAGGAAATCAGTGAAATTGACAAATTATATATTTGTTTTTTTCTTTCATTTTATTTTATCACTTATCGAAAATGGCACCGATGATCGAATCGCACAGACCTCGAACGATTGCTGCTATAACGGGTTTGGCACGTAATAATCCGTACGTCGAAAGTTGGAAGAGGAGACAAGTTGCTACGTTGCAAAAAGGCCCTGGTATGTGTGTGTGTTTCCAGAATACGTATTTTTTTTTTTATTTTTTTTTATTTTTACATTTTCCTAGGTCAATTTTCGTTTCAGTTTCGTTAATGTGTCATGTAAGGGAGGGAATCTGGAGTTTTAATTCACTGGTGCATATACGTGGGTAAAATTAGCTGGTTTTGCAGAATATTGCAAACTTAGTGATTAGAGTATGTGTAGGTATGCAGGATATACGTGAGGGTATATATTACTATTTATATATACTATATCAGGTATACATACCTACGCGGAAGTTTTCCGAGAATACATTTTCCTGCGTATTTCTGTAAGCGATAGTTCCTTACTTCGTGGTAAATAAACTTCGTTTAATATTTTTCTTAAGAGTTAATTTATTTTTTTTTATTTTTTTTTTTTTCTTTCTTTCTCTTTTTCTTTCTCTCTTTTTTATTCTTTTAGCTAACTATTGTACTCGGTTGACTATACGATATTTAAACAATCAGAGTTACGCGCGCGCGCCTTACGCGTTTAACTGTAAGTTATACGTATATGTATGGGTAAAGCTGTTTTACGGTATTACGTATATATCATGAATAGACCTCAATATACAATGCCTAAAAATGTATGGGTGAATATGTATTATACACAAATGCATTCGGTAATGCGGAAGCTATGAACTGAATAGCTATATGTATATAAAATATTAAAAATAAAATGGTAAAAAAATTCTATCCCAAAGCTATTTAAAATTTTTCAGAAAATCCATAAATCTCTGAAATTCGACGAATAGAAACACCGATTTTCATTATTTTTCAAACTGGATTCACCGTTTCCATTATACTTATTTTTTTGTTATTTTTATTTTCTAATAATTTAGGAAAATCTGTGATTTTTGTTTCGCGCGTCTGTATCATCCGCGGCGAGTTATGAATGCAAAAGTATATATGGCTGACGTGTCGAATGAAGAAAGAAAAAAAATCCATTATTCAGACGATAATAAATTTCCATTTGGAAGAGGCGAGAGGATCTCCGCTCTCCGTACCACCATCGTTAGAATGCTCGTTTTAACGATGTCGAAGGAAGCATAAGCCAGAGCTCCGGATGGCCTCTTCTTCTCTTCACCATATCGCCGAGTAACACGGTTATACATATATCAACGTATTTTTCCCTCCGTGTTATACTGCGGACAGATTTTTCCGCAGATATCCGAAAGCCTTCTCTCTCTATTCTTTATTCATGAAAAAAAAAGGAAAAACGAAAAAAAAAAATGCTTCGAGGGTTGGAAAATAATTAAAAAATTTCAGAGCTTGATATATCTATACATATGACATTGGTTGACGGTACAGGCGGCTAGGCAAACCGCGGCAAGGCGTATCGTAGTTAAGTTAATTCACCCTGTATGCTGATATCGTCAATTTTACGCCGCGATTAAGCAACTTAACGTAACGTAACACAATTGCAATTTACGTTATTACCGAATCGATGTACCACGCGTATGTGATTCGACGTAAATATCTTCGTACAAATATGTAATTCCGTTTCCCTCATTCCTGCGAGAAAAATAAAATAGACCGAAGAGTTAAATTTTTTTTTTTTTTTTTTCGCATTGTTTCAGGCGGCAATACATCGGCGGGAATATTGGAGACGATTAATACGAACAAGAGTTTCGACGGTGATCTTAAGAGCGTAAATAACAACAACAATAACAGCAACAAGAACAAGAACGATAGCTGCAGTAACGCACCCATAAACGTTACTAGTATCGCGTCTGCAGGGCCCCAAGAAGTTGTGATGAAGGAAAAAAGCAAAAACGCTGCGCGGTCTCGTCGCGAGAAAGAAAATCAAGAATTTTTTGAACTTGCCAAGCTACTTCCACTTCCGGCGGCCATCACATCACAACTTGACAAAGCCAGTATAATCAGACTAACTACGAGCTACCTTAAAATGAGACACGTATTTCCCGACGGTGAGTATATCTACTTAAAAATTCAAAATTTCTAGTTTTTTGTTCCTTTTTTTTTTTTTTTTATTCTCTTCCATATGGAAGAAGATCGCGAAATTATTCTTCGGTTGAAATAAAAACCGGAGGTAATCCAAGCCTCGATTTTTTTTCTGTCATTAGAAATCGATGAAAATATATTTTCGAATCATTGGTACGATAAAATTTTTGAAAAACTTATGTACACATCCGCTATTTCGATACCGAAAATACAACAATTTTTTTTTTTAAATCCTTCGTAATATTTTAGACAATTTTTTTATACGAAGAAAATGAATTTTTGAAAATATTTTTGTCAAATTACATTTTTTTGTTTTCTTTTCTTCTTTTTTTTTCTTACGATCGGAAGTCCGTTGATGTCGATGAGAAATAACTTCTGGTCGGATTTCTTCCTCGGAATATTTTAGACAACAAATCGATCGATAATTCAAAATTTAAGGGTGCTATACGCGAAGACGAGAGTTTGAGGGGAATGAAGGAAGGGCTAGTAGCGCGGAGGCACTAGAGATCCTCGCAAAGGGCAAATAATATCGGATGAGATGGGTGTGATTGTGCACTTAGTGCATTGTTAGGCCCGGTGCTTTGTAAGCAAAGCATGGGGGCCATCCGTTATATAGGTACGCGCATGTACACTATAGTGTTACAATGGCGTTTTACCAGCCGAACCGACGCGACCCCTCAATCTCAAGTGGCTACATCCCTCTAGACTAGATTCAAGCCGTTGTATCGGGGAGCCCCGAACCCATGGTCTGTCTCTCTTCTTCGAGGATATAAAATCAAATTTGAAAACTGAATACGATAATACCATATTTCAGGATGAAATTTTTCAAATCACAACGTTTTCCCGTGGCGAGTGAAAAGCGACACACTTATCACGAGGATGACATACATATCTAAATATCTTATACTGATTTATATCTTATGATTGACAAGTTTATTTCCAAAATTTATTTACGATCGATACATTTTTTCAAAACACGATTTAATCTTTGGTCAAGATTTTAAATCAGATCTAATTCTTTGTTCAAAAAATTCGGGGAAAGATTCTTGTCTCACATTTCTACCACCTGAGCGTATTTTTTTTTTTTTTTCTTTTTACAATCGTTTTCAAACACTTTTCTTTCAAAATTATTCAAACCTGATGACTAAGAGACTCGTGACTATGACCAAAATAAATATACACCTACACCGATCAATTTTATTCACCTTTCGCTTAAGATGTTCAAAATTTTTTTAATCCAGACACATTTTCACGGATTTCGGCGACTGAGGTAAACAATGCTATCTTAGGCCTTCATTCCACCTAATATCACCTACATATCGTGATGTCAACACGATCGCATCTTACATCATGAGCAACCAGCATAGATTGAGGGTTGAGCTCTGTGAAAATGAAACGGGTTATCTGTTGACCTAATTTCAAAGTCAATTTTAGTTTAAACTAGATCCGACTCCGTGAGCCTACTCAATGCTGATTTCATTCTGTCTCAGACTAGGTTTATCAGAAAATTTTATTTTTTCAACACGTTTTTAGATTTTTCAAATCCGTATATTGGAAAATCCAAAGAATTTTATTTTTCTCGAATTTTTTGCAGCTAAACAAAAAAATATTTTTGAGTATTCCTAGTCCACGCTAGAACTAAGCTTAAAGACTACATTCACGAAGAATCTCAGATCGATCGGAGTAATTGTCAATCAGTTATCAAGTCAACAGTTAATTCGTGTCATTTCTACAGAGCTCATTTAAATCCACCCCACATAAAAATTTGTAGTTAAAATTGCGTAGAATGAAAACTCAAGAAGGGATATTTTTTAAAAATTTACCTACTAGGCCTCGGAAATCATAAAATAATAAAATTACCAAATTCGATATAGAAGTAAGATTATGTCTATTTCCTCTCTGTTTTTTTCGTTCATCTTTGAATAGATTGTCCGAAAATGTTTCACCCGCGTTGGTATAGGTATGACGTGTAAGATATATACGATTAGGTAAATCGTAGTTTTGCTTTACGGCCTCCCATTAATTTAACGAAGTGTCATTAATCAGGGGATTCTTTCACAGTAGTTCAGTGCCTATATACCTATACACATACGTATATGCACAGAGAAAAGTTTAGTCCGCAAGACTCGCGCTAATATCAGTAATAATTAATGCGCAAACACGAACTAGGTGCTTCATGGTTACTTGCGCGGTGTGGAGGACTCGAGCTCTTCGTCACATATTGTACCTATTTCGTATAACGTACCCCTCTCCCTGTACCATATTCTCGATTATAATTTATACAATTTTCTATACGAGTTTACATCCGTTCACATACTCCGTACACACATGTGTAAATCCAACATGAGTTCAGAATCAAAGTTGAAAAAAAGGAAAAGTGACTTTCTCCTCAAAAAAATAAGAGAAAAAACTACTCGAAATAAAAGCACAATCATTATTTGTTTCGTCTACGTAACTAATATACCAAAAAAGTGAACTTGGAAAGATTTCAGGCAACTCCAAACACCAGACCATACTCACAGTGATAAGAGTAAACGTCTTGGCAGACCAGACAACTATCTAGTCTGTGGAGACGTAGCTGAAAAATTGCTTGTCTCGAATTACATTAACAGTTGTTTTTTTGTTTTTGTTTTAATGCCAAAATTCTTCTAATTTCCTTGTTTTCAAGACGGCGAATTCGAATTCTAGAGTATTTTTCCAGGTCTCGGAGATGCATGGGGTGCTGTACCACCAGCGACGAATCCTCGAGAGGCTGCGATAAAGGAACTAGGCTCGCACCTATTACAAGTGAGTAAAAATCTACCCGAAATAAATGTCGGTTTAGTTTTTTCTCATTTTCTTTTTTCTTATAAAATTAATGAATATTTTTCAGACCCTGGACGGTTTCATATTCGTGGTAGCACCCGACGGAAAAATAATGTACATCAGTGAGACGGCGAGCGTGCATTTGGGATTATCCCAGGTCGGAGATATCCCCTAATTTATTATCACGCGAATTATAAAAAATAAATCGAGAATCATTTCCGCATGCATGTATAGCTCTACGACGTTTGTTAATAATGATTATCACTTACTGATATTTTAGGTGGAATTGACGGGGAACAGTATATACGAGTACATTCATCCCGCAGATCATCAAGAAATGGAGGCTGTCCTTAGTCTGACACATTTAGCAACATCTCCCAACGGACTTAGTAGTTTACCACCGCCAAATCCCAGAGGAGACATTGAATTAGAAAGGGCATTTTTTCTCAGGATGAAATGCGTCCTAGCTAAAAGAAACGCCGGACTTACAACCGCCGGATACAAGGTTGGTTCCGCAGTTCTCATTCCTCGTCATTGTGGAAATAGGATGTAAGCGAGTTATGCATGCGAAGGTACGTGGGTGGGTCATCATTCCCGAAGATTAGGAGATAGGCGGAGTGAGGATCGATGATGTATTTATCGGTTTATTGCATCGCGGGAAAGGTTCTTTTTTCTTCATCATTTCGCTCAACTTAATATTTGTATTTGCGAAAAAATTGTGAGCGAGGGATTTTCCGCGGTAAAAATATCGAAAGGCATAAGATCGTCCTTGCAGCGATCGGTGCAGATCATTAACATAACAGAAGCCATCCATCCGCAACAGGAAATCGTAAAACGAATAAAAATACATAAATAAAGATAAGCATGGGTGCGTGGTGGTCGGGTAAGCAGGGGTAGCATTGTCCCAGTCACGTGCGATCCTGCAACCAGCCGACCACCAGGTAGATATCGTTACGTATCCAAAATACGCTTTATACCTATCACCGTGTATACATACCTGTTATACGTATACTGCACCGATGAGATGATAGAGTTTTTCATTTTTCGATGACTGGTTCTTTCTGCGAGAAAAGGTTTCTTCATCATCAGTAAATCGCGAATATTTGCCAAAGTGATAACGTTACAAATAATGGGACCGAGTGCGGAAGGCATATGTCAAGCAAACATTTCAATTGGTTGTGAAATCGTTGCGGTATAATAACAAGGGCTCCGATTTCTCCCTGTAGAATATTGCAAGGATGCAACCCCTCGGAATAGGATATCTGTTTAGCAAATAGCTTAGGCTTTGGCTAGCCGCAGGATTTTGGGCACCATCCAAAGCTCCGCTATTCTCGCCCTTCATCGACGTGCAGATAGTGCGTTAACTTAACCCCTGCACTAGTACATGTACGAGAAACTATATACTATATTAACTATAACATCGCGATGTATGAGTGCAGAGGGACGAATGTCGAGACCGTGTTTTTTTCCTTTTTTTAATTTTCTTATACATCTCCTCTCTTCTCTCTTCTCTCTATCTCTATCTCTCTCTATCATCTCTCTAAGCTGTTAGTTAAGCTAAGGGTAGTTTTTTTTTTTTTTTTTTCTATGGCACTTAAAGGACAAAGAGGGATACGTAGTTGGCTTTATGCCTTCAGCTTTTCTCACCCTGCGACATTATTCTGAAACGCCTCGTGTCTCCACGCCTCGAGGCACACGTAATCAAAGTGTAATTGAGCGTGGAATATAACTATATATATATGGGTAAAGGTACGATCTCGAACAGTGCAGTAGGGTTGCTGAATTTAATTGACGCCACCCATCCACCACGTATACATCTATCTATCTACCTACCTACCCAAATGAACCCTGATATTGCAGTCGGTCGTTATTTGGGGTCTGAAGAAAAATTTTATCAAGCCACTATCCAAAATTGATTCCAAATTGTTGAAAACAAAAAGCCCAAAAAAAATAAAAATAAAAATAAAAATAAAACCTATAATTAATTCAGATTTTTATTGATCACGAGGGATGAGATTCTTCAATTTAAAATATACCTACTTACATATTACGTTTTTGGTATACTTTGAGTGAATATTTAGTCGCGGAAGAAAGTCGCAGTTGTTTGAAGAAGAAGAAGAAAAAAAAAAAAAAAAAAATCTATAATTGTTAGAAATTATTGAACGCATCGATGCAAATTAATATTGAGAAAAATATTATAATCATATATGGGGAATTGTGCGATGCACCATTTAGATATGAATTTTCTGTTTAATTTTACAAAACTGAAAACGAAACATGACACATGTTTTTTGATCGCAATTACATTACTTGTTTTATTTCTTAAAATTTTTTTTTTTTTTTCCTTTCTTTTTTGCTTTCTTGTCTGATACGTATATGAGTATAATATGCATATTTATATAGAGATGCACCGCATATAGTTACTAACAAGGTTATTTGATTTACAAATTCGGCACTCGACACCCTTTGAAACTGCATGCGGGATTGTATTAATTATTCAATTAAAATAGAATTGTTAATTTATTATGCATAGTTTTACGCGTGAGCATACATCCTCGGGATTTAACCCTTCTGAAATTATATCATATATACCTAGACACCCAAAGACCTAAAGCCACTCTTTTCAGTCTCAAGTGTCGCACTTATTATAAAACAGACTCAAATTTCATTTGTAAAATAACAAATCTCGTCTCTTATTATCGCTTCAATAATTAATTGGAAAAAAAAAAACACACACACACATACACATTTTCTACTTTCATTAATCATTATCATTATACGATTTTATTTTATTTTATTTTATTAAATTTCAGGTAATACACTGTTCCGGATACTTAAAAGTCAAACAATTTAGTCAGAGCGCAGGAACTGGTCCAGAATACGAAGAGGTCGGAATTCAAAACGTCGGTTTAGTAGCCGTTGGTCATTCCCTACCGCCTAGTTCGGTTACAGAAATAAAACTGCATCACAACATGTTCATGTTTCGCGCATCCCTCGATTTGAAATTGATTTTTCTCGACGCAAGGTAAATATTCACTATTTCAATTTCACATATTTACTTTTGTATCCATTTTTCATTTCATTTTATTTTATTTGTCCAAATCTGAGGGAAACTGAAGAATCAATTAATTGATTTACGCCATCTACCCCTCTCACAACACGTTAAAAATATTTTATTACTTTTAGGGTTGCTCAGTTGACAGGTTACGAGCCTCAGGATTTGATCGAGAAAACGTTATACCACTACGTCCACGGATGTGATGTCATGCAGATGAGATATGCTCATCAAATACGTGAGTGAATTTTTAAATTGACGAATATAATTAGCTATTTATTTTTCATTTGAAACTAACATTTATTCGTACTGGAATTTTTATTAATATCATTCCCGATTGAATCTGTAGAGAAAAAATGATCATTCTTTATCTTTCACCTCGAACGAGATACCTTTTGCAATTTTTATTATCTCCTTCTAACGATCTGAATATGCAGTAAAAATAAAAAATAAATTAAAAAAAAAAACGTGTAAAAAGTTCAAAGACCAAAGATATCATCAACTATCATCAATAAATTTACCTGCGAATACCACATGACGGAATAAGAGAAAACGATCTATATACATGCGCGAAGTCGCGGGTCAACGCCGACAACATCTACATCATTTATTACCTCGTAGATGCATCTGTGTACTAAGCATCTCTATTATTCGCATAATGACAAGAGACAAAAAGAAAAAGAAAAAGGAAAAAAAAAAATGCTACAATTTTTGTTTCTTTCTAAAAAAAAAAAATAGAAATAATGTTTTTTTTTTTTTTCTTTCTTTCTGTTTATCCAAGTTTCTTAATTAATAAAAATACCTAAGAAATGGTATGTTCTTGTTTTGAAAGAATATGAATGAAAAAAAAAAACAAAAAAAATTATTCAACCACATAAAAATCTTTTTCTTCAAATCTTGATTGAAAAACGTTTTCGTGCGGGTATTTCCGAAGAAACATCACTCTTTTATTTTAGTCTATTTTTTATTTTATTTTATTTTATTTTTTTGTCTAATTTAAAGTACATGGTACCTAGTATATATATCTGTATATGTATACTACATATACCTATGTATGCGAGTCTCGAGTCTTTTATCTCGCGAACTCGTAGGTAGGTAGGTACTGTTAGTATAGGTATATAGGTATAATATATGTATCCAGGTACATATACGAATGTTCTAGCTAAATACTTGAAGCGCAAAAGCTTTGTGACGAGAACAGCTGACGTATGACTTTCTGTACAGTATGCAGGGTGTAGGGAAGGTTTAGAGTATAGAGACGAGTAGGTACCCGGAGAAGAGTACGGTAAAAGGCACTTGTTACGATCTCTGCGCACGCCCTAGTGCAAAACTTCTTTCATCTTTCCGTCCGTCTATTCTCATCTTAACAACTTCGGTCAAAACAGAACACAAACTACCTATAAGACCACCGCATGCTCACGTAAAGACTGCTTCAGCCGTGTCAAGGTCTGTTAAAAAAATAACCAAAACCAAAAGAAAAAAGAACAAAAAAAAAAAAAAAAAAACACGAAACTTGAAAGTATAAAGGCAAATTTTTGGTGCTTAGGGTCAATTTTGTATATAATTCAAAATTACACTGATTTTTCTTCACGGTCTAAGCCGATATTTCACATTGTAGAATCACGAAAATCGACTTTAGAACCAAAAGAAAATATAAAAACGATTTTTAGGTCAGGATCAATTTCGTGCATAAATTTCTTTTGTTTCACGATCGATAATCCGTCATTTTGAGATCAAATGATAATGAAAATCGGATTTATAATCAAAACAGAAAGAGAGAAATTTTTCGATAAACATCGAGGGTGTGAAAATTGAAATCCGTGAAGTGATTAGGTATATAATAACGTTGGAAGTCACCCTGGTGTAAATAACGAAGATAAACAAATTTTCGAGATAATTAAAGACGCGTGAAGCGATATTAGATGCCAATACCTTGGCCATAATATACTTACCCTAAAAAATAATAAAAAAATAAAAAATAAAAAAGCTATTGCACTAGTCTAGCGCACGTACCGGGTGTGTAAATGTATTATCGATTTAACAATGCAGCGTAACGTTAACCGCAAAACATATTCTACGCCCTGGTATAACTCCCGTAGCTCTCTACGCGAAAGAGGCTGTAGGCTATATACGGTGGTGCTATCGTTGTTTGAACAGACTCGTCGTTTCCCGCGGGTAGTTGAAATAATGCCCCTAATATTACCCGCTCCTACTCTTCTGTACCAGCTATACGCGATCATCATTCCCCCCCTCAGTAGTTACCAGCCAGCTACCACATGTACAAGTTGAGAATGTCCGCACATGCACACGTCTCTTTATATACTTGGAATGAAAATTTATGTATAAGTCCTGAATGCAGAGTTCGGAATTGTGAAGGAACCCTTTTTCCATATGTCGACAGTTCTGTACAAGGGACAAGTGACCACTAGGTACTACAGGTTCTTGACAAGATCCGGAGGCTGGGTTTGGATGCAAAGCTACGCTACGATAGTCCATAATTCACGGAGCTCAAGACCTCACTGTATAGTATCAGTGAACTACGTCCTCTCCGACCTAGAGGCATCCGATCTGGTATTAAATTCGGAGCAAAAATTATCATCGGGAGTATCGTCCTCGTGTAATACAGCCGCAGTTCTATCGGGGACGACATCATCCGCTCCGTCTTCAGTCGCGACAACTTTACCCTGTGATATAGACCTCAAGCAAAGTCCCAGCTCACCTTATCGCAGTGTAAAAGTAAACGAACCACCCGACACAGACTATGGGGATAGCTCGGGGTACTCTGGTGCCGAATTTGTACCTGGACAGAACAACCCGGCAGCAGCTAATCACGTTCACTATCTAACCGCTTCGTATCCACCTGACGTCGCCAAGCATGAAGAAGAAGCCTATTACCCGGCGGAATTGTTCTATCAATACGGAGGTGAGATATAATCGAGATTGACTTGACCATATCCTTCTTTCCACGTATTCCTTTGTTGATAATGACAATTTTCTATGAACCTGATAACAGGAATGCACCACGAAGCTCTGCCTTCGATGCAACATCAGCAACAGCAACAGCAACAGCCACAGCCACATTCCCACCTAGTTCATCACCCTGTTTCAACCCCAATAATCCAGCAGCAGCATAGTCCGCAGCAAAATCATCAGCAGCAACAAACACCTCAGCAACAGCAAAGGCCTTTTTCTGCATCGTCGAGTTCTTGCGGTAGTTCAGATGCCTCTGACAGTCATTTGCCCAGTCCATTGGGTCTACATTCTCTTCCGCCTGGTTATCCCGGACACCATCATCTCATCGACTCGTCTTCTTCCTCGGCTAGCGTCGGTGAGGGTAACGTTATGTTTCCTAGCTGTGGTTTTAACAACAACAATAATAGCTACGGTGGGAATACGACCGGTAGCAGTTTATCTCATCAGGATAGTCCTTATCCGGTCCATCCTGCTCATCATAATTACAATCAACAACATCCTGCACATCCTCATCCACTCCATTCGCACCACCATCATCACCAGCACCATCATCCACTTGAACATTTAGATTCACCTAGTTATACGAGTGTGATTGTTGATACTCAACAATATAGTCCTGGACCTGGACAAACTATTCATAGTGTATCGTCCCACGGTGTATCGGGAAATGTTAGTAGCACACCGCCTCTAACGTCACATCAACATCACCACGAGGTTGTTCATCATCAAGTTGTTCACTGACGTTCGTTACAAGGCCCGACCTAGCGAGCCAGTAAAAACGAGACAAGAATTTCGGAGGTTTGATCGAACCATTCAGGGATTGAAACGACCGTGTTTCTATTTTTTTTTTTCTCTCTCTCTCTCTCTCTCTCTCTCACCAGATTTTCGTTTTGAGAAGAAAAAAAAAAAACGAGATCTTTTTTTCTGATTTATGAAATTCGGGGATTCGTGCTGGTCGCGAATTTTGGAAAAATTAAAACTGAAGTATTAGACGATGTCAATGATTTTTTGAGATAATCGAAAGGGGCTGAAGAAAGAGAGAGGATTTTTTTCCTAGTTTGATAAATTTGAAAAAAAATGAAAAACGATCGGTTCAACCCATTGTAACATAAATGTTATAATATTTAATTGTAAATAATTGAAAAGGAAAAGTAAAATAATAATAATAATGATAATAATAATAAATATAGATATGATACTGTAATATTATTTAATATTGATATTGACAAAGTCAAATCGATTCGATCGTATTGTGTATGATCGCCTGGAGCCTGGACGTAGATTAATATACTTGCGGATATAAGTAGATAATAATATCTAATTAATAATTATAATATTATTATAGGTGTTAGTTTATTTTTAAAATTATACAGACTGTAAATAATATAAATAATTGTTGCATTATAATATTAAAATATAAATAATATATTATAATATAATATGATATACACTATAATATATAAATGATATAGATTTAGGTAAAGATTACATACCTATACCTATAGCGTTAGAAATTAATTAATTAATTAATTAATAAAAATTGATGATTGAATGAATTAATTAATGAATGAATGAATGAATGATTGATTGATAAAACGCGGTGTGTATATCTTATAAATAGACCCGAAGACTGACCGGTGCTCGTGCCAACCGACCAAAGATATGCCCATTTATTGACGAATGATTAATAATTATATTACCGTATTATTGATCGCGCTTCCTTTACCGTATCGCAAAGTAAGAAAGAAAGAAAGATAAAAATCGGAGAAAGAAAAAAATGGAAAAAAGATCTTCCTCATATACATATGTATAATGTATATGCACCCGTCACTCGATCTGGGGCAAATAAACTATAACGTATGTAAATAGCGTATCCCAACCCCACTATACATATGATAAACTATAATTATGTAAAATAACATGAAATATTGTCATGAAGTATTTTAATATAATAATAATAATAATAATAATAATAATAATAATAATATTAATAATAACGATAATAATAATGATAATAATGATAATAATAATAATAATGATGATAGTCCCGGAAATATTATTATTTTATTTGCTTGTAAATATTTGTTAGTTTTTATTTCTGTTTTTTTTTTTTTTTTTGTTTTCTTGTTTTTCCTTTGTTTTTTGTTTTTCTTTTTTTTTTCTCTCTTCCGCGTTTGTAATACGTGTAAAGATAGGTATTATATGTAATGATATATATGTATATATAGTATATACCGATACAGGATATAACCGGAAGTTTATTTCACATTTCTAAGACGTATTTAACAATCAAATTAATCGTATACACATATATAGCGATCGGAGAGCTGTTACGATATTATGGAATTTTGTTTGAATTATAGTTAGAAGAAAAAAAAAAAAAAGGAATAGTAATTTTTAAATTACGATTTTTGTTTTCTGCATTTGTGCAGAAAAAAAAAAGTATAACGAAAAGAAGAAGAAGAAGAAGAAGAAGAAGAAGAAGAAGAAGAAGAAAGAAAATAGAGAAGGAAAAAATAAAAAAAACGAAAATGATACACGTCTTCGAAATTTTATCGCAAATTTTTTTTTTTTTTTGCAGACGGATATGTATATAATGCGGGATAATCGCGATGTATTTATATATATCGAGTTTTAAGCGAGCGTCTATAAATACTATAAATATTATAAATAAATAATGAATTACTAATTGATCGAATAAATGAATAATTAACTAACTAACAAACATACATATTATATTATATACGCAATTATTTATATTAAATATAAAGGAATAATACGAGTGTGAGATTCATAGTATATAATGAAAAAAAAAAATAAATAAAAGCTATAATATTGTATGAAAATTAATAGATATTTAAGCTCTGTATATATTGTAAAAGTACAGCGCAAGGCTTACACATATATATATATATATATATATATATATATATATATACACACACACATACGATATACACACAATACACAGATATACATACACACATACGTAAACAAACAAGAAGAAAAAAAAAAAAAAAAAAAACTGAAAAAAAAATCACGTACATAAAACAACGAAAATATACCATATTTTCCTCTGAATCATCGCATTTTATTTTATTATTTACTATTTTCGATTTAATTATATTCTCTAATTTTATCTCGTAATAATTATTTATCGTCAGCAATTTATTTTCGAGGGGTTTCAAGATTATTGCGGTAAACTACAAGCCGGTGATTTATTATATCTAATTGTAAATACGCTATGAATAAGGACTACGCGCACCGGATTATATCGACGGTCAGAAAAGGAACTGGTACTTTGGTCAAAATTGAATTGTACCCCATGCTGTGCTACTGCTGCTGCTGCTGCTGCTGTGATGTTACTACTGCTGTTGCTGTTACTTGATGTGGCTGGTGATTTGTTTGCCACTTATTTACACCAAAGCCAACACTATCCCGTAGAGAAAATGATCTAACTACCTGTCCCTCGGGAATTCCCATTGCCACAATGGGATTTCCCGAGACTCAAGTATCCTGGTATAGGTATAGAAATGTTATACTATATAAATATATGTATATATAGGTATATATGAACAACCCGAGGTCTTCGTTCTCTCAATTATTTTTACCGAAGTTTGTAATAATTTATAAAAAAAAAAAAAACAGAAAAAATCAATTTTACGATCCATTCATTTCCGAGTATTTAATTTAATACAATTATTAATGACGCTCGGTGATGATAATCCGATGAATTTCTTTAAGAAATTAAACGCTGATTTTTATTATTTGATCATATATTTCTTACTTATTTTGTTCTTTGATTATTTTTCCTTTTTATTTTTTTTTTATTTATTTATTTATTTATTTTTTTTCTATTGCTTTGTTTTCAACTCTTATTTCACGGATATAGTGAGGGTTCATTTTAGCTAACAAAAGGCTTGCGAGAGTTCGCGGTTAAGTTGCATGAAATGCGATTTCAACGTTGAAGAACGGGACGCAAGGGAGTCGCAGGTTGGGAATACAATAAAAATGAAACAATGAGAAGTCGGAAAATAAATATTAAATATACTATTTCGTAGTTACGGGTAAACCTGCTACCTCAGCTATGAAATTAAATTTCCAAAAATTATTCGCTATTGATAAATTATCTAATATTTCATTTATCACTCGACAGAAATAATGAAAAAAAATATGCGGTATGTGAGTATTTAGAATAACGAAAAATTGAAAGATCTTAGGTACCTATAAGTAATATCAGAGATTTATAAGAAGAAAAAAAGGTTTTTAACTTATCGAAAAGTGTTTTAAAAATAGTAAAAATTATATTCTTTGTTTTTATAGCTTTTCAAATTCTCAATTTCGAACTATCTACAAGTTTTCAGTTAGTTTATACCGAATCACAACATAAAAAAAAAAAGAAAAAAAAAAAAACACAAATTGTAGGCAATCTTACGCCATTAGAAAATAGTACCTATTATATGACGCGTGATATAAATTCCCACATCGTTATAGAATCAAAGATTCTCAAACTAATTGATGACCGAACGAACAATGGGGTTCAAATTATTAGAACCGAGATACATATACGTATGTCGAATCATAGTCGTCACCGTGATCCGAGTTATAGGTGAGTTACGTACGCGTGTTTCTCAGCGGGTGCCACGTGACCCTCTAACAATTGTGGGATGCTGTAGCTGGTCCTGTCTTAATGGGGAAAAACACATACGTTCTATATACCTTCTATGTATACCTACACGCGTTTGACTATACTAAAGTCAGAAGGTTGTTTTTTTTTTTATTTTTTTTTTTTTTCTTTCGACTTGTATTATCGGCGGTGGTGAAGGCGGCTATTATATGCTTGTATATAGCCATAGTGTTCCTTTCATTCTTTCATTCTTTCATTCTTTCATTCTTTCATTATTTCCTTTTTCTTTCTTTCATTTCATTTTTACCCGCCTCGCTTCTATACGCCTCTATACCTACACGTGTGTTCCGTACGTGTGAGTAAACGGTGTACGTATATAACTATAAAACGAATACGAGGTGGGCGAATTCTGGTTAATAGCCTCGTTTGCCCTTGTTAAATTCTTCGGGTATAGAGAACTCGTGACACGCTACGATCCTGTGAAATTGTGCGATCAGTTGTCAAGTATAATAGGCGGTAATGCGTGCGTACGTACCTGCGCCTATACGTACGAAACGAGAACAAAGATCTACACGCATTACACATATATACGATGTTTGTCAGAGCGCACGGGCTTCCCTGTCTCGATTTTTATTCCTTTTCTAGACGCCGAAAAAAACGCAGCGAAAAAAAAATAATAAAAAAAAAACAACAACTAAATTATACAAACGAACCTAGAAATCTATCGGCTTTTATTCGGATTGATTTTTGCTCAATCAACAGTACGACAGCAATATCATATTTTTTTGTATCCATGGGATCCTCCGCGAGGCTGATAGCGAATTAGAAGCTATTACGGTTGCCTATTCGCAGGCGCTTTAGTCACCAAAAAATATCGCGCTAATCTGTATCATTCATTTCTATAGTTTTCTTCAATTTTCTGAATGTTTGATATTCTCAAAATCTAATTCCTTGACGGGATAATCGTTTTCATATTTTTCACAAGCGAAGTGGAGTATACAGCTGAGGAAAAACCATAACTCAATGTTGCACCGTTCTCCATTTGGTTTGTTAGTTTTTTTTTTTTTTTTCAAATTAATCAAAAACTTTCTCGCACTTAGTTCGAAAAATTGAAAAAACGATAGACCGAGTTTTCGTCGTCCAATTCAAGACAGCTCGTTTATTTTCGTGAATTAAATTTCATCGAATTCTAAATTGAAGTTGGAATCGATTGTATAATATTGTATAGAGGTTGAAGTAGGTAGCTGGCAATTACCTCGAGTATGGAAACTCGTATGCCTATAGACATGCTATATGGTGCAAATCAGATGAACGTTTTTGATGACGATGCAATCGATGCATATGTGATATACACCTACAATCCACATATATAAAAATTTCACTTTCTTTATCCACCCACACACATATGTGCTATATATATATATATATATACTATAGTTGATCGCTGTGCTACGAAGCCGAGTTTTCTTTACTTTCGTACTGCTGCCATGCTGCGGGAAGATCGTAAAAATATGAAACCTGAAAGGTTTAAGCCTTTATATTGCTCGTAGCTTATACCTACGGTCTTTCTGGCTGCTGCTCGCGCTGCTGCATACCTCTACAACCAACTACGTCGAGCTACAGTATATTGTGTAAGCCGTAAGGGGCTGGACAAGAAAAATAATGAGATCGTGTACAGTCGCGAAAAAATTGTATATAATATATATATATATATATATGTATACTTAGTTACTTGTTTCAATTTTCTTATCCATAATATACACCTATGTACCTGTTTTCTTATCATCATTATTATATATGAGTCTACCTTACACGATATTGTACATACCATGTGTTTGTTATGTACAATATACCCTACGATCTTAAAAAATGTTCAATAAATATGTAACAATCTCTGAAGCTCGTGGTACCACCACGTATATGTAGTTTATATAGTAAAAATGATCGTAAATTCAAGACTTAAGAATTCATCTTAAGATGCTCGAGCTTTTTCATAAAATTTATCAGAAATTGATTAGAATCTATATAAAGAAAAAAAAAAACACGAGTATACAATGGTTACGAGATCGCTTTAAGCGTTAAGTTTACGACCTATAACTCCAGCTGGTATATAGTATGGAAATTAATGAACGTAAGACATATGCGGATATGCGTAATCGAAGGATTGCGTTAATAGTGTTAAGCGTTTCTACGACTATAATCCCAACCCCTAATTCCGACAAGTGATATAACTAGAAGAATGAATGGGATTCGGATTTTCGTTTATATGTGTGTATGTGTATATGCGTAAAGGAGGGCCCATAAAATAATACAAACACTTGAAACGGGAGCAGTCCGTACAGCAACACTTCTATTGCACACATAACGTTTCGTTTCGTTTCGTTTCGTTTCATTGCGTTATGGAAAATACACAGATATATTATATGACCGCCGTTCCACAGGATCAACAGGATTTCGTTATGTAAATTCAATCAGGGGAACATACACACACGTTATATATATATATATATCTACATGTGTGTTCCCTCCTTTTTTCTTTCTTCTTTCTTTCGTTCTTTCCTTCGCCCCCATATGACGGACAAATTCACCCGAAATATACATAGTATACATTTTTTTTCAAATATGTATGTATACGTATTTATGATATTTCGCGATTTTCAATCCGCCTTTTTATAACGTCAATTTTTTCCCGCACAAATTTTTGACATGTAAAATGTATCTTATAGGTATATAGCTATATATGTGTATATTGCATCTATATAGAAGTATAATAAAGTAAAATGGAAAGGGAAAGGAAAATGGAAAGGGAAAGAGACTAGGGTGTACAAATAACGAACGTCGACGAAAGCGGACGAACGTTGACGGGGATGATGCCGATGATGCTGCTGCTCCTGCTCCTGCTGTTGTTGCTGCCGGTATATGTGTAGGTATAAGTATATATATACGGTTCTATGCTATGCTATGCTCCCGGAGAACCTGAACTGTAACCAAGGCAACGGCACGTCACACCGCCCACAACCCTCCGGCTGTCTTGTCCGATGTGTTTGCTCAACGATTTCATACCAATTACAGCCTACTATCCAGCCTACCCCTTGTATCCCTCCCCAACGCACACACACACACACACATATACATACAAGTCATATATACCTTTGGATATACATATATCTGTATATGGTATACAGGTATATATCATATGCCTCTATATACATGTACACTTTATATCTATATATAAATACGCATATATATATAGGAGAAAATCGCGTGTATAAAAAATCTTTTTTTTTTTCACTTCAGAAACCGATTTTTTTCTCTTTATTATTTCGATATTGTTTAAAATGTGAAACTGGTTCCACTTCTTACCTGTAGTAGTAGGTATTTCGTGAAAACTCGAAAGATTTTCACCGATATAATTTTCGAAGCTAAAGCGCGGCAAAAAAAAAAAAAAAATTTCTCATCTCCGAATTGTGATGAATAAAATTTCGTCGTTAAAAATCTATTCATTTTTCACGGATGCTATACTTACTGCTATAGGCTTAATGCGATAGGGAGTAAAAAATAACCCCGAAGTACTGAAAATCTTGTGCGGTATTTAGACGGAGAAGGTTCGAAGACTTTGGAACAGTACTTAGAATTGAGATAGGAACCTGGGATTTTGACTATATTTTTCTTTGTATATCGCGTGACTGATGCCATGAGGTCGTGAGCGCAAAAAAAAATGTTTTTTGCGAATACACCCAAAAGATGTTATATTGCATGAAAAAGATTTTGCCACCCAGAAAAACGAAATGTTTTTTTTTTTTTTTTTTTCTGCGATTTTGACCTTGTGGCATTAGTCACGCGGTATATTTGGAGACGTTCTGGCTCATGGGTGAATTGAAATTCAAATATTACCGAATTAAGAACTACCCTTAAATGTATGCTACTAAATATAGGTGAGCTATATATACACACGTATACATATGTGAGTATAATAGATAATGAAATTTGATCTGGGCTCTGGAGCCACCCGTTAGTTCGAGTGGCTCCTATGAGACAATAGAGGCTCGTCACAGCTGACGCAAGGACCTCTTACTACACCCCCAATGGATTCAGATTTCATTCACCATTGGTTTTTCTCCGAGCTTTCGTAAGTAACTGTGTAGGTATAAGGAAGGTAGAGGTGTAGGTGGGTACCACAAGTGTGTTTTTTCAGACGAACAGAGAAGTGAGGGGGTATAGGATAGACTCGAGTTGAACCAAGTGAACGACCACTTAGAGCTAATCGATTGCGTTAAAATATTATATCATCGTTATATGTATTATATACCCTGGAGCTGGGGCTTCCCTCTTTATTCGTTTTTTCTTTATCCTCGGACCTGCAGACCATCTTCAAAGAATTTTGAAAGAAAAAAAAAAAACTCGAACTTCAAGGACGCATCGGGGCATATACCTATAATATGTATATAAGAAAGAATGGGGCAAAACGGAGTACTTATAAAAAATAAAAATAAAGGAACCAAACAAACGCAATAATTTCGCTATTCGAATGAATCGTCGATGTTATCAGACTTTTTTTCGACTACATTTTGGGATATGATATGTACTTTATTTTTCCCCGGTGTCTGTTATGTGAGTTTAAAATTTTCAAATTACGAGATAGAAGACTATGATAATCATTTTTTTTCTGTTTCTATTTATTTATTTTTAAATATCATTCCATTCGATTTGTTTATTAATAATTCTATGGTGCGTATAGTACAGTTTTTAAATAATTGTAGTATTTATTTTAACAGATAATAACTTAAACATGTAGGTACATTCTTCAATAGATATTACACAATATGTATTATATATTTATATACCCCGTGAAGTTATTAGATATATACCTTGAATCTGTGTTTCCATTAAAATAATAAAGTCGTATCTTTGGTGGATATAGGTATAATACAAAACGGTAACTAAAACTGTTTACAATTATATATAATTATAATATATTTATACATACGTAATGTTTATTAATCCATTGATTTTTTTATTTTATTTGTTTTTCAATAACAGCCACCGTTATATTATAACAAACTATGGTAATAACTCATTTTTTT
The DNA here is from genome assembly GCA_963978835.1 of Tenthredo scrophulariae. Lineage (NCBI taxonomy): Eukaryota > Metazoa > Arthropoda > Insecta > Hymenoptera > Tenthredinidae > Tenthredo > Tenthredo scrophulariae. The sequence continues at coordinate 2,646,465 of OZ022228.1, read as the reverse complement.
TTTTATTATTTTTATTTTTAATTTTTTTTCGATATATTTTTCATAGCGAGTCAATAATCCAAAACCAAAACGAAATTCTGACCACTACAATGTACTGTATATTGATTTAATTAAAGTTTTTATGTTCATTGTTAATTTTTTTTTTTTTTTTTCTTTTTTTTTTCTTCATCTAAAATTTTTTTACGAAATTATCAGAAATCGGAGAATAGCAAATACAAGAAGAAAGAAAAAAAAAAAAAAAGAACGAATAAACGAACCTGGAGCCACTCATTATTTTATTCTTACCCGCGAGACCGTTTCGTTTCACCGCGGTCGGTAATATATACGTTACATACAAAGATTTAACTTTTTTTTTTCCTCAACCAGTCGGTTATATACCCAAAGTCGATTATTCTAGAGGAAAAAGTTCTCTCGATAACGAATTATGAAGGGTATAGAAAAAAATAAAAATAAAAAAATTGATGAAATTTCCAATTCTGTGAGAAAAAAAAAGGAAATTCTAAATTCGATTAAAATTAATGAATTTTCACAAATTTTGTGACTCGCTTTTTTGACCTGCCTTTGATGAAGTACTATCTTAACTTTATGGGGTAGATTTTGTCGGACTAATTTTCGAGTATAGTGTCTAAAATTTGGACCTGGCTTCTTCGTGATTAGTGTAATCTTTTCCATGAATATCAATTTCGTCGGGATATTGATGATTAGAACCACTGTACATGGAGAAACCCCTTCTCGACAATTCTTCGCCGGGTACAATAGTGGGATTTGTATAACAAAAGTCAGCCATCATTTCTTTTTGTCGAGCTAGTTGGTTTGATCTGAAATATTGTTAATTTTAAGCTACGGTTTTAAATTTATCATATAAGTATACAGGGGGTGGGGGCCGGGCTCGAGTTCCTAATTTGCAGAATTTTGAGAAAGGGTATAATCCCCCGAAAGTTTAATTATGACCGAAAAACCCCATAAGAAAATATTGTTCGAATTATTATAGGTATAATATAATTGCGTTTTTTCTTTATATTATAAGGTACCCCATTCTGACCCGTTATTTCCCCTATATCTATATCTATTTCTATTTCTATATCTATTTCTATTTTTCTATCATATTATCCTAATAATAAATTGGGTATAGTAATACCGTAGCTGCAGCGCAAGATATGATATTAACTACCTTAATTATTTCTACAAACAGTCAGCTGGTACGCGTCGTAAAGATAACGTGATAACGAATATATTTCGTCATTATACTATTGGTATCGTTATACCCGTGGGTGTATGTGAGTTTAACTGATTCACTAGATACACGACTAGATACTATAGTGTATAATATATATCTGATAAGAGACGCGTATATTCCGAGAAAAATAAAAAATGAAAAAAATAAAGACAATTTTATCTGATTTTTATGGGAATAATTTCTTCCTTTTTAAAAAACCTCGTAAAAATTTTTAAATGTAATTTAATATTGTTTTTTGTCTTTTCTTACCGTTTTTTCGAGAATCATGACTTTGAAAAATCAATTTTCATGATACATAAATTAAGAATAGAAATTCAGGAAATTTTACCTTTGATTGCTCGAGAATAAAAATTCGGAGCAACACGTGCGCCAACACAACGTTTAAGTAATTTGGTCAGGTTTTAAATGTCTTCATAAATTATTTATAATTTATACGCAGTGAAATATAAGTTGGAAAACTGCTTTACCAGAATCTAGAAAATAGTCTAACCCGTTATATTAATATATGTATTAAAAAAAAAAAAAAAAAAAAAAGGAAGAAAAATAGAGAGAAGTACCGTATGGGTATAACGAAGTTGGAAATTATAGAAGTAAGATCGTGAAATTTTAAAAACACCATGAATATTGTATTTTTATTTTATATCTCCTGAATTCTACGGTCACCTTGCTGCAGACTACGATATTATAACACCAAATCAATGGTATTATTAATAAACTTACTTATCAGAGATGAGCCTGTTTACTTTGATGAATAGAACGATGACGAGAATTAAAATTAGGAGTAAAGCCACCGCGACGATCACGCAGCCGATGTAAAAATAGAGGGTTAGATCTTCGAGAGTCGCCTGCAATTAGCAATAATTTATAGAAAAACAAAAAAACAAAAAAAAAAAAAAAAAAACAGAAAATTCATACGTAACTTAATTTACAGAAAAAAAAAAAATATATGCAATTAAAATCCTGTACCTACGCTGGCAGATATTTTCTCTTTGTTTTTACCAATCAATAAATCAATGAAACTATAGGCCGCGGAGAAAAAAAAACGAAAAAATAAAGAATAAATAATTTTCACTCACTTTGAAGATCGTGAAGAAAAAATATAGAAAAAATTGAAAAAACAAGATTGAGAATGGAAATAAATTTGTTTAATATATTTTATTTGTTTTTTGTTCTTCGAACCCCTATTCCAGCGATCATTATATAGCGTCGAATGATAACTAGTGTCTGATATAAATAATAGAAGTATACACTTTGCAGAAAATCGATTTTCTCGTTAAACGAGGATGCATGGCGTTTATATAAAATAAATAAAGACAAGTGCGTGTGTGTGAACAAGTGTATAATTTATTTCTTTAAATTTACGGTTTCGCATCGACGAAGGCACGCGTTTAAGAGCAGGATGTGACACAAGAGGCTGTTCATTCACTGTTGCAAATTCCTATACTATAGTGTTTGTTCGCTCGCACGGAGAACGAGGATACGAGGATACGAGGACGTGAGGAGGACTTGTGCTCGTGCTACGCACGACCGCATTACGTTTCCGGAAACATTTTGCAATTTATATTACGTTTAACGCTAACTTTATTACGGAGAATAAGTAGGTATCGAAGGCTACTTAATAATAGTCCGAAGGTTAAATCCTCGGATTATATTTGCCAATTCAAAGAACGTATGAATATAAACGCAGCAAAAAAAAAAAAATTAAAATTAAAAAAAAAAAGAGAGAAAAGAAAATCTTCCGAACGAAAAATCAATGTGACACATATCCGCTAGCTATATTATATACATGACTCACATGATCAATAAAAGTGTCAACTGTATAAATAACAATTGTAGAAAAATAAGGCTTTGAATAATTCCAAAATATATATAAACCCTGCAAATTGATAATTGATATTTAAATAAAACTGGAAATCCCTGAATATTTAATTTTTCCTTTTTCTTTTTTCTTTCTCAATATTCATCGTGACGTGACTCATTATCATCATCGTATAATCCATTACTATTCCGATGTACCCGTATGAATTTTTGTAAATTTTTTTTTTTTTTACCTTTTTTTCTGTTTTTAATTATAATGAAATAGAATTTGAATAGATATACTATTTAATATCATATAACTAATCTATATATGTATTATAGATACATATATGCACTTACCATGTCAAAACCAATGTCAGTATATAGACAGAGGCACAACTATATGTATGTAACACTATAATATGTCTCACTATAGTGTATTTATAAAGAACGTTACTCTCCGCGATGTTAAGGCACTCGTATCAGCTGGTTATCATCGTTCACTTTATACCTGAGATATTTCAAACGTACGCATATCCTATTATTAAGCACTCGCAAACTTCAACCACCTCCCACCGCCACCCGCCTATTTTCTTATCACTAATTATTATTGTTGATGATAAAATAAGGAAAAATGATACATGATTCCCTGATTCACTTATACATCAGTATTTGTACGAATGAATATCTCATTTTCGTCGAATTGTATATTATATAATATGTACATCTAATAATCACATGTTTTTATACATATAAATATTAATTAAATTTTTTTTTTTTTTTTCTTCTTCTTCTTTCTAATATAAAATAAATGATTGAAATATTTTATTATATTTATTATATTTCAGGATTATTATATCGTACATAGATGTACGGAGTATGTATGTATACATACGTATATATATAACGAACGACGAACGTACACGTCTATACTATAAACTCGAGAATGAGAAGATTAAGGAGAAAAATATATATGAGTGAGTTAGACCGGAGTTATAGTTAGTTTCTCTGACATTCGAAGAGTTGCCAGCTAAGCAAGTATACGAATAAGTATAAGTAAGGTGTACATAAATGTAAGCAAGAGTGCGAGTACTGGATAATACGTGCTGATAATCCCCACCAGGTAGAACATAAGCCAGAGGGTCTAGTGCTATAGCTTCTCGCAAGAATCGTGATTAAAATTTATTTACAGTCTGGGTATAGCTGCTGAATATGTAAATGTAATGTCTGATTAATTTTCAGCCAATTAAAGATACGAAAGTAATTAAAGAAAAAAGAAAAAAATATCAATACCTACGTTTTGCACGGTTTTTTTTTTTTTTTTTTAATATAATTTTTAAACAAAAATAAAACTTCACGGAAGGTATAGAGGAACGATTTTACGCGTTTAAACAGGAAACAATTACATACATTATACTTATACGAGTGCTGTACAATTCAAGAGAGAGAGAGAGAGAGAGAGAGAGAGGATTTGAAGAAGGGGCTTCTGTAAACTATAAACAGATGTTGAAACTCCTGTATAAATATCAAGCTGTTCGAAACATAAAATGAAGTATAAACACTGTAGGTACAGCTAAGTTCGATTTTCATAAACATAATTATATTATATAGGTATATTATACCAACAGGTGGCAAAGTTTAGTTTAATTCGCTGTACCTGTAACGCGTATTATATAGTAATCTCAATTTTTCTCTTTTTTTTTTTTCATTTTTATAACATATCGAATAAAAAAAAAAAAAAAAAAAAAAAAAGGATTTTCCTTATTATCTTTTATTCATGATAATAATAAGGCAGTAAACAAATACACGTATACGTATAGTTATCATTGTATATTTTTCGTAAGAAATTCATTTTTTATTAAATCGTTACATCATATGTACAAAATAAATAATATATATACTATACAGATTATCTTTAATTCTTAAATCCTATGTTATACTATAAATTAAACTCTATTTATTTCATACGAAACGATATTGAAATCAAGAAAATTGTTTTTACTTTTCAATTTTCAGCAACTCCGTAATATGACATAAAAAAAGTATTAGTTTCCGTATAAAATGACTTTAGTTCATTTCAAATTAACGAACCTTCACGGTATTGGGCCTATAGCATTTAAAACTCAGGTTTTTTAAACATATTTCGATCAGTCTGTCCGACAGACTAAACTCAACGAAAAATCTCAAGGGGGTGGGTCGATGAAAATATCCGAAATTTACACATGATTCAAGATATATGAATATATATATATATATATATATATCTTATTTCGTTAGTTTCTACTGTAATAAAAAACTAATCGATTTTGAATTTTATTTAACATCAGCTCGCACATGAGGGTAAAAAATACCACGAAAAAACGTATTTTCCGTATTACTTAAAACGTGAAAACGATACCGTCGAGGGTCTTTCTGATTTCACACATCATAGACAGGAAAACGATTATTGTTCTGAAAGTTTTTAACGAGGGAAACCACCTGACAGTCTTTAATCACGTGATCGGGCATAAGCCAGTAGATAAAATACGGCAATACCATGGCTGTAAAGAGATAGAAATAATACGGTATCGGGGGAGTAGAGCCAATGTAACCAAACCACAACCCTCTTCTATTAGCATCACGCACGTGGTGGCTTACGAAGCCTGTTATAATGACCCAGCAATAATAACCTACTGTTGAATTGAGGTGAAATATCTTGTAGGTAATTCCGAAAATCAACCATACCAACACCGGTATTACAGAACAGTGAAAAATCGGCCTTTGAGATCCGAGGTGATTAGCATCCTGAAAATAATCATTGCGGTAAATAATTAAATCTTCTGCTCTTTTATCTCATTGAGATTCTTTTTTTTTTTTTCTTTCTTTTTTCAATACTTAAAAAATCCTCATCGTTCCCTACGTTATCATCAGAGGGAGAGGGCGACACTCTTTATCACTTTTCGTAAAAAAAAAAAAAAAAACGAAGAAAAAAGAAGCCACCGACTAATCCCTATGTCACAGGTTTTTGTTTTTGTTTCGTACGAAATCGCTGTCAAGTTATTTATCTCGAAATTTTACCGTCCCTTAAATTTCACCCTATTTCGCTCATTCCTCTATTCATTCATTCGCTTTCGTATAAACTGCTTACACGCGGTACAGCATGGCGCGCGTAAGTATATACAGATATATACATATGCTGATAGTAATAACAATAACAGTCTCTTTGACGTTTACGAATAATCTCAAAGCAATAGAATAAAAATAAAAATAAGCCTGAGAATACTTACACTGAGTTTCCAGCTTCTAGCGAGAAAAAAATGATCCAAATCGATAAGTGATGATATGAGAAAGCACACGGTTATACCAATAACATTTCGCGACAGTAAATTTTTTGATAATTTTATAACCAACGACCAGCTCAGACAACCTACTAAAGCGTGTGTCAGGTTATCCGCTATTGCACGAAGCGTAGAACTCTTTAGATTATAAAGTAGCCAGTCGCCGACGTAGGATATAAGTCCTATGAATATCGTTATGATTAAATACGAGGCCGTATCAACTCGCGTGAATAACACCATGCTTAAACAAACGTTTGATAATAATTCACATCTTCCATATGGATTTTAGAAAAAAAATTATCAATTTATCTATGATCGCTGATTCGAGGATAAAACCAACATCAATCAGGCTCGTAAGCCAATGGGATTTTTTTCTTCGAATAATCGAAAAATGAACGCGAATCTTTCATAAATAATCGCGAGTATAGACAATCAATTATTTCTATTCAAACCGGACAGTTTTTTATTTCGTGAGTAAAATTTTTTTTTCTCCTTTCTTCTTTCCGCGTTTGGAATCTTTCAATTTTTCGATCACCAAGTACCGCCATAGTCACGTTATAACATATGGTCGCAAGGCTCAGATACGTACACTGATACGTTAGGATAGGTTGTTATAATCGATCAAAGTTTCCGCGGATATAATAACACCGACTTTAATAACGACCGAGATGTCTAACTACAAGGTAACGTTACCCAAAAAATACAAAGATTTAATTTATTGATATTCCCGTATCGATCAGCCCTAACCTAAAAATTCAAATTGATAATCTTATCGTAAACAAAAGTCTTCGGATTTTTTGTTTATTATTTTGTTACTTGAACCTCATAATAAACCGACTTTTTTTCAACCGAAATATTTTTTCAAATTTTTTTTATCGCTATTTTCTGTACAGCCAATCGATTCTAAACGGGAAGAATTTAGAAAGTATTTAGAACGAGCTGGAGTAATGGACGCTCTGACAAAGGTGCTAGTATCGTTATACGAAGAGACCGAGAAGCCTGACGACGCGTTGGAGTATCCTTTACATCGTCCTCACTGATATCATGAATAGATAAAACGATTACTTAACATCGCCCTTAACTCATCGCCTAAAGATACGTACGTAAGAATCTAGGCGGAATAACAGATTCGGGTTCTGAGATAGAAGCCCTTAAAAAAGAACTGGAAGAAGCGAGAGCAACTATTTCAAGTTTGAAAGAAAAATTGGTAACATTAGAGCCTGAGGAAGGGGGAGAATAGTAACGATAAACCATCGATACTATCATCTCAATGCTAGTCTAATATCTTGTCGTACTATTACTTAATGGGTTCAGAGAACTAATATGAATAGAGACAAACTCTCTATTTTGTTAAACGTGCCTTAAAGATATAAAAAAGAAAATAAATTTAAGTTAAAGTATATGGGATACACATATATATACATGTGTAATATATGTGTATATAGAGTGAAGATAGAAACTATTCCACGTTGGGGAATAGCCCTGATCTCTTCTTACATTAAATATCAAATTCGTTAATAAAAGTTAAAAATAAATTTACCTCTTCTTATTTTTCGTATAATATGGTTCCTAATATGTTACACAATAAGAACGATTATTTGAAAGTCTGCTGCGTGTGTGTATGTTTATTGTAATACAGTATCAGTATGTAATTGTTATTATGAGATGAAAGAAGCTGCGATATAATATAATATATATAATACAATACAATATAATAAATAAATAAAAATAAAATGCGACAATTTCATTATTTTATATAATAAGTGTCTGTTTATTTAAATATAGTACAATATTTCGGTCTTTTCATTTCATTTCATTTTATTTTATTTTATTTTATTTTATTTTATTTTATCTCGTATTTATTTTTCCTAAAATACTTATAAAAGAAGATAAGTTTGTCGCGATAGAAAGACAAGCAGCTTCTAAGATGAAATAAATTCTTGCGAAGAATCAAATAGCCAAATAATTGTAATAATGAATTAAATAGCGAAGCTAAAGCAACATGAATTAATTTTCGTTACATTGATATACACATTTGTCACCAAATATGAAAGGATGCCATTGAATATACAGAATATTAATAAACAAAGAAAAAAAATCAAAGATAAGCTAGCTTATGGATTATCCTCGTATTCATTAATTGTTATAAATATTCTGCGCTTGGTTAACGGCGAATGTAATAACCGTCGCATTGATAGATCAATCACGAGAAAAAAAAAAAAAAGAACCACATTATTGAGAATCCAAATTAGTTTCACGTTGATTTCATAGCTTGTCTGCGTTTCACATCCCAGTTATAAACTCTGGCCATGTTAACTTCGGTCGTAGTAAACTGGTCGCGTAAAAAGTCAAGATCGTGTTCAAGGTAGCTCAGATTTCTCTTAGCTGCTTCTATGTTCTTGACTAACAATTCTTGGGCATCGTCAAGGGTGTATTCTAGCATGACGTTGGCCCCAAGCCATAAACAGACTTTATTTGTTGGGGGAACAACGGCCCTTGCAAATACTTGTTCCGATAGTAAAAACTGGGTTTCTAAATCCTGGCTGTTGCTTTTCTCAGATTGTAGCTTCTCGATCATTTCCAGAGAGCGTTCTAGCTCCGGTATCTGGGTCCTGAGCCTACGACGTTTGTTCGATAAGTTACATTCCATGAATTTGTATTTACTGTGTTGTTCGTCGAGTTTTTTCAGCACCTTATCAACAGAGCCGTCGTTGTCTGGCTTTGCCATGTAAGAATCGACGTCTTCCTGTTCTCCGAAAAAAATAAAAGAGAAGAAAAAAACAAGAAATTTTACTACGAATCAGAAAATCGGGATAGATATTATTTTTTGACGTTATTCAATCCCATATAAGGTAACGAATCTCGAATTGAATGTGAAACGCGGTGACGTAAAAATAAATTTTCTTCCGTATTTAAAACTCGGGACGATTGATAACGTGTTTTTTTTTTTTTTTCTTTTTCATATAAAACACGGGCTTTATAGTTTACACTATGTATGTAAAGAACGCCCAAAACTGAATCAGAGCGATACGATGAGGATACGCCGTGTGACGGACAAGAGAGGATCCTAATTTTTTTTTCACGATTTATAAACTGCACTTGTAATTATTATGGGTTTATCATTACCACAAAATCCGCCTCGGGTATTCCAGCGTAAGATTTTTTCTCATTTCCGAGTTTAGACCCGAGATTTTTGTCGCCTTCTTCCATGTTCAGGATTTTTTTTTTTATATCTTTTTTTATTCGGTATTCGGAGCAATTCGGAGTTCGTTCCCTTCCTCGCGTGTTTCTCCGGTAATATTTTAAAGAGAGGAATCTACACACACGATATAGATGGGAAAACTTCGCTAGGATATAGCCAGTGTTCGTCGTAACGTCTAACTATTACTTCTACTATAACCTACGTGTTTCACACGTGTTGAAAATTCAACTTATAACATATCGATTAGATATCAGTCGTTTCCATTTATTATTATAATTTATAAAGCGATAATCATATTAAAAACCTTAATTTATCGCCTGTCTAACTATGTGATAAATTAACTATCGCCTAACTATACGTGAAAACTTCTTTACCGATTGATAAGAGAGAGAGAGAGAGAGAGAGAGAGACAAGGTCATTAACCGAAGATCTTCAGGGTAGATTAAAAACAAGATTCACAATCTGTTTGTCTTTATTTTGAAGAATCAAAATTTTACCTATATTCATTTTTACGGAACAGAACTATATCTATTTCTGTTTATTTGAAATACCTTTTATTTATTTTTGAACCCCACCTCCCGACCCTTCCCTATTTCTCCAAAATCGGAATTAAACTCTTTAACTTTTCTCGTTTTTTTTTTTTTTTTTTAATTATTCATTCTATGATTGAAGCATATATTTTTTCCAAAATTCCGAAGGAGGGATTCTTACGGTGGACCTTATATTCAGCCATATCACCTCCCACCAACCTAACTGCGCACTCTTATCCTCATTGCTTGTGCAAGAGTGCGCATTACGGCGGCTGATCTTTTTTCACTTACTGCATAAAGCGTTACTTCGAAGTTAATGAATTATTTTTATTTTTTTTTACCGAGAGAACCAAAGATAATAAATAAAATATAATATCATCTCTGAAATATCTTCATTTATTATCGTATAAAATGAAATATGCGAAAGTGTGCACTCCTGCACCACCTTATACCTTATCCTGTATGTATAATATTCCACAATTCTTTTGTACACATAAATTAAACCTGCTATATAGTTATAGTCGGTTAATTGATTCGTTTAACTGAAACGTACTTTAAATCTAATTTGTACCATACAGCCTTACAGAATAAACGATCATTGACGTCATTATCCTCACAATTCAACTCTTGTAATACTCCTATATATGATACAATTAGTATTTTAAGTTTTAACGAGAATAATTTTTCGCCATTATACATATATCGTAAATTCGTTCATTTTTTTATGTTTTATTTTTTAACTCTTTTGCGCAATTTTCTTTTCAAACATAATAATAAAAAATATTCTGCATGTATACTTCCACATATTAATACCGATAAACGTTGTACACGACCTTCGAACGATTCTCTCTCTCTCTCTCTCTCTCATTATACGTCTATAAATTTCCATCACTTTCAATTATACGTGGAACAATATAATGCACAATAATTTAAAAATAATAATCTAATTTATAAAATGCCTAAAAATATACGTAGGTACAGTAAGAGTATAGACCAAGATATGAATTTTGATATTCAACTATATATAGCGTTGACATCTCTGCCTTTTTCATAAACAATTAATATAATGTTTTCCTCTATTTATTCGAGAGAAAACTGCATATTATACGTTTAAATATAAACCAAACAAATATTTATATATAGTATATAAATTATATTATATCGGCGAAGGCTTAAGTCGAATCAGTAAACACATTTACGACATTTCTGATATACTATATTATTTTCATAATTTTATTCCACGAGATTATAAAACAATAATAAATTGTTCATATTTTTGGGAACAATCGAATTAAAAATTTCTACTTCACCGTAAAAAATGAAAATAATAACTAGTCAATAAAAATGGCTCTAAAATTTGATAGAATAAATTAGAAAATTAAAAAGGTTTCAACGAACCTTGGGAATAACCGTTTTGTAATCTAACCCAAGTCGCACCCCTCGTATATATATATAACTATATAGATATATAGGAACTTGAAGAGAGCAGTCTGGAGTCTGGAGTCTGGGGTCACCCGCACCCCGCATATTACGAACATCGAGACGGATGGATTGACTTGCCTTGCTGTAAGGCATTATCTCCCACATCCCTAATCGCGCTAATAGACCTCTTTGCTCTTGCGATATACGCTATGTGCAGCATTGCAGCTCTCTTAGTTCTCACAATTTTACATAGATATATAATTTTACGCGATATATTCCCCGCCGAAATATCATCATATTAATAAATGATATATAGGTGAATTATAATCGTACTTGGAGCTAAAATTAAAGATTAAGGATCGAGGCTAGTGGACGTATGTATGTATATGTATATATTTTATTGCAGGGAGGGCAAATGGCAACGATATATCATGAGATTGATGAGTCTGCAGGGTCTGACAGTCCCGTACGTTATACTAGGGTACGTTGGTACATTGCATATAACAAACAGGAGTGGAGAGGCTCGGTATATACGTACGGTGCTCCTCTTCTATGTATGGCGAGCGGTGGATAAAGCGTACATTGGTCATTTCCGCAGGAAGTCAATACCTAGCAACCTGTATAGTGTAACGCTAGTTGAGATTGGAATTGAGCCAGTTTCGTAACACATCGATCTCTCGAATCTGTACGTACCTACCCTAATGTTCGTATATCGGTAGACGAGGGCGAGATAGGGTACCTAAATAAAAAAACCGAAATTATATACTCATTTCAACGATCCGTTACTACGGCTTTTCCATATTATTTCCCGATATCCTATTTGAAAAATTAAAGATTTCGGAATTTTCTGCTCTCCTGAGAGAGAGAGTTTTGAACTTACATTTAGAGATCGTATACCTAAGCCTAATTGAAGCAGTGAAGTGGCATAAGGACGGGACTGTCGGAAACGGTCATCGGTAAATAATTATTTACTAGGTAGGTGGGTATAAGGTAGTACGATGTGTGTCGTGTTTCGGGTTTTCTATACGTCGGACGATCCATTGTAAATAGGAGAAGAAAAATTCGGAGTAAATATAAGTATATATTCATATATATATATATATATATATATTTCTATACGAGGATGAAGTTAAGCGTGTAGAATAGAAGAGAAAAAAAGGTTTGTTTGACGATCTTTTCTCAGTTTGTTTTGTCCCTCTAAAAGTGTGATGAACACAATGGAGAGACGCCAAAGGTCAGGCCCCTGCTTTTTCTCTTCGTCTCGACATTATACCGACCAAGAAGAGACGCTGTCTGGACCCGCATAATACGAACACCGATATCTACTCACAAGACGTGTATGTATGTATGTACATACACAATGCGTTATGTATGAAGAATATCATAGATATAGATATAGGTATACCTGCCAGATATAAGAGACAGAAGTTTGAAACGCTTTGTAACTGCGATCTGTAGGTAAATACATGAGGAAACTGATATCGCGAAATGTGGTGGTACTCCATCGGACTGATACGATAGGTTTGAGAGAAAATATTTGAAGCGGTGGCGAGAATCTGTTGAGATACGTAGAGCGTACCGAAAGAATGATAACAACGATAAGTAACAATCTTGAAGTAATTAATAATCACCGATACTTATAAATGAAGATGATGAAAGTCGAAGGACTGGGTGGAAGAATTTGCGAATTTTAAAAAATTCCGAAAATTCGAAATCATCACAAAATCATTTCGTCAATGAAAGTGAAACCGATACGAAACGCGACTGTATACATACGCATATAGCACACAGGACACAGGTCGTCTCAGATTCAATTTATACCTACAACTATAAAGAGTACATAAGTTTATGAATGGACATTGTAAGAGCATTACGAGAACAGCGGGTCAACCTGGCAATTGACCATTGTCCATTTGACAATTTACTAAACACAATCGACTACATAATAAGTATTATATCAAGTATTCTATCTACAGTCGCATAATAGCATTGTCCATTCCCTCAAGTTGCCATTTATCTGCAGACACTGCAGCTCTTAAATCTCTCGCTTCGCCCCGTCTCTGTGCGAAATACGAACAGGAAAATCCAGCCTAATAAAAATCTGACTGCCCCTGCTTCCGATCTATTCAACAAATCGCCAAATTAATGGATAAAAAAACTTGTTTGAACTGAAATTGTGACTCGAAAATAATGAAATTTATAGAAACGATTGCGCAGCTTAATCTCATGGATAGTTTTTAGGTTCATTACTTTTTTTTCCCCCTTTTAGGAAAGTAAATAATTGGTACAATGACGCGGTTCTTATTTCTCCTCCCTTTCTCTGATGGTTGAATTTTTACGACTGAAAAAATGACGCAGGAGCAGCAGCAGCAGCAGCAGCAGCAGCAATACTGGCATAAGCAGTCAGAAGGGGATTGAAGTAAATAATAAATAAGGGCCCATGAGCATCGCGGCGTTGCTGCGGTGCAGTGGGCCAGGTCCTGAGTGGCTAGTGTTGAGTGGTGAGTAGTAGTGAGTATAGTAGTAGGTAGTGGGGTGGTACTCGACTCTTCTGACTTTCGTTATACTCTAACAGACCTGACTCGGACATTAGTTTCAGTTGCTCTCTTGTGCGCGCACCCGCAACTTCAAACTTTAACGACGATACTGATACATGGTTGATTATATACTATAGATATCAGTATGAAGTAATTATTTATACAAACATATAAAAAAAAAAATTTTATTTATCATTTTACAAAAAAGAGAAGAGATAATTATTAGTTTTTTTTGATTTTTTTTTTTTTTTCAATTTTCGTTATGTTTCATCGATAATATTAATTACAGTGTTGGATTTTAATTTTGTAATTATTTTTTTTTTTTTTTCAAATTTCGCAACGTTTGTTTGTACGTTTGAAGAAAAAACAAAAAAACAAAAAAATGTAATACAAAGTGACAAAAAATAAGGAAATAACAAATAATAATACAACGGGGTGATATAATTATATAAAATATTTTTAAAAATCGTTCAATTGATGATAATAATTGTGTCGAAATATTTGAAGTGCTGATTGCAAAAAAAAAAAAAAAAAAAAGAGGATAAAGAAAGAAAATAAGTAATCGATGAACATGTGAGAAGATCTTATAAAGTGCGGAGAAGGATAATGCATATTTTATACTGTTACGTCGTTCGATGATAATCTTATCATCAAGTGACATCTTCGCCTGTTTTGTAGTAGAGTAAAAAAATTTTGAAAATCTTTTTAAAAGATAAGTAAAAATAATAATCTAAAAAATAAATAAAAATGAAGTTGAGAATATAGATAAAGAGTGCGCAAAAACTATCCGTTTATATGTACATAGATGTGCGTATATTATTATGCTGGGGATGATTGGCAGGGGTTGATATTATGGTAGGGATTAGGATATGTGGTTTTTTGAGGCTGTCGTCGGCGCTGCTACTTATAGCTTGTGGAGTAGCTGGGCTACTTCCGGATGATCAAGATTTTGGTACTACCCCTAAAACGTTTGAAGAAGAGTGCGCTCTACGGTGTCCAGAATTTGTATTCAACCAGGTAAATAGTATATTATAATATAACGAGTTTTACAATCAATGATAAATTATTAAATGAAATAATAATTACGGGAAATTTTTTTTTCTTTTTTTTTCAATTTTATTTTTCGCCTCATCTTCGAAATAAATTCATAATCATAATATCGCATCGTTTGATCAGTTCTTTAATAGCGTATAATTGAATCGGGCATATATACCGATACGTGGAATATCGTGTATGTAATATACGTAGGTATAAATGCGGTCTGTACCGCGGCGGCTATAACGTCCAGAAGCTTAATAAACTCACATCGCGCGGCTTGGTATATAAGACTAGTATATTAAAATAAAAATAAAAAATGGCCGTCTGTGAAGGACGTATCAATTTAGTTGCCTTTACTCTCCACCCCCACTGCATATACGGTACACTAGTATATTCATTAATTAAGTTAAACTATAGACCAGCTGAACCGTGGCCTTAAACTATCGCCGCTGCAACACTGCACCAGCCACTATACATATTATATACTACAATATGTGAACACATACCCATGTGATACATACCTAAACGCAGATATTATAATGACGAACATAAAGATGCTGCAGTTGCTATATAATACTTATTTAAGAATTATTCCATATATATATGTATTTTTTATTTTTTTTTGCCCAAAAAATCTAAAAAATCGTTCATTTACAGCAAAATACTCATTTTATTTATTGGGGCGGTGTTGAAGTTCCGAATTTTACGATTTTTGAACGGTAAAAATTCCGTTCAGAGTTTACAGAAAGGATGTTTTCGAAAAAGTCTAGATAGCCGTTTGAGAAAAATTGCGAGGGATAAAAACCGAAAGACCAAACCTCCGGGTCTTGAAATTCTTGAATCCTGAGTTCTAATGTTCTGAGCTTTAGCCTTTTTGAAAATTGGAAATCGTCTCAATCAAATCGGGATTTGTGCCGTTCGGGACTTCAGTCCAGCCCCTAATCACTCAATTCATCATCATCATCGTCATTTGTTTTTCATTACTTTCTGTACTCCCTTATTTTAGAGAGTGAAACAAAAATCGCTATACTAATGTGTAGTACACATAATCGTGTGTGAAAAAGAGAGATGGGAAGAGAGAAATTTAAGGTAAAAAAAAGGAAGTTTTTTTTTCACCGTCGTCAGTTAAACCGACAAATTATCAACAGCTCTCTTCAAAGCTGCGTAATTATAGTGCCGATTGACGAGGCTTGGATTAAACGCTTTTAGTTTAGGTACTTATAGAGACGACTAAACGACAAAATCATTTAGGTTTGAAGGAAAAAAAACAAATGGAAATCCAAGCTCAGGGATTTTTTTTTCTTTTTTTTTTATACTATATCACTATTCAATTCAATCCTGTTGATCATAGCTGTATCAATTTTTTTTTTATTTACACCTGTCTTTTCCGTGTTTAATATAATGCGTAATAATAATACCTACATCGTCGCTAAATAAATCTTTACCTTTTTTCTTCAGATATTGAAAATTTCAGGGTAGATATTTAGCCAGAAAATTTTTAAAAGGAGAATTGATCTATTCCAATCTATGAGATTACCTCGTTTCGGAGATTGAGTATATATATATATACGTCTGTAAATATTTCAAAATGGGTTAAAAGTCAAGATAGAACCAATAGCTGTATCATAATACAGTTATCTATTATAGAAAAATAATTTCTTATAAGTATATAATTATGTGTATATATATATATATATATATATATATGTATACCCTAAAACGAGCATAAACTAGGATCGGTAATGGAAAAGGGTCCGAGATAGATAATAGAACGCGTGGTAAAAATATTATTAATCTATACTTCGGAGATAAGAATTCCATAAATACGTGTATACGTATATGATAAGTTGAACTAGAATTTTTCATCTCGTAGTAAAAAAAAAAAAACAAAAAAACAAAAAACAAATAATAATGAACTCCTCACGTTTTAATTTATGTGTTGAAAAAAAAAATATATATATATATACATAAACTAGTATAACACACGTATGTATGGAATTATTTTATCTATATATCGCATGTGTACTATAATTCTAGTATTTATAGCCCATATATGATACGCTGGTGCAGATTATTGACTATTGACTACTCGTGTCTATTTTTTTCTTCCCTTCTTATAATATATATATATAATATATTATACATACATTTGAATGCACATGTAGGGTTTTTTTTTCCCCTTTTTATATGACACGTGATTATCGGGGGTGAAAGATCTGTCGGTAAACATGAGTATAATAATTCTTATCTCGAGGTTAGGCCATGGGATGACCTGCTTTGGTCCACATAGTTGCATAACACAGTCTTAGTCTATGCTATTGCATCTCCGAACTCTCTAGATAGAAAACATACACATATACCATATGCGTGTGCGTGTGTGAAAAATGATAGAAAAATTTCCAACGATTTTGCATATATTTCTTTTTTTCCTTCTTAAGTTTTTTTTTTTTTTTTGTTTTTTTTTGTTTTTTGTTTTTATATTATGGATAAATATATATTATGCTGCTAAATCTAGAACTATTTGATGCGCATGTTTAAAATCTCGCTACGTTACACGTATGTATATAGATATACCTAAGGGGCACAATGGACTTCCGGTTAGCCACATCCTGTTGCCTCGAAACACTGTTTTAAATTACCTGAACGGGTGGGGCGACCCTTGAAATGCTCACAGGTGACAAAATTAAATAAATAAATAAATATATAAATAAATGATTGAAGTATATAGTATAGTGAGATAATTGTTGAGAGATAAATAAAATACAAATTGCGCGTTTATTATACAATAAAATTATATGTTTATATTATTTGCGGAATAATGAATGCGTATATAGAAAATGATATCTGGAGGGCTTCATATCGTACGAGATTATCGAAATTGTCGCGTCTTTTGAGGTCAAGACGTAAGTAATAACATGAATAAAAAGCTTATTAAAATACTGTTTTATATATATTTCAATTCGACATTCGCGTAATTAGTTTCGTATATAAATTTATATAATAATAAGAATAATGATAATAATAATAATAATAATAATTGAACAAATTTTAATTATAGTGATATCTTTATTTTTCTACTTATATCTAACCGCGTTTAAATCACAATGAGTGGCAATGGTATTTTTTTTTTTTTTTTTTCTTTTTTTTTCTAACGCGGTTTTAATTGACCCAGTTTTATAACTTTAATATATGTTGTATGCCTGTATGTATCGTATAGCTCCTGTTTTAGGGAAGAATAGTACTTGAAGCCAAACAAACTGGACATCGGGTTCGCCTTCTCCAATTTATAGTATAAATATCTAGACGTTATGTATGTACTTAGTAAACAAATCCTGGGAACCAGAGCCCGGTGACTGTCGCATGACATAATCTCAATTAAAATTTGTCCCACAACATAATACTGAATAATTTATAATATCGTATCATAACATAACGCTATAACGTATCGGGAAAGATATTCGCGGCAAACACATGGGAAATAGTTGAGAAAAAAAAAAAATAAATAATTTTTAATTACTTAAATAAAATGAAAAAGAATTTTGATGAAAAAATAGCAAAGATAATTTTTTTCTTCTTTTATTCTGAATTTTTTCTCGACAAGATTTTAGATCAAAGACGACGTCGAGGTTGAAGAATAGAGAAATTTGAGAATTCAGAAGAAAAAAAATAAGAAAATTATCTGTGAATTTTTTTGAACGATTATAATTAGATCGAAAGCGTATATACGTATATCCCTATACAGACAGCAAGAGCGGTGTAATTTTACGAATCGATCGGCTTTATTCGTTCCCAGATTCATTACGTTCATTCCCCCCGCTTTATACTGGGAATTCTTTGGAAACTCGAACCTCATCGTATGCAGTTGAGTAGTTCGAGCCACGAACTGGTCGGCCAAACTCCGTCCGCGCGTCCCAACGTGTATAGTAGCTTAGGTAGAGCTGCGGCGTATAATACGAACAACGTGCGGAGGAGTGTATGTCGATTGTATGTGCCTACCTACCTACCTACCTACCATCGTATTACGTATACAGAACAATAATAGTGGTACAGGCAACGTTTCAAGTTTGAGGTGAACGGTGTCAGGTTTTATAACGCGTTTCTTGTCTCCTGTACCCATAGGCAGTGGTACCTGTGTACCTCTATGCCTGCCTAACTATAGCCCGAGAGTCGCACGGTGTTGATTGCTTCTGGGTGGGTGTAGATATACATCGGAGCTCTCTTGCGGACTCATTCGCTCGGAACACTGACTTTATTTTTTCTTCTTTTACTTTGTTGCTTTCTTCTTTTTGGTTTCGAGGAACAGATCGAAGAGGCAATAATAAACGACCGTTGAAATAAAGCGGGAAATTATATACGAAAGAAATAAAAATGAAAAAAAAAAAAAACAACTTTCTAATTTAATCCGAAAAAAAATTAAAATTTTCAAAAATTATTTTCTAAGTTTTATTCGAGATATTGAAGCGGACATAAAAACTGTTGAAAATCAGAACAGCAGCTTGTCTGTCTTGTCTCGGCGCTGCACCCTTATAACGACAACTCGCGTGAAATTGGCTTCAATCTTAAAGAATTGCCCGGTGCGCCGGAACTCCGGAAGAATTTCAAGTTAGGTAGATGTATAGGGTATAAAAGACCGCAGAAGCGTATATGTCCAAAGTGCCGGAAAGGTGCAACAGTTGGTCGACGCTACGGAGCGTAACGAAGGTAAAGACGTCGGCGTCGGACGGGTGGGTGATCAGGTAGACACGATTAAGGGATTACGAGAGTAAACTATTACGCGTCGCATACAGGGTGATTCAGGTTTAGCGGGCTATATTTCTAAGGTAGATTCCCTGTCAAATTCTAAGACTAAATTTCATTTATTAAAAACTATTATAGCGCCCGGAAATTTTCGTTAAAGAAAATTTATTCTTGTTATTATTTTCACGAGAAATCTATCCTCAGATATGAACATGGTTTGCTAAACCTGAATCGCCCTGTGTATTATATAGACAGATACAAGCCCCTCACCTGGTTTCATTTCATAGCTGCAGGATATGCTCGTTATTTTTTTTTCCCCTTCTTCTTAGGTCTCTACTTCTTATTATTAACGTCGTTATTTTTTTATTCAAGTCTTTTTTTTTTTTCTTTTATACCGGAAGTTCAAGATTATATAAATGACGAGATACTGGTAACGGGTTGACTTGGAATAAAAAATTCGTTAAATATTATAATAAATGATAAAAAAAACGTTTCATTATGTTTACTAAAAATATATTAGAATTCTTATCTGTTGTATATTTTTGTTCGTACAGATCACGTCGATGTAGTAACGTAAATTTTCGTATAACAACTGGATTTTTCAAGGTTTTAAAATAGTTAATAGCCAATTGCCTGTGTCCGTCGAGACTATAGGCTTAAACTCATTAATACAAGCCTATATGTGCTGTTACAGTATAGCAGGAAGGAAACACGGTTAATACTTAAATCGTGCCGAGTAATAAAAATATAATTTTTAGCAGTAGATTCATCGATTCTCATTGTTTTTACTATATCAAATGTGTTGAATTATGGATAATAATTAAGCAACGAATCATCATCAAAGTGGAAGTAAACTTTTTGAATGCCTAATGGATAGTCGTGTGTAAAAATATCTCTGATAAAATACACATACGATTGAATTACGTAATTATTACGTGTTAGTCGTTATTGAATAGACAAATATAATACCGGAATCTCGATCTCATTGTCAATTAGAGATAACAAGTCGTGTAATTGATCGTATAGTGTAATAGTATTATACTACAAGGTTCGGGAGGTCAATAAATTTTTGTGGATGTTAAATCGTTGCGAGAAAATTTCTTTTTTCCTAATTATAATAATCTAAGTGAATACAATAGGATATATATATATATATATATAATAGGATGACGCGATGTATCGCATAGGTATGTGCAGTGTGTATATTCATTATACCTCTAGACATTAAAGTATATGAAAAGGGGGATAGGGAAAGGGAGAGAAATTCTGTAGCGCGGGGGATTAAAAACCTAAATTGAATCGCTTGGCGGTGGTTAAAAGACGGTAAACTGTTGTATCCGGTTCAATTCTAAACCCCCCCGGTATATACGGCGAACGTCGCGTCCGTGTTAAATCATCGGATGAAAAGTGTATGGAGTACATTGAGTATATACATAATTATATCGATTTGATCGTTTTCAAATTTCAATGCTGCCATGGGCCAAAAATTTACCCAAAAACCCCAGCCTCCTATCTAAATTCTAAGCTTACAAAAAAAAATTCTTATCTCCAAATTGGTGGAGAAAATTTAGTCTTAGAATTTGACGAGGAATAAACCCGCAAAATGCGTCCCGTTAAACCCGAATCACTCATGTAAAGGAATTTTTACAAGGGGTTGTAATTGCGATGTTTCGTCGTTTAACATGCACCTGTAACTCTGCGTACTTAACTACCTTGCACAAGCTTCCGGGCACAGGTGTATTACACTTCCGTTTGAACGGTGGAAACACCCCTTATTGTACCTTTACATTATTAGTATACCGTGACTTCAATTCGGGACCGAACAAAAAAATGTCTATATGTATGTAGGTACGTATAGATGTATATATTATACTATACCTAAACGGTCACGAAATCGAAATTTTAGGGTCAATTTTCGAGACCTGAAAGTATATAGGGATACACACACATATATATGTACATAAATTATATCTATTCAGGTGCATGTATGAATATTCTTAGATGGGGTGGTGAGCGGAGCGTGGATATTACCACTAGCAAGTACAACTATTGTATATTTTTAACGGGTCAAATTTGAATATCAAATTTCCATCTACTATGCCATGGGAACTCGAAATATGAAGAAGAAAAAAAAAAATTAAAATGTTTACTCAATTTTTAGATCTATCTTTATTCTTATTTGTTTGTTTCTAGAATCGGACTGACGACTCTAACTTCGAGGTTGGATGCGGTTCAAAATGCAAATTGGATCAGGTAAGCAGATTTTTTTATTTTTAATTCTAATTTATATGTAATAAAGAGAATTATATAAAAATATGTATTTTTTTTTTTTCTCTTTATATATCTATGAATTATAGGTATAGGTATATAGAATGTAAATCGTAGTTCCCTTTTTATTTTGACTGCACCCGCGGGGAACAATAAAGGTTTACTTCCGGTTAAGGATATATGTCGTTGCGCCCTTTGTAACGGACGCAAATAAAAACAAACTAACGTATACAAATGTGTAACGAATGAATAAATGAATGAATGAATGAATGAATGAATGAACCACCCGGGGACGATATATAGGGCTTCGTGTTTTAAATTGGACCGCGTATGGCAATGCAGCAGCAGCCTTATTAGCGGATGTTGCCAAATTGACGTGCGACTTTATAATATATTATTATATACCTTAACTGACTGAAATTTGCACGAAATTTGAAAACCAGGAAACGAGGGAAAAATATTAACAAAACTGATACGTAAAGAATAAATTTCAACAAATGCATGCGTATATCTTGTGAAAATTTGTCAAAAACAAATTGGTGTTCGTTAAATAATGAAAAATTTGTCATAAAAAAAAAAAAAACAAAAAAGATTTATCACTGTGACTAGTTATTAATAATTGTCTCTGATAGATATTTGAAATAATAAAAATGTTCAAAATAAAAAAAAAAATAAAAAAAAAAACGAGAAAACTCATAGTCTGCAGGAATCTAGATAATCACTTTAGGTATTTACACACCGGTAATATTCGGTAATTGCAGTTCAACGGAAATTCTTTTAGTTCATGACGAAGATAGCGATTTAAAAACCGGATACAAATGCACCAGTCCGTATCTCCACTATAGTATAGGTAATGCCTGTATGCATGTATATAGAATTTTATAGAATTCTGCAGATAATCGGAATTATTTTTTAAAGTTCGATTATAGGTTGATAATATATATTGATGATATAATATTGTACGCGACGATGTGTGTACATAGGTACTAGATACGTATACATAAATATGTACTACATTATACTTATATATTCCACGAGGTCAGACATCCTTTATGTACTATATATACTAGTTTGGTCCAGAGTGTTGAACCGGCATTCTTTACATCGTTTGTTACAATTTTATGCGCTGAATTCTTTCGAGTTATTACACGCTCTTTACGAAGCTTATAGTAATCTAGAAGTCTGTGTTTAATTAGGGAAGAAATTGAGTAGATGTACGAAAAATTCTTCGCACATATTTTTTTTTTTTTTTTCTTTTCTTTCTTTTTTTTTTTTTTCTTCACGATTCTAATGCCAAATTGTGTTTATATTTCAAGCAATAATAATAATATATGAAATCTTTTACAGAAATAAATTTAATACAAAATTTAGCTCAGAAGAAAATGTAAATGAAAATAAAAAACGAAAAATGAAAGTCAAATCGCAATATTTAAAACTTCCAAATGCAGCCTTTTTTTTTTTTTCTTCCGCACACTCAAGGGTTTTCTTAAATAAATGAAATACGTGTACGTAGGTACATATAGCGTATAGGTACTATCAATGGGACTTCCACCCTTCTGCGAGACTGTAAACATTCTCGTGTTGCGGTTAGGGAAAACTATTTTTCTTTTTCTTTTTTTTTTTTTTCATTTCTTCTCTTTTCATTTCATCGTCGGCAGTAAAGTCGGTATATTTATTATACACGCAATGTAAAGTATCATGATAACAGATTGAATGATAGTCGGTATAGTATCTAACTAATATTCCAAGTGGCTCAAGAGTTCCGGGTCTCTCGACTTAACTAACTCAAGACTTTGTACTTATAGTATAGTAAAGTAACCAGAATGGAAGTACTTGACCCTACCTACGTAACATACATATACACAGGGATTTTTACACTCGATGCAGGTCTAGACAGACGACGTACCCTGAATTCTAAAACATGGTAAGTTAAAGTTCCGCAAAATTTCATAAAGACTTGTCTTTCGACTAATTAATTAAATAAAATAATTCAAAGATTCAAACAACATTTTGTTTTTTTTTAATCAATGAATGTATAAATATTTTTGTTTATTATTATTATTATTATTTTATTAAAAAAAAAAAATAAATCTGTTTTTTTTTTTTCATATCGAAACAAGAAAGGGATTTTAATATTCTGAACTTCAACCGTACCGAAACATTCGAAATACTATATCGTCTCAAACGAATTCGGAATCTTTACCGTTCGTGTATAACTTCAACTCATAATCACTAATAAACTTCGTAATTACTTCCTACATAAAATAATTGTTATAGAAGTGCAGAGATTGGGGTATATCATGGGTATAAACATTTACCTATTTACTATTTAGGGTGCACGTGGGCTGATCTCAACGTATACGTGATGTAGAGATTACTGCAAGCTCCGTATAGGTATATTCAGTTGTACATATACTATAAACCCCCTCCTCCCCTACGACAAGTAGGTATAATACGCATACTGTCAACTCCGAACGATACAGTTAAACGCATATCATATACACGTAGGTATACATTAATATGTATACATGTATGCATACGTACGTCGAGAGAGAGAGAGAAAGAGAAAGAAACTCGCAACGATCGCAAAGAGTAGTTCGTTTCTGTCCGCGAGAGAGTAAGAGTAAGAGACCGAGAGAGCGAGGAGGGGTTAAGAGTGGGACAACAAGGGGGCGTAATGTGTGTCGAGGATTTAATGAGGAAGTGAGGAATTAGCGACAGTACGCGGAGGCAGTAGCTGCTTCGCGGGTAACCACCGGGCTCTTCTCTTCGCAGCCCCGTTCCGTTATTCCGCTATACCCATCATCATCATCATCATCATCATCATGATCACCACCATCGTACCGCATGTCATGTTTTTACTATTATTCGTTTAGTTACATACTCGCCCACAAAGCTTTCGGACAGGCTTCTATATTCGTCTAATAATTATTAGAGTACCTATATTGTACATATACCTATACCCTGTAACATATTATTTATGTGTATATAGGTATTATGCGATTATTTAATACATAATCATCATAGAAATGAAATTTCACAAAACCACGCGCAAATCTTATTGTTAACGCTTGTGTTAATAAAATTTCGAATGAAATATGCGGTGGTGAAAAAAAAAAACCTGCAACCGGACGCGTATCACGTTTTCTAAAATCTAAACTGTACATAATACAGTTTATTTATAATTTAAATTGAACTGATCAAAGCTTTACGTTTTATCTTTGTCTTCTTTTTCTATTCTATTTTTTTCCCTTTTTTTTTACGGTAATTGTATTGCCGCGCGTTTCTTTGTTTTTTTTTGTACCATTTATCTTTTCGGGTCTGATTTTAACTGACTGAAATGAGTATTCGGGCCAATGAGGCGCGAAAATGAATATATAAATAAAACCTATGTGTTCCCCATATATTTTGATATTCTATGTCGATACGGCTCTCCGCATAATAACTAGAAAATATGTACATACCTATATACGATTAGATAAGAAGCACTGGATCAAATTTATAATATATCGTCCGTCATATTATGTTTTCAATGATTTACAGAAACTGAAATTAATAATGTTCTTATCGTATATTTATCACTATACTTTATACTATATACTATATAGTATATGACCTTTTCAGATATACTTTACGGTTGAACGACGCGATACCCCCTGATCATCGCGTAGTCATACCAATGTATTATTTAGTCATAGTATATGCATGTATACGATCGAAACTAGATAGAGTCGCGACGTAAATACGGTTTTCTTTTCGGTGATAATAAAACGTGGATTAAAGATATTAATATTGATATTATAAAGAGGCATTGTATAAACAATGTTTGGAGATTAACTAATCGTACTTTATTACAATAGATATAGATGCGATATTTAACAATATAGACGTAAATAATAATAATAATAATAATAATAATTTAATATTACATTACGCAAACGCATTGAATTAGGTATGAATCTGTACAATAAATATATACACGTATATTCAATACATATACATATATCGCAGAGTGTAGTATAGTATTCTTATCGTTAGAAATTCAATTAATATAATGATATTAATAATGAACCTAAGATAATCATATTTTGCTCAAACTGTATACAGCTACTACCCTATAATACACGCGCCACGTGATAGTGATGCAGTAAACAACAATAACAACAATAATAATATACTATATGTATAGTATTTCCTTTAATAAGATGACTAAACGAAGCGCAGTTTAAACTAACCGGAAACTTCTACGTTTTTATAGAAATTGTGAAAAAAAAAAAAAATAATACAGAAAAAAAATAACATAGTCACTCAGACAGTCGTGATATTAATTCTCTGCAAGACGTGGGAGGCAAACGCATCAACGGCACGTGCCGTACGTAGCCAACTTTATACATACATGCTATATTGTCTTAGAAAAATTACACTCAATACGGAGGAATTATATCCTATGGTTCATTCAAGAACTGCTAACTCTTTTAACGTAAGAAAAAAAAAAAAATATATATATATGTGTATATATTAATAATAAGAAGGACAATTTTTCAATCATATTATTTTAGTCGTATATTATGTATGCATATTCTTTCCTTGATTCTATCTTTCGCGTACTTGAGGTTGTTTAGCTTCCGAGGTAGGCTCTATGATGCAAGGTACTACCCTCTACTCTGTTTAATATTCAAAATACGAAAGTATATGTTCGGTTAGAAATGTGACTTTAAACAGGTCTAAATAGTAGCGGCTATAAGACAGGCCCTTGAAAAATGTCATCAATCACTTAAACCATAACGAGAAACAAGACGCTGGACCTCGTTTATAAGTGATTATCCTAAAACTGAAGACGTCTGTCTACATATGTATATGTATATAATATATACTAAAAAACTTATATATACCAACCGTTTCGTTACAGTCGCGACAAACTTTGATAAATACGGTTACTTTAGAACAAATAAGGAATTCCTTTGTCCCCGTTTGCGTTTCGATTATATTATTCATTGGATAAAATGGATCACTCCTGTTATAATACTTTTTATTTTTTGTTTCAGTGTGCGAAGGGATGTACCGTATGGCAGTTGGCTCTTGAAACTAATTGCCGGGCTGCTTGCGTAAGTTTATTTTAATCATAATACGTGGATATACTTTAATATTATAACGTATATCATAATATCATTTAATACTATATCGTACTCACATCTATCACCGTTACTTTGAATAAGGTATCCGAATAATTTCTTGAGTAATCCAAATATTGCACTTTTTATCATCACTACATTCACTTTTATACGAGATAATATACGTCACTCACACTGTATCACGAACACTCACACTATTCACTATAACCGGTGTTTCACATCGTTACTTTGAATAAGGTATCCGAATAATTTCTTGAGTAATCCAAATATTGCACTTTTCATTATCACTACATTCACTTTTATACGAGATAATATACGTCACTCACACTGTATCACGAACACTCACACTATTCACTATAACCGGTGTTTCACATCGTTACTTTGAATAAGGTATCCGAATAATTTCTTGAGTAATCCAAATATTGCACTTTTCATTATCACTACATTCACTTTTATACGAGATAATATACGTCACTCACACTGTACCACTCATACTATTCACTATAACCGGTGTTGCACATATTACATTTTTTCGGAATCCCAATGAACCGAATATGATTATATCACATATGACATAGTATAATGTTTGATTGTTAGGATGCAATTAATTAACAGGGTTAAACAAGAGATCGCATGTCGCGTTAAATTAACACTGTTGTTTACTTTTTTTTGCCGCGCACCGTGCGTGCATGCAAATAATATTACGCAATTATTATAGTTTGTCTTATAGCCGGTTTCACCAACGTCGAATAACTTCTTATTCGACGAATAACTCTATTCGTCGAATAAAAGTCGCGAATACGATGTAAAATAGTCTTTTGTTTTCAATGAATAAGAGTTTAATCTATGAATAAACTTATTTATCATTAGTGAAACCGGCCATTAGACTCACAGATGCCGCGATTGTCGATTGTTTCGGATTTTTTTCAGATACTATATTTTCCAACTAATAATTCTACATCACGTACCGACTGACAGCGAATAATATTGAATATGGTTATTTTATCCCATATATCGTTCACTTATAACACGCATTATACCTCCGCGCACCTCATTATCCACTATTTTCTATGATAATATAGTTCTTAACTAGCACCATCAATATTCAAGTTTTAACTGTAGAGACGCGATACGTTCGTTTGTTTTCTTGTTTTACCACTAACCAATAACCACACAGCAAAGGGTTGATCGAGATCACGTGATGTATTATTATTAGGCGGGAACACCGAAGCGCACCTATAGTCAATTTTCGGAAACTTAATAATAAACAAGAAACTATATATCATTATTATCATTATTATTATTATTATTATTTTATTTCAATAATTACAGTATGATAACAACAGTAATAATCGATCATTCAGTAGCCTTGATATTACGTTATTTACTTTTATTCACTTGAATTATTCTCATCATTAATGACATTGCAAAATATCAAATCTGAATCCGTAATGCGAATATCATATTTATTTTTACAGGTTACATATCAAACCGTTGTCTGCACCCTAGCAGATGAACTAACTATATTTTAAATTATCATTGACAATAAGTAGAGATATAACTAGCCGGTAATTCTCTAATACTTATCTAATAATACTATAACAAAGGCAGAATAGTAATTATCTCTACGATTCGTAGATATATTCGGGTCGTTTAATTGTTGACAAATTTTTCTATGAAATAACGAGGATTCGATTATAATTCTCTTTACAGAATGGAACTCAAGCACTCGTCCCACAGAAGCCGCTTTTTTGCGTATTCGGATGTCAAAATGCTCTGAACAAATATTTTCAACAACTTAAAGGTAATTAGAAAAAATACGAAAAAGCGAATGAAATAATGGGAAATGAATAAAATAAATGGAATAAATGATATAAACAACATCGCCTATATGCCTATCCTCATCACTGTACAATAACTCCTCATTTTTATCTGGCAAATTATCTAAATAATAGAATAAAAAATTATTTTATCTCTTTGTTTCAAACTTTTAAGGAATTAAAAATTAGAAGTCAGCAAACTCCTTTGCAAAACGATCAACTTTGTCTATAATCAGTTCCTCCTCGTCATAGTGATCGTAGTTACTTGTATCTCCGATGTTACCAGTCTTAGGAACAAAACTGGGTTGAACTTTTTGGTGATAAATCATCAGCCAATCTACCGTCCTAAACCACCGATGTTTCTTTATATCCGCAGGCCCGTCCTTCAGGTTTCCAAATCTCCTCGATAGATCTACTTGCAGTATATTCTTCAACAGATCTCTAAGGTCCTCGCGAAAATTATTGGCAAATTTATACCTACCGGAAACTATTTTTTCGTATATTTTCATCGGGTCTCTAGCGTAGAAAGGTGGATATCCGGCGTTCATTTCGTACAAAAGTACTCCAAAACTCCACCAGTCAACAGACTTCCCATATCCTTTAGAGAGGATTATTTCTGGGGCAAGATACTCGGGAGTACCACAGAGGGTCCAAGTCCTGCCCTCTACTAGCTTGCAAAAACCAAAGTCCGTTATTTTTAAATAACCATTTTTCTCTATCAGGATATTCTCCGGTTTTAAATCCCGATACACGAGACCACAGTAGTGAAGATATTCCAGAGCCAGGGTAACTTGGGCTCCATAAAATCTTGCCAGTTCCTCGTCAAATTTTCCCATTCTTCTTAAGTGGGAGAACATTTCGCCGCCGGTTATAAACGGGAGGATTAAATATATGTAGGAATTATCTTTGAAGCAAAATTCCAGGTAGATTGTAAACGGGAATTTTAGGGTCTGTAATATCCTCTTCTCGTTTCCTGTGTGCTCCACTTGTTTCAACTTTACAACCTTGGCTTTCTCCAATATTTTCATCGCGTAGTAGGAGCCCGTTGCTTTATGCTTCACTAACATCACTCGACCGAATGCTCCAGTACCCAGAGTTCTATAGCGGACAAAGTCGTCCAGGGTTTGAGTCTCCTGCTTTTTCAACTTCCAATTGTCAAAGAAATCCGCCTTCAGTCCTTCCAGTATCTGCTCGTATTCATTGAATGATTTTTCCCGCTCGCGATCGTCCATTATAATATTTTCAATCGATATTTTTACCAGGAAACTAGGGTAGATGAAAATTCATTCATTTGGAGTAAAATATTGCAAAGGGTTAACAGATCGCTGAAGAACTTTGTTAATTTCACTGCAAAGCATTTGTTCAAAAACTCTGAGCTCCCTCCGAGCATTAGCAGAGCTTTAGTTCAATGAAATTACTCCATGCTAATATACGGGATGTAAGTTCAGTCATTAGGAAGCATAGTTTTTATTTTTCAAACGCATTATCACACCCGAGTATCTAAAAAGATGATATTCACTCTTTCAGAGAAGATCGGTACTCCACCAGCCCCGGCACTCGTCGCAGACAGTTTGACCGCGACTTCCCTGCGACTAGAATGGAAAGGCATCGACATAGAGAGACGAGGCAGTGGTATATCCTACCTGGTACAATGGATGTACGAAGAGCTCGCGGATACTTGGCAATATTGCAGAAACCAATCATGGGGAAAAGACGATCAGATATTAGTAGACAATCTTCAGCCTTATACGAAGTACAGGGTGTGTTGAACACGGAGTAAACTATCCTCATGATAGATTGTAACACTGTAGCAAAATCTTTATGATATTAAATCTAATTTTTACAGTTCCGAGTGGCTCTCAGCTTGAAATCTATTCAGCACATTCAAGAACCAATAGTTTCGGCGCCGAGTGTTCCAATCCTAACAAAATCAGAGGGTTTCCCATCGTCGGCACCGGTAATTGTAAGGGCGGCAGCAGTAGATAGCTGCCGCGTATCCGTCTCTTGGGAACCAGGACCGTTTCCGAACGGGCCTCTTTTGTCATATGTCCTACGGCTCCAAGGGGGCAATTATTCCCAGCTTAAGGTACACACGCCACGCCAGAAGTAAACGTTATTGAATATACTACGTATATATGTATATCAATTTACGATTGTATATAATATTTTATGCTATTTTCTATTTCTATCCACATACATCACTTTGGCAGCTGCTACAGCCTTCTTTCAGTGTGATGCACTTCTCAAATTGCTTTTCCGCAGCATTCTTACTTCTGAAAACAATTTATTTCATGTGCGATTGGTTCGGCAAGCTAAAATGACTCTCCTTACTTCTCTGCTTGCAAACGCTTGATATTTTTGCACACGTAGTGATAAAACCATAAATAGAGAGTTTGAAGACACTAGAAT
Source organism: Tenthredo scrophulariae (assembly GCA_963978835.1). Lineage (NCBI taxonomy): Eukaryota > Metazoa > Arthropoda > Insecta > Hymenoptera > Tenthredinidae > Tenthredo > Tenthredo scrophulariae. Next base: position 2,615,019 of record OZ022228.1, on the reverse strand, counting down.
CTCAATATTTGATGGTATTCTTCGAGCTTTTTCTCTGCACGCTTTTCTCCTCATCGCTAATATAACTTTCAGTTTGGACGAACCAATCCACTAGATATAAGCGCACTCTGGCATGGCGTTCTCTTCCCTGCTTTGAATACTCCAGGTATTAATTAGCTAACAAGGTTCGATTGAATGTTTGGGTATAAAACTGGAGACTTGTTATTCACTGCTAAACTTTGAATCCCTTTTCTTACACCCAGGATATATCAGCGTCTGAAAATGCGACGGACCATCATTACATGGTTCAAAATTTGAAGCCCAACGAAAACTATTCCGTTAGCCTTACGATGAGGAATAGCGAGGGAGAAGGACCCCCAGCCGTTATATACATTGCCACAATGCCCGAGCCTACTGGTATATCGACTCTCCATTAAATGATCAAAGAATTTGCATGAAACCGCAATAAAAACTCTCATGAATTATCTATTACAGTCACATCAATGCAACAGCCGATATTAATCCTGGGTGGTGAGCATACGGTGAAAAAACAGGGTGCTGACATGCTGGAAGATCCTATAGTGATCTATGAAACATCTAACAAGATTCGCGGGGTTGCAATCCACGTTTTTTCCGCTCAAGTATTCGTCTCTGACTCAGGCGGCTACGTTTATAGAACTAAAATAAAGGAGAAATCAGATCCTATCGTCGTATTGGGTCCAGATCAAGTCAACTTCGAACCATTGAGTCTGACCGTGGATTGGCTAAATTTGCATCTCTATGTCCTCGGTGAAGTAAGACACTCTACTACCTCGTGGCAAATCGCACGCTGTAACTTGGATGGTCGTGGCCTGACCGTTGCCTACGCAGGCTTTCTCTCCAAGCCATCTCATATAGAAGTAGATCCGTACAATGGCTACTTGTTCTGGGTCATGAAAGACGGATTGTACAGATTAGACTTGGCCGATATTAGCAACGGCGTTAAACACGAGGTAATTTCCTCTCCCAAAATGACTAACTCGTTTTATGAGCCCTATAGAACGTCTTTATCATCCACAGACACATCCTTACCTAATCCTGGAAGACAATAATCTGCGAACCTTCATGGTCGACCACAGAAATTTCCGATTGCTGGTGCCTCACCACGTTCAAAACACCGTAATATCCGTGACTCTGGATGGCAGAGAGATATCGAATCTTAGAGCCAATACGCAGCAACCGAAATTTCAAAACGTTGTATCGCTGGCCATGGCTAATGGTCTATTCTACTGGACTAATGGGAAGGACATATTAACCGAAGACTATCATTCAGGGCAGAAGAGATACTTTCACAACTTTTATCCCTATAAGTAAGCAGCTGAATAATCTTGAAAAGACACCATCCCTGCTAGATTACTAACTCCTTATCCGATCAAACAGATTCGATAGGTCATGCTTTAGCGTAAATGTCCTAATGGATGCCAGCCAGCCAACTCCAGTACCCGTAAATCCTCCTACAGGAGTTCAAGCAGTTCTCGGTGCTGAAATGGCTAAGGTTTCTTGGCGTGCTCCGTATTTGCTTGGTGGACAGGGCAAGGGAGCTTGGCAGAACTGGTCTTACGAATTGGAGATCAAAGACGAACAAACCGGGGAGGCAATTCATCAGAAGGATATCACCGGCTCTTCTCATACGGTTTATCACCTCAGGGAGAGATCTGAGTATTCTATAAAAGCCGCGGCGTATACCAGCGCCGGGAGAGGTCCATGGTCAACGGAATTCAGAGGGCGTACACTGAGGTGAGTATTGCGCATCAAGTTCCGAATGAATAAAGGAACTGTTACTTATTATTATGGGATGAATTTCTGCAGGGATCCTAGAGGCGGGTCTTACGCCTCTATTTTATGGTCTGCTACGGAGGGATTACTGAGAAGCGATGTGACCGGGGAAAATGTAGAGACTCTGATTCACAAGGGAAGCTGGAAGGACTCTGAGACTGAGTACCATATCGTCGATGTTGCTTGGTACAAAGACCTGCTCTATCTAGTAGGGAATAACTCCATTCTCTATTGTTACAACACTACTAGCCACGAGAGAAACAGACTGCATATTAACTCCGTTGGTAGCATCGCCATCGATTGGGTATCAAAAAAACTCTACTGGGCTAATCCAAAGCAGCAAATAGTGAGTGTGGCTCATAAATCGAGAGGAAATTTTACAGCAAGAGTTTTTAGGATCGCGTTTAACGCTCTTGAACTAATTCCAGATTACCAGAGCAAATTTGGACGGAACTCAGCAAGAACCTATGTCCATATTAGCCATAGTTAAGGAACTTATGATAGACTCTTTAGAGGCTTATTTGTACTGGTCAACGGGCTACGCGGTTGAAGTATCGAGACTTAACGGCCAAGACAGGCGATTTTATTACTCGGATGAAATATTCAACGGGAAGCAAGTCATGGGACTGACTTTGGACACGGAGAATAAATACGTTTACTGGATTGTCAGGAGCTATGAGCAGGGTTCGATTTTATACAGAGCACAAACGTCAGAGAATATACCACTGAATCATAAAATTGAGCCTGAAAAGGTCAGTTTCCATTTTTCACACAGCATAAAGTGCTGTTCTCGTCTTTCCGGAGATGCAAAGACAGTTTAAACCCTCTTATTTTATGTTCTAGGTCTCCACTTTACAACACCCGAACATCCAAGGACCCCTTTGTTATTTTTCTGAGCATTTGCTGTGGCTTAGAGACGACCAAAACGCAGTTATCGGTGATTTGTCTGGTCAAAACACGGCCGTTATTAACGGGATAACATTATCCGGCCTCCAAATGGTTGCGATAATGGATCACGCGCTCCACAAATACCCGAGTAACTTGTCCTCCGAAAGCATAGTCGTGCTGCCATCCGCGGTGAATGTAGACAGCATTAGAGTGGAGGGGAATTGGAGTAAATTTAACGTCTCTTGGGACCCAGTAAAGAACATAAACTACGGGACTGTTTTCTACGAAGTAAAGTTCGCAGATCATATAAACACGAATGCGAACCCAGAAATCACTAAGGAAACTACAATACCGTATAATAATTCGGAACGATTTTCTCCCTATGCTGTGCTCGAAGTAACTATAAAGGCTTTCACTTATTGGGGAATGTCTCACCGAGCTAGGAGAACTCTTAGGTCTCCGCAGGCCGAACCTAGCCAGCCAACAAACCCACGAGGCTTTGTAGAATTCCAGAAGAAACCATTAAACGACGAAGCTGATATCTCTGCAGTGTTTAGGTACGCTAATTATCCCTCCGCGCAGTTAATATCTCGATTCCATTTCTAATTCTCATATTTTTAGGTGGGACAAGCCCGACCATCCCAATGGCTTGATAGTGGGCTACAAGATCGAGTGCTGGTATACGTCGGCTGGAATCAACACGAGTATTTGCGACGCGTTTAATCTACCCCCAAGCAAATTGGAGCACAAAGTTGACGCGCTGTTACCAAAGACTACTTATTACTTCAGAGTTCAAGCCTCCACAGAAGTTGGCGGCGGCTGGTTTACAGACACAGTTAACGTCTCAACTGAGTTCGAGTACCCTGTACCACAGATATTAGTCGCTGCTCCTGACGCAGTGAGGATTTCCGACCTGGACAGAGGAAGTGATGACACTATAACCAGGCAGATAGCGATCGAAGTCGCCTACTCAGCCGCGGAGAATAAAGTATATTGGATAAATGACATGCAAGAGATGGTCATCGCCGATATTGGCAGCTCTAATGCTACTAAGATTCTAGCACTAAATAATACTGCGTCTAGTTTGTGTGTCGATTGGGTTACTAGAACTTTGTTTTGGGTGGAATCAGGACATCGAGATACTATCGGCAGTCAAATTATGAAACTTGATTATACGGCATGGAAACCTGGAGACACAAACGTCAAGAAAATAATAAGTACTAATAGAGAAGCGATGAATTTGGATGTTTCGCCTTTGACGGGGTAAAAAACAATCGTTTTTGAATCCTGAGAATTTTGAGGAGCATGTACACCTTCAAAATTATTTTATTCAAGCCATTCATTGGCTCAGCTATTTATTTATTTATTTCTGAATCGAAAAAGCAAACTTCTTCTAAGTTTGAGAGAATATTCTACATCGATGTAGTTTCAGGGTAACTAATCGATGATACTTTCATGAATTTAACTTTTTTATTTTTAACCAGATATCTAGAAATACTAGTAATTAACTGTGAAAAGACTGAGTCGATAGAATATTCCTTCAAAGTGTCCCAAATATTCGAACAAAAATTAGTTTTCAAAGTGTGCATATGCCCACTTAATTCGTAACCATTTATTACCTTAATAATTGATTCACTTTTCACCAACAGAAAGCTCTATTGGATTCAGCTAACTCAAACTGATCGCGGAGTGATAATGCAGTCTGATGTATACGGGGAAAATATTAAGCCGTTTTTTAATCAAGCGGAAGATTGTTCGTGCCATTATGTACCAATTGTTAGACCGGTAATGACCGTCGATAATACAGACGTTCATAATCCTGTTATTTATTGGATATCTTCCGAAGGACATCTGCATATTGCTGATATTGATGGATGTGTTTGCGACTTAGTGATTAGTCCTGGTAAATTGTTGTTGGATTAATCAAACCGTTTAATTAATTGTAAACGATTGCTGATTGATCCTTTTTCTTATTCAATTTCAGGATTGAACAAAGGATTACCACCAAAGTCGCTTACCGTGGATAAAATAAACGTCTACTGGTCAAACTCAGACCAAGATCGCGTTTATTTTGTAAATAAAATGAATCCCGAAGAGAGTGGCATCAAGCAATTTAATTTACAGATTACTCGAAGCTTGAAAGCAATTGGAAAATCTTTGCAGCCTTATCCGGTAGCTAAATGCCTAGTGTTCAGAAAACTGTCTTACAAAGTTCAGCTCGTTAAGGAATTTTCAAATTCCATTAAAATTAGACTTCCCAAACCTGAGCTGGAGTATGGATGCCATAAATACAATCTTCCCGCAACTTTGTACACGATTTATGTTGCCGAATGTGAAACTGATTACCCCAGAGAATGCCAGACCAGAGAAGAAACTAGACTAGAAACTTACAATGAAGAAATTGAGGCGAAGAATCTGAAACCGTTTACTAAATACGTTTTCCACTTGGGTTTAAGCAACTATTACAGCGACCTAGAATCTTCTGAAATCGAACGAGGTCCAGGAATAATCCTGAGCACCGACGCAGGAGTTCCAACAAAACCAGAAAACGTTTCAGTTAAAGCTTTGACACCAACTTTAGCAGCGATTAGCTGGCTGCCTCCTAAAATACTAAATGGAGCAGCTGTACGGTATGAAATTCACTGGAGATCTGCGGAGCTTGTTGGTGGAGTTAGACAGAAAGGCGAACAGTTGATAAAGCTTGGTAATTCCTCATCTGCTAATGGAAATCTATCTGCAATGTTGCAGCCGTTATTACCAGGGCAAGAATATCTGGTATACGTTCGGGCTTATTCGGCAAATTCTGGTAATTACAATGAAAGCTTTGCTCAGCATGTGACGATGTATCCTGAGCCAAACAGTCTGACTTTAACAGACGTCAGCGTTAATTCTATGAACTTATCCTGGGTGCCAAACAGAAATCTCACCGTTGACTACCATCTGCAATTCTCTATAGTGGGTTTAGACAAATGGCAGAATGTGACGAGCCCAGTAATCCAAGGAGCTGAAAAAGTGGAATTCATCATTCCAAATTTACAACCAAGGACTTTGTACAAGTTTAGATTCGTCCTGAGATATCCAACTTACGAACAGGACTTTCACTGGCCTCCGGATGCCAGATTCACGTTTCAAACACTAGGCGATGTGCCTAGCGCACCTGGAACTCCGATAGTAACTAAGCTGCGGGATTCAATCTACCAAGTGAACTGGGAGCCTGCGCAAGCCCACGGGTCTCAAGTCACTCTGTATCGTCTGGAAGGAAAAGTGATAGAAGATTCAAAGAGTATGGATGAAAATCGCAACGAAACTAATCTCTGGAATCTCTGCTATAACGGAACGGACTCTTCCTGGATAATACCCGGCGGAATGATTAAGATTTATCAGTTTAGAGTCCAGGCGAGAAACGCCTATGGATTTGGGGCTTGGAGCGAAGCTAGCAAGGTTGTCGATCTTATAGAGGCAGGAATATTGGGACCTAGACAACACTTGGGACTAATACTGGGTCTCAGTGTCCCTTTGATTCTTGGTGTGATGCTTTTATGCTTCGGGTTTTACCTTTGTCGTGAGTATTGCGGGTTCGTTGTCTTTCCACGACTCGCATTCGCACCGCTAATCTCAATCTCACATTCTAGCAGTCTACAGACAACGGAAGGAGGATAAGAAGGCGGTAATACCTCCAGCCATGCCCGACGTGGAATTGGCAACTCTGCGTGAAATTCCGCGCGGTAATTTCGTGCAGTCAAATGCGTTATACGCATCAGCGACACAGAACGATCCCGATGACTCTGCACTGCCCAAAATAAAGAGGGAGCAAATTACACTGGCTAAATTCTTGGGCAGCGGAGCTTTCGGAGAAGTAAGTCTGCTTCTCGAACAACTGGCATGTGTTGAAACTTTATTTCAAACAATCAGTTTTATGAAAGAAGATCGCCAGTCTTTTGAAGCGGATCCAAGTGAAAGTTTAGAGTTTTGAGAGATCAAGTCTCAGAGTTAGATCCAGTCACAGTAAAAGGGCTCAATGCGAGGCTTTGGATCAATCGGTGCTTCAATTTTTGATGTTCGGATCTCTACACACATACATCACATGCCCATCCTTAATCCTAGCTCTGTACTCTCATAATAACATCCTTCTCTCTCTTTCCAGGTGTTTCAAGGTAATGCTAAGGACTTAGACGGTCCTGGGATAACCGGAGTGGCCATAAAGACGTTGCGCAAAGGAGCTTCAGCGCAGGAGAAGACTGAATTTCTACAAGAAGCTAGACTCATGAGCCACTTCAGACATAAACACGTTTTAAGATTGCTCGGGGTTTGTTTAGACACAGATCCTCCCTTGCTAGTGTTAGAGTTAATGAAGGCTGGGGATCTATTGACGTATCTCAGAGCCAGCCGACCTTTGCAGCCAACAGACCCTGGCGCTCTTCGACTTCAAGATCTTCTTGCTATGTGCGAAGACGTAGCAAGGGGTTGCCGCTACCTCGAGGAACTCCATTTTGTTCACAGAGATCTGGCCTGTAGAAATTGCCTAGTATCTGCCAGGGACAGGGAGAATCGAGTAGTAAAAATCGGAGACTTTGGACTCGCGAGAGACATTTATAAGAACGATTATTACCGCAAGGTACGAATGGCCTGTTATGAAATAAACGAATAAACTGCCGCAACAATTTCAGCAAATTTTAAACAATTTATGCTCGTTGTAATGTAGGAAGGAGAAGGCCTACTGCCGGTGCGATGGATGGCACCAGAGTCCCTAGTCGATGGAGTATTTACATCACAAAGCGACGTATGGGCGTTTGGAGTTCTCATGTGGGAGATAACTTCCCTAGGCCAGCAGCCGTACCCGGCGAGAACAAATTTGGAAGTATTATACCACGTTAGAGCAGGCGGTAGACTGCCGAAGCCACTAAACTGCCCAGCTACATTACACCAGTTGATGCTGCGATGCTGGAGCACAGCGGATGCTAGACCTAGCTTCAAGGCTTGCTTGGAACATATTATCATGCTGCGAAGCGCTACGGAAGATGCTACTTTGAGCCCTGTACATGCTGGCCATTACTTATCAAAACGAGGTTTGTTAATTTAGAGTTTTAATGGTATGCCTTTCTTGAATGCATCATGTTATGTTGCATGGACTCATTGTGAGATCAGTCGAGCTGAGCAAGGAAAAATATGAAACCTTGTTCTGCGTTGAGGAAGTATGAGAGGTATAATCGGCGTGAAAAAAACTCAGAAAAATCGAAACTATTTGGAAAAATGAATGCTCAATATTTTGTCCTCCTTATGGTTTTCATAGCTATCGTACCCCCCGGAGTTCCTCAAATTGTTCATGGGGAGGTGTAAATCGTATCCTCTAAATCGTAATACTTTCTTTCTCATTATTGTCAATTAACATTGCTTGAAACTGTTGTGAAATGATCATCGCATGGCTTGTGCTTGCAGGCGTGTCTAACATGGCTTACTTTGCTGACGAGAATCAGAATCATAACCAGTCAGGTAGGTTTCACAGTCGATCCCATTTTAGCCGTTCAATAATCTATCCGATGTTCACCCAGCCATGTTCTCTACTTTCCTTTTCATATGAAAATAAAAAGACTGTTATTCGATCGTAGATAAATAACTTTGTTTGAAAATCGTTAAGAGCATGTTGAAATTTTTGTAGGAAATTCTTGGAAATCTAGCAGTTCGGAAGGCAGTCGAGATATGCAGCCTTTTTTACCAGATTCTTGCAACACAAATGCGTTATTATCCTCCGGTGAAATTCCAAAATATTTAGAATTGTTAGCGGACAACGAAGTACCTGATATTAGAGATACTCCAACCGGTGGTTACGAAGTACCGAGATCGGCGCAGATCTTGGATAGAAACGATATTCAGAAAGAAGGCAAACGCTCCGAGGCGTTCGAGCCACAAGATGAAAGTTTAATTTTGGAACGCGAACAAGCGGAAGAGACTATTAATCATAAAAGAGCCTCTACTTCAAGCATAAGAGAAAAATGCATAGTCTTGGATAGCTCAAAGCCAGGAAAGCATATTACTGAATCAATGCCTGTGAGAAATCCCCAAATATCTGTAGACGATATTCGGAAATGTGAAAAAATTGGACCAGAAATTAGAGGATCGCTCACTAGCTTGAGCGGCAGAAGCACTAGCTCACACGGCTCATCTGCAAGCTTGGCTCCGTCTACTAGGCCAAGTTCGTCTTTAATGAACTCCCAAAATAGTCTGCCATTTAAAAAGAATGGAGTTAATAAGAGGAACAGTTTTGCCAGCGATCAAGTCAGCAGCAAAAACACACTTGCAAAATTGAACAGGACACATTCAGTTCTGCAAAATGGTAAGGCCAATATTCCATTGGCAATAAATAGTGCCTTATTAAACTCGCTCAGACAAACACCGAGCGCAAATGAAGAGGTGAATGACGTTGCTACATACACTAATATAAACTCAGATGCGGTGAGAGTAAACGGGTAATAAATGATAACAGGTGATATTTGCCTAAGTAATAATATGGAATATTAATTAGGGTATAGTGTAGTTAGGTATGTATGTTTGTATGTATACGTAGAGCCTGAACTGCCATGATTAAACTATTTGTCTAAGATTTATATCATTATTATAATAATGTTAACGCTGCAATGTCTTGTAGAGTTTGGATATCTTTTGATATTTATATGAAACATATTGTAATATCTTTTGAAGAATCGACGTAACGAAAAATTTTATGTACGTATATCGACATGCCAGTATAGTATACTTGTATATGTAGAAGCAAATTGTTAAGTTTAAATCTAGAAGATGATAAAACGATTATATAAAGTTAAAAGTTGAGATATTTTATCGAGCTTTAAAGGAAAATTTAAAAACTTGCTGTTTGTAATTCAATAAACTCAATGAGGCTGCTCAGTATGTTTAAATTATAACGTGCCTTATAAATGATAGGTAATAAATAAATAAATATAAGCTGACAATGATGGATGAATCTCGCTAAGCTGCATTTAAAACTCAAATTGTAAATAATATATTATATATTTTGAAATGTTTTTAAAATATGTATACCTACTAGATTTTAATACTTCATTATTAACATATGAATTGTATTCATCTTTTTTTTTTTATCACGAGCTCAAGTATTAAGCATCTTCCAACAGGAGATATTATTAATTGACAAAAAAAGAAAAAAAAAACGAAAGTTAACTTGAAGATAAGTCTCCTCTAAAATAAAATAAGTACCTAATATCTTTTTGTTTTTTCGTATCATTCTCATAACTTCTATATTGTTCCTTGATCATTTCGTGGTAATATTATTATATATAATATTGTGTATAAAAATAAAGATAAAAAAATGAATGATAATATCAATAAGCTTATAATATTAAAAATTAATTACTTTTGTAAATATATCTATATTAAATTGCGTGGGAGAAAACCACGGTGCTGTTTGTTATTGAAATAAAAAAGAATTATATCAGCCAAACTTTGCCTTTGGAAGGGTGCGCGGCGGACCCACTGGTATCCTGTAATCGATACATACTAAGAATACTAAATTAATGATATTAATAATAAATGTAGAAAATAATATGATTGTAAATAAATAAGATAAGTGAAATTGAGGAGAACAGTTCTCACACACATGACGTTTATATTTTCAGTTTATAAGTTTTTTTTTTTTTCACATTGCTAATGTACAGGTTCAACTTTTTGTATGCATCTTAATATAGTATGATATAACATTATTCAAAGTTTGCTAATCAGGATTGAGAGAAAAATTAAAAGCAACAATATTCTGAATAAACATAAGTTTCTTCATTTCTTACAACAGTTTGCTTTTTCTTCTTCTTTATTGATATCGAGATCTATTGGATATATCTATTGTTCAAATTATTTTCAAATATTAATTATCCAATCACTCCATAATAATAATTTATCGATAAAACCTGGCTAACTATAATCCCAACATACCGATTCTTCAAGCCTGAAATATTATCGTTCCAACATCGATATTACATCGCTTCAGACACCGCTCCATACTCAATCACGAAATCCAGATCATTTCTGCGAATAAAAATCATCCAACATTACTGTGATTCAAGAAAAAGAACAAATTCAAGATATTTAGGCAAGTAAACATCTCTATTTATTCTTATGAGGAACGTGTTGTTAATAAGAATTGAAAGGTCGATTTTTAATGAATTTTTCACCTGTACTACAGCCGGAAAAGGGACATCATCATCCAGGGCATCGTCCTTGCTCTGTTCATGTAGAAGGACGTATTCGCGAGAGCTGAAACCGAATTTGAGAACATCTCTTTCCAACAATTCGTGATATCTCCTAGCCTCGAGTTTAACATCATTAACAAACGTCCCGTTGGCTGATTCGAGGTCAATCAGATATGGTCTGACCCTCTTACCCTCTCCCCCGTCGCCTCTTTCGAATGAAACTAGCCTGAACTGTAGAGCTGCGTGCTGCTTAGAACAGGAAGGATGATCCAAGGGAATATCAGCTACTTTACGATCTCTTCCCATCAGAAAAGCCGACTGTCTATGAACGTAGAGAGTAGGCAAAGCCTTCTCACCCTTAAACGGGTAGAGTCTCCACCTTCGTTTTGGCTTTCGAGACTCTAACGGCTCTGTGTATTTGATTACAACTCCGTTTACTGTGTTCGCGTCTTCAGTCAGCTTTCCAGAAGGCTCGAAATTGGGCTTTTCTTTTTCCACTGGCTTGCCATCGCCTTCGACCTTCACCTCAGGTCTTCCCCACTCCGGAGATGGCTCGTTCTTAACTCTAGACCCATCAAATCTGCTCCGTGGACCATCGTTACCAAACCGATTGCCTCTGCCCCCTTGACGCCCTCTGTCGTTGTTGTTTCTATTCCTATTATCCCTTTCCTCAAATCTCTTGTGTCTATCCTCTCTACGGGGAGACTTTCTCCCCTCAAATCTATCGTTTGGTCGATTTTCTCTGTTCTCATTTCTCTGCTGTGGCTGCTGATGCTGGTGCTGATGCTGGTGCTGATGCTGTTGTTGTTGCGGTGATCTTTCGTGATTACGATGTTGATTGTGAGCGTCTCTCTCGGACGGATCTCGCCTCTCGTTTTTTACCCTGTTATTATCTTCTTTTTTCTTTCTATCAGAATCTCGTTCAATGTCTCTCTCCCTTTCATTTTTCTCCCACTTTGTTCCGTCTTGACGTTCTCTGTGCCCTCGACGTTTCTGTTGATTTTGAACCCCTGGACTATGTCTGCGTTTCCTATTGTCCGGACTCTCCCATCGCGATCTTTCAATACTTCGATCTCGGCGAACCTCTCGCAGCTTTTCTACGCCTTGTTTCTTTCTACGCTTCGGAGAGCGAACCGGCGCCTTTGCCGCGGACGCTTCTTCTTCTTCTTTAGATTCGCTTCCACTGGACAAACTTTCCTCTTCCTTTGAGCTGGGAGAATCAGACTCGGAACTACTCGCTTTACGCTCCTTCTTCTTTCTACCCATTTTGCGCTTTGCGAAAGAGACGAGGATCTGCGACATGGGAAAAAAGTGAATTGAAATTTATAGGTTAGGTATTACGAGACGTAAACAAAACAAGCAGAAGTCTTCTTCATACAATCTTTTCATATTATTTGATGATTCTATTTTTGAACAAATTGTTTTCTTGCTTCCTTAGGTCATTGACAATGTTTCACGATCAATAACACTTCGCTTACCCTCAGAAATTATTTGGACCAAGAATTATCTGTGTAATGAAAATAGTTAATACTTACTGGATAAACTTAGTCGGATTTATCAAGGTCAGACATTTGTTGATATGCTTATATTTTGGGAGCAGGTTTTTTCCGCGATTTTATTAAGCAAACGAAAAATGGTATATTATCGTATTGTGTATTAGTTATTAATAATATAACAATAAACGTCAACGACTGGCGGCCGCCATATGTCACATTTATCCAGTGCTGCCAATCCTAAATGATAGAAGTCCCTACTCCAGTAATTAAGTTAAATTACGGCGCTGCGTCAACCGCATTTCGGGTAATTACCTGCACATTGGCAGTACTCCATCTATCATGCGAGTGAAAAAAGATCCCTAGATCATAAAATAAATCAGAAATAATATCAACCGAATTTTCATTAAATTTGTAATATAATAGACAATGAAACTAACTATAAGGGTACAAAGTGTGTTTTTTTGTAAGTTATGCGTCAAGTAACTCGGTTTTTTATGATAGTCGGTTACTTATCGATGTAACTATTATTTTTTATTTATATTTTCTCACAGTGGTACCCACTGTGACTGAGCGGTAGTGCTCAGTCTAGTCCACAATAATAAAAATAATAAATACATTGACAAATTTGAAAGGGCAAAGGTGTCGGAATAACTGAAATACAGGATCCATAAGACGAAGTAAACCGTATTATTGTTATAAAAATAAATCTACTATATTTCTGAAAGAAATAAACAACCTGTTATTTAATTCTAACTGGTGATTAACCCTCGGGGGGGAAAAACAGTTTGCGACTGAAACTGTCGTACCTCGTAGTAATAAAGACCAGGTAAAATATGACAAAAATTTTATTAGTTTATCACTTTATTATTAATCAACAATAAATCAATGTTGAGAATCACCCGAATAATAACACCTCCTCATCACCGATCGGTCATATAGTTTCATTCGATTTCCAAGAGTTCAAAAACAAGTGTATAAAACATTTTCTATTCCTTAACAATTCATTAAATCATCGAATGTTTTCATCCGTCATAACCGTATGTCATCATAATCATTGAATAAAATCCGAAAAAATTTTGAGTCCTTTTTTTTCTCTCTTTCTTCAATTTCACTCATTTTTATCTACTACCTTAAATCATCGTAAAATATTCATATCGATATTTCGAAGAACGTTCCTGTGTTTACTTCTACATATTTTGAAAAATACGAAACCGTTCGAAAAATATTTTTAAAAGGTTATGAAAAAAAAAACCAAAAAAAAATTAAACAAGGTGCTGAAATTTTTTTTTATTTAGTCGACAATGGAGGATGGGCGAGATTCAACCCTCGGAGATCAAGAGACGGGAGAAAACACAGAGAATATAATAATAAACGAAGTAGATGGCCTACCGAATCTTCACCCCAATTATCAGCAACTACAATTAGAATTAGAGGCTGAAAGAGGCCGCGGAGATTCTAATACAAGAACAATAGACGAACTTATCAGAGACGAGGATCTACCAACTTCTGTAATAGTCACTAACGTAGATCCCAGAGTCTTCAAAGATCCTCAAATAATGGTAATTATATACAAATTGCAAAGACGTAGATGAAAATGAAACATCTGTGACATAGGATGCTGAAAATCAAGCTCTGACTTGCCTTTCTTTCTCAGAACTGGGAGCAACGCTCTTTAAAATAAATTTCAATACATTTACCAGATTTTAATCTGTTCTTAATATTTTCTAAATACAGAGCGGGATAGAGACTCTCTTCAAACAGTTTGGAGAAGATGCTACGTTTCAATACTTCAGATCTTTTAGACGAATGAGGGTGAATTACAGTTCACCAAGCGCAGCGGCTCACGCTAGGATACAACTTCACCAAACACGTTACCGAGAGACAGATATAAATTGTTATTTTGCTCAACCCGTAACGCCGATAGGTCCGCAGTATATTTAAATCTATTGATTCATACATTTATTCAATCAAATTGATCAGATATAATATAATGAATAACGTGATACATTTATTAACGCCCAGATATGGAAGACCAACATCTTCACCCACCAGCACCTACCAAACAGTTCCTAATATCACCTCCGGCTTCTCCACCAATTGGATGGGAGCCTCGGGAAGAAGGGGAGCCTCTTGTAAACCACGATTTATTAGCTGCGATTGCAAACTTAGCGCCAGGTATTTAAATATTAAATTTATAATGCAAAGATATATCTGTTTTATATTTACTTATCATCACCTTGAACTTTGAATAATTTTAATGAATTCTTTGAGTGTAACAAAATATAATGAATTATCATTTCAGGAGCTACTCATGAGCTTCATCCAGGTGGATCTGGTCAGCCAGGTATCGTTGTGCATGTTTGTGAGACAGCGAATCCAATGAAAAGTGGTCCTCGTATACAACATACGCGTTGCCCAGAGTATTAAATGGTCTTAATCTTCTGTTTATTATTTTCTATCAATTGGTCGTCCGTTCGGCGATATCGAATTGCTTACTCCATCCAAAAAAAAAAAAGAACAAAATAAGAGCAAAAATAGTTGTTGCGAGCTAATGACTGCTATCAGCTTATTAACAAAATTAATGAAAGACTATTATTGGTCAGCAAAGCCATGTTTTGTAACAGATACGGTGTCTACAATAAAGACATTAACTAATCTGTAAATATGAATGATGTACTTTAAAAAAATAAGAAAGAAAAAGAACGAGAATTGTTATTTATCGCGGTATTCAACTTTAATGTTGAATTAGTATTATTTTAGGTTCTGCCTAACTTAGAATCTTCTTAGTTGTTTAAAAGCTGTAAATTATCGCCCACTATATTTATTAGATAAATTTTGGTCATCTTTCGCCGGTTGAAATTTGAGAATAATCAAAATTAGTCATCATGAATTGGTAATAATTCAACGTAAGGTGTAGATATCATAAATAATGACAAAATATGGCTTAGCAGTATTCGTTGAATCCCGAATCCCTATGATGTTGATGAGATTTAATATTTATTTTGGATCAAAAGCTGTAAGCCTGCGATCGTCGCTATACATATTTCGATGTTAACTATTCAACTTACAATTATTAGTATCAAGTTCTAATAAATGACACGTTAATTAATTAAAATGTTTGGTAAATCAAATAAAAAATAAAATTGAAAAAAAAAAAAACGTTAAATATATTTAGATATTTTGAGCCGGATCTTGTTACATGTTAAAACTCTAATTGTTATTATGAAAAAAAGAATAAATTTCAATATATATTATAAAAAATATTAAATAAAAACAGATGTAAAAAATATCACAGAATATTGCACAGGAAATAATTGCTGCATGATATTTCATTCTTCACTAAGCTTCGCGTTATTAATCTCTCTGATGACAATTGTTAATTGAAAGCTCTAAAAAGCAAGGTGGCCAAAAAATACGTTCGATTGTAACGTCTCTGAGTATAAAGCAAAAGAGAAATTTTTGCCACCGACGCATGAGGAACATTCTTCCTTTTGGAAATACATTATGAGAATTAGAGGCGTTAGAGTTATATCGAGCTTGTTTTTCGGGCAGTCTTGTGTTATATTATGCGTTGCATAAAGTAATAATGTCAGGCTTTGCAGGAAATTGAAGAAAGATGAACATTTTTGCCGAGCGGCTTCCCTGGTATTAAATGTAACTTATTACGACGATGAGATGTTACATTTCGATGTTAAAAATGAGTGTGTGAATGTGTTCTTGTATGTTATAAATATGTTGTATATATATACAGATATAAATATATATTATATAGTTATATATCATACATATCAGGTGGAATGAAAAAAACTTGTTCTGTTTAAAATAATTTAGTTGAATTCAAGTATATGAGAATTCAGTGATCAAAAAGCTGGCTTTAATGTATTTAAAATAGTAGATATTGATATTTTGCTTGAACTATTAAAGCTTGGAAAATAAATCCTCAGTGCAAGTACAATAATTATAACGAATTCTATATCAAATCCTTATGTATAGTAAAAACTTCACAGAGATCTGTTATATTATTTAAAATCAATTCTTTTTTAGCTTCTATCTATTCATTATTTAGTTTTCTTTCTTTTTTATAAGAAATTTAAATACTGGCTCTTCATTATTTGTACAAATTTGTTATCAATCTGTTTTAAACTGAACATGTTTCTTTTAAAGTACTTGATATACCCAGACGTATAACGTCGCATCATTTTTCTGCATAGTTATAAATTTAATTAAAAAGCCTACTTACTTTAGTTAGGGATTACGTTGTATTCGAAAATCTTTAGGGAATCCAATTAAGAATACGGATTGTTCGTAGAAGAAACAAAAAACAAAAAAAGACATCTGATTCAAAAAGCCGGCCTCTGATTGTTTAAGATTAAAAATGAATGAGAATAAAATTCACAAAAGCATGTTTGTCAAACTATCCTACTCCGTACGGCCAAAATGATATTAGTATCATTTTAAATATGATTCATCTGATTTTATCAAATATTATAATCAAGTCAAGCTTACCTTAGGCAGAATCGATCGTCTAGTTACCGAGAAAATTATTCTAATCCTGCAAGAGATTAGATGACTAAAAATACCCATCACTTATATCAAAACTAAACTAAACAATGATTAAATACCACGCATAATGCACATAAACGCTTAAATAAAGAAAATCTAACTAAGATTTTTTGATTGAATTTAAATTTTGCGCCAGAATTTGAAAAATTTCATCCACTAACAATAAGCGCGCAAGCTGACAATATTGTAAAGGATAAAATTTTATCTCCTGTAAGAAAAAAGGATTGTATATTTCACCATGAAATATGCATAAAAAATATGCCAAAACAGAATAAAAAAAACAATAAATTGGTATTGAATAATCCTAATAAGGAAAAAAAAACCTTGAGGCTACAAATTTTTTTTTTTTTTTTTCTCCTAATAGAATTTTTGTTATTCTTACAAGGTAAGAATAATTGAGCTACGGCACAAATATTGTAACGTATGCTGATCATACGATGAAATCTATGCATATGTTCAAACTAAACTATCAAATTGTTATTTATTTTTATTATACTGCAGAGTGGCCACTTTCTGGAAAACCGGGAAGTCAGGGAAATTGGCTCTGGAGAAATAGTGGCCACCTTGTTATAGTCTTACTTTCACTTGAATAAATTGATTGCAAATATTTACTGTATTCTATGTCGATAAATTTATAAGAGTAAGTGTTGTTGATAGTTTAAGAATTTTTTTTTGTTTTTTTTTCATTATTTATTCGAATGGAAGTAAGAGGTTTCATGATTATTCGATAAGTTGAACGGATAATATTTGAAAGAATACGATCAAATAACATTATCATTAATTGATCAGAGAATAATATTTCTCAACGATATCAATTGGTTAGATCTGTTGAAAATTGTGACTTTTAATTCATCGATAATCACTTAATTCTTTACTTACATCCCGTTATAATTTTTAAAATATTATTAAGGCTTTATACAATATCGTTTGGATCGATGAAATTCACTTATCTTTAGATGTACAATCGTATTATTATTATTATTATTATTTTTTTTTTGATAGTCTATTTTTAGATTTTTTATGAGTTCGAAAATTGAATCCGATGAGAAGGATACACAGATATTTCAGATTGTGCTATTCGGTATACTATAAAATGATTTACACAACGTTTTACGCCGTTATATCGCCACCGATATGAAAAAGAAAACAAAGAAAAATGAATGATTTACTAAATAATAAAAATTCCTTTCGAGACTTAAAAAAAATTCTAATAGCGATTAACGGGCTCGTAGATGATATAATGTCCATATATACACTATACAAATATAGCGGCCCGTTCGATCCAAGACTAAAACATTTCTTGTAAATTAGTCTTATATCTTATTATTTAATTGTAAAACTGAGATTAGCATCAACCTCCGTTGCCCACGCTTAATTACCACAGCTTTCGATAGAATCACGACGAAAAGAGATAACGAACATAAAAAGGAAAAAAAAAAATAATGAAAATCATTCGTTGACTCCGTCCCAATCTAAACTTTGCTTTAAAATTAAAATTTTCTTATATAAAAAAAAAAAAAAAAACCACATATCAATAGTATGCAAGAATTACCCAAAGATGCATTCAGTCTAGAATGAAATTTTTTTTATATTATATCTACTACGAATGATATGGTAATAATTTCAAATTCAAATCGCAGTATTAATCATTTAATTAGGTAACTAGATTTATCTACCCCGTAAGTAATATCCTGCATACGTATTTATGTACCTATGTATGTATTTATGTATGTATGTGTACGAAAACTTAGGAAAACTGAAAGTTCTATAAAAATATAGTATTAAATATAGTATTAAATATAGTACTGAATATTTAAACAATTCTGTTCTTAGAACGTCTCGTTAATGGTTACGCCATGTAGACAAAAGTATTGATATCATCTTCGTGTCTTCGAATGTATTTGTGCTCTATCAGCCACTCGATTTGTTCCTTTATCATCTTTTTGCTCGGTAGGAACATGTTCTTCAGTATATCTACTAACTCGGTTTGCAATTGGGCGTTATTTATCATCTTACGCATTTTTAGGATCTTTATTATCGCCTCCTGTGGGGAATTCAATTGAAATTAGAAAACCAGGTTCAATAATATTCTCATCTACCAATACGCGAAATTCGTCTCATACCTGGACTCGCAATATCCTCAGCTGAACTATCGACTGGTTGTCTTCTTCCTTGCTTCTTTCTGTAGAAAGTTGCAACCGTCCAACCAAATTGATCTTTCCTCTCTTTTGCAATTTACCATTTTTTCTAATTAATTTAAAAAACGTTAAGATTAAAATTCACCCCAGTCTTGTATCTGTCGATTAGTATCTCATGAAAAAGCCTTCCTCATACTCACACAATAGCAAACTCATGATTGACCCAGAAACGAGTATCATGTGCAAATTCTTTAGGGCTATAGGTAGTCGGATCAACTAACAGAAGTTGTCGCCTGAGTTTAGGAAACGCGCACAACGACCATAGCGTACGTCTCAATTCAGTGTCTGGCAATTCTGTTGCCAATCTCAAATTCTCATAAGAAATCTTCTCAAAGGGTCTTTGATTCCAAGCAAATAGTACAGCCATTTGAAATGTAGTTACATCAACGTCGAATCTTCCCACTTTATTGCAAAAAGTTATCTGAAATCCGATATTGTTATTAAAATTTGATAAAAAGATACAGTTAATTGAAAACTGATTCATTTAACTGGAGAAAGCCTTATTACCGTTCCATTAGACATGTGATGATACCATTGCAGCTTACGACCGCTGTGCTTCTTCTTATAAAATTCCTCAACTTCGGGGATATAGTCTTCCAATTGAAGCGGCAAGCTGACTGTGACACGCTCACTCCCTCTAGCCCATGCGCCGGCGTTTAAAATCTGTTGCAAAATAATAAGGATTAGTTAAAATTCGGTTAATGTGAATAAAAGCCCGATTTACTCCACCTTTATATTAATACTATCCGCAATGGTAGCGCGACAGTGTTCTTTGAACTGTTGATTGAGATCTTGCGATACTTTGACGTCCTGAAACATGCGGGCCAATTTGTTGACGTAGTCAGCTGGCATTCCGACCTCTCTCAACCACTCGACCATGTTTTCTTCCTTCTCAGAATCGGCCGAAGTATCAAGAATCAATCTTCTGGTAAGATGGGCCTTGTGGTATCGCATGAAGACGTCTTTGTTCTGAACGTATTTCAAAACCAACAACTATAACAGAGTTTGAAATTCTCCAAATATCATCCCTGGGCTACTTAAATTCCTCTGAAAAAGATCTAGTTCTCTTACCACGTCCCTAAGTTTGCTTTCTATTTCATCCGAAGTAAGTTTCTTACTGAGGGGAGTTTTCCTGAGCAGCATGTCACAGTAGTTTGCTAATAGTTCAGGGCATTTAGATTCTGGTGCACCGTTGTTATTGTTTGTTGGTTTATTCTGAACTACTGTAGCTGTTACTCCGGTGCCTTGTCTGACCGGTAATTCTAGTTTGAATACAGTAGAGTCGTTTACGACTAATTTATAGGCTTTATCTCTGGCCGTTAAAAATCGAGGGTCATCGTCAAATGCCTCTTTAACAAGCGTTGAGAATCTTCTAAACAGATCCAACAATCTTTCAACGTATTTCTCAGAGTCTTGAGTTATTACATCAACAGCTGCCATCATGTCTGCAAGCCCTGCGCTTGCTATGTGATCTTCTAAGTCCTTTAACATCGGTTTAACTCCGTCGGACACACGGTCCATCAGTTTGAGCATAAGCCGGAGTTCTGTGGATCAGAATGAACGTAAATTCACTCGGTGTTTAATCTGTTCTATAAAAATGATAAAGATTTAGCCAGTTTAATTTATTACTTTCTGTTTCGTGCTGCTGAATCATGCGAGGACATTCGGCAAGAGTTGCAGACTTAAAAGTAGCGACTAATACATCGACGCAACAATTTGTCAATAATTGTACGCTAGCACTGTTTGGTTCTAAATATTTTTGAGCCCTTAATTCTTCTTCCCTTAATTTAGCCTCCGCATAACGCATGTAACTTTCTACACCGTGTAAAGAGAGCTGTTCAGGTGCTTTTACCCTGTAAAATTCTTCCGTAGCTTTTATATACGCAGCTTCAAAATTTTCTCTATATATTTGGAGCTTGTCCGTGGTATTAGAACACAGATTTACTGTAAATAGAAAATCAAAGAAATAGATTTACATCATAAATTTACAATTTTTAACAAAGTCACCGGATATTCTCAAGTTTTGCCGATCACCAATGATCTGATAAAAAATTATCGTAACACCTCTTCTGTCTAGGAAAGACTTTTGTATAGTATGATGAAAAAAAATATGTCTTGGTCAATTTATAAGTTTTACTTGACAAAAATCACTTTTCTGCAAATAATTTGGTGAATTTTTTTTATTTATTTTTTTAAACTCTGTCTTCATACTCTAAAAATCTACAGAGATGAGTCCTCTGGAGAGAAAAGATATCTTGACAATTTTTCATTGGATCAACGGGTTAATCCCGAAACTTTGTAAAATCAAATGACTTTGTTGTAAGAAGTGTTGAAAGTTTTGGAATAAATAATGACTGATTAATTATGTGAGATGATAGATTTTTGAAGCCGAAATTTGAAAAATAATTCTAAGTTTGTTCAATATGATTAGAATGGATATAATTTTCATATATTTTACCGTAAGATTCCCTGACGCCAATAACTAACTGGGAATCAAACGCTTCGCCGTTTCTTTCAGCTCGAACTAATTTCATGGCTGAATCCTGCAGCCTCTGTTTAATATCTCCAAATATGCTCTGGTTCCAGCTGTCCAACATTAGCTAAATTAAAAATAAAATCATCACACTGTGGATTAGTGAAAAATAAATAACAAGAATAAAACCTTCATATAATAATAACTGAGGAGCGAGTATATCACCTTTCTAACAATACTTTCGTCAGGCTGATTACGCTTCTGTATGTTAGTTTTACCGGCTAAAGCAGTTTCCATGTGTCTGAACGGTGTCGGCAAGTAATTACATTGTGTAAAGAATTTTCTCCATTCTGTTATGTAGGCTTTTAATAACGCCTGTTCCTCCTGATGCGCTAATACTCGCTGTAAGAATATTGTGTTTAATGTATGTTTGTTTGTTTATTTCTTTCTTTCTTTTTTTTTTAAATGTTTCAAAATGTTTACCTGTTGCGCCTGATCTATGAATTGCATTATATCTATTTTAAGAGTTTCTCGTAATTTTGGGGGGCCTTTTTCGTCCCATAGACAAACAAGGTGGACAGAATAAAACAGGTCCTGCCATTCTCCCTGCGTAACTGCCTCTTGTTTTAATAATTTTAGTATTATCGGTTGCATACATGGCCATTTTCCTGCGAAGCTAAACTGACCCCTGTCCTGCGTGCGGATTGAGTAGAGAAAAGAAAGAAATATAAGTAATGGGACAAATGGTCTTCTCTGTTTTTCTATTTGACTGTTATTATTATTGAATAGGTTATTTTCCGTTTGTTATTATAATCTAGTCAGTATATCGTAGGTACGTAACGTAGAAATGATATGATTGATAAATAGAGGCTAATTATTCATTTGGCGATAGCTCTTAGTTATAGTATTATTATAATTATATCATTATTTGGTAAATTGAATTCAATCTGTATACCATTTTTCAAAGCTATTAACAACACCCTCAAGACATTTAACAACTATTGTCGGTTATTGTATGACAACTAACCTTTAACATCGCCGCCATCACTGTGTTTTTGACATGTTATAACTAGTTGATTATACGAATCGAATTAACGAAACTACGCCTATGCGACGACGGACTTTAAACAGTTCGAAAAATTATCACTAGATTTATATGGTTCAAAGGGAAAAAATGTGAAATATTTATTATTTACAACAATACGACATAATAATGAAACGATAGACTTTATACTATCTTATTATCATATTATACATTCATTTATTCATAGCAATTTTTCATTCTCTTTCTGTGCATTCAATTTCATCAAGGGACTTTCATTCTTCCTGTACGAACGGGAACGTATACGTCTATTGTAAACCGAGCATTATACCTGGTTTACGCAGCAACGTAACTTGACTTAATTTAAAGATCGACCAATCAGGATTGGTTGTATTGAGTGGGGATTTCTATGATTCACGATTGGCAGCACTGATAGAAATGTAAACAGATCTAGCCATTAATCTTTTCGAAAATTCGTTTGCTCGAATTTGAACATAAAATAAAGCTAGTACTTAAATTTCCGAGATGATTGGAATGAGAATGAACGCCTTCAACGATACAGGGTTAGGTGAACCTGAACAAGATGCAAATTCCGCTCTTATAGAGCTCGATAAAGGTAAATTACAATGACTTTAGAGGTTAAATTAAGTTAGGTTATAAACAGAAAATTGGCTTGTATTATTCGTTGTAAATAGTGAAATTGCTGTAGAAGTACTGAAATAACTAGTCTGCTCGTTGTTTCGAATAAGCCGAACTCTCGTTTTAGGTCTACGGTCAAACAAAATTGGAGAACAGTGTGAAGCTATCGTTCGCTACCCTCGCCTATTCGAAAAATATCCATTTCCAATCCTCATTAATTCTTCGCTGCTTAAACTAGCGGATGTTTTTAGAATTGGTAGTAACTTCCTCAGGGTTTGGGTACTCAGAGTTTGTCAACAGAGCGAGAAACATTTAGACAAAATTTTAAACGTCGATGAATTTGTCAGGAGAATATTCAGCGTTATACATTCCAATGATCCAGTTGCCAGAGCTCTTACTCTAAGAACTTTGGGCAGTGTCGCTGGTATCATACCAGAAAGGCAACAGGTATTAACGTATTTCTTTATCATTAATATCCTAATAATTTGATACATGCTTTGATCATTTTATTATTCATTCAATCTCATCGAATTTGTTATTGTTTTAACTCCAATTATTGAGTTTCTGAAATTTTTATTCAGGTTCATCACAGCATTAGAAGATCTCTCGACTCCCATGATTCTGTTGAAGTTGAGGCAGCGATTTATGCTGCCCAAATGTTCGCCGCTCAGTCAAAACTATTTGCAGTTTCAATGTGCAGTAAAATATCTGACATGATTAGAGGGCAGGCTACCCCGGCTACTATGAAATTACAGTTGATACCAATCCTTCAATACATGCATCACGATACCTTCACTGCATCTATGGTAAGATTTTATAATAAAATATTTATTTCACGAATTAATCAGTTCTTAAAGATTTTCTTCTACTCTATAGTAAAGAATATTCATTCACAAATCATTCTTTATCATGGTTTAAGATTCATTCAATTATTATTCTCATATTAATCCTGAGAAATCAATTTTAACATCAAGAAAACTGTGATTGAACAACTCAAAGTCTAAGCCATGTTTTTTTTTTTTTACACTTAAATATTACAGTTTCTTTTCCATTCTGATCCCTACTTAGGTGAACGAGCTGTGTATGGAGCTACTGGGTAGTTACCCAGCAGTGGAATTCATCAGAGTAACATTGAGCGCTTTGACTACATTGGCTTCAGCAACGCTGGTTGATGTTCCTGGACAAGTTGCTCTGCTTTTACGTTATCTTCACGACGATCCAAGAGCTTCTATAAAACGCCATGCCCTAGATCTTCTTCATTCCCTGGCCAGAAGAGGCGCACACCTCTGGCCACAGGGAGCACTCACTAGTCTGATTGGTAAAATCTACTCATAAATTTGGATGAAAATTAAGTAAATCGAAAGAATTTAAGTAGAAATGGATTTCTTCAGCTCATAAATCTTTCACCTTTTTTGCAGACAGTACAACCACCCTTTTACAAGACGGTACAGTCAACTCAGGCCTTCTAATTAGAACGTTAGACGTGATTGAGGTAGTTATTTGTTTCTGTTAACGAATTTTCAAACAGAAGAATCATGAAAGTTTGAAATTCGTGAAACTCAAGCCAATATTTTGTACGATTTCAGGTACTCAGTCAAAGCGCAGTTACTTGCGATGCTAACATGGAGAAGAATAGTCCCCTACTTTGTCTATGCGTGAACGCGTGTTATTCACCAGATCTTTTCGTCGCTGTCAAAGCCGTGACTATTTTAGCCAGAGTAGCTTGTTACTGGTAACTATATTCGCCTTTAAAAAATTAATCAAAGAATCCATGCTAATAGGATCAAACCTCTCAACAAACAATCATTTTACAATCCAAATTAGCTACGAAGAAGGTCTACCAGCTTATGGAGACACGGACGTGGTATCCTGCCTGGAATCATTAATCGTTTTATTAACTTTGGACGAAGGACATCTCCGCCAGTTAAAAGTCTGCCTCAAATCAACAGTCAAGCTGTGCGAAGCGAATCCCAAACATTGCCCAATATTTGTAGACGCAATTGGATCAACTTTGATAAACGCCAGTTCGGAAGGAGGCCAGGAACAGGGTCAAACCGTAGCTCTTTGCGAGGCGTTAGGGGCCATCGGTAGTCTAGGAGAAAATGCGCTGCTTCCACTTCTCCCGGACATTTTAACAAAACTGGAACGATCGACACACGTTCACACGAAGGTTTAGGAATCTTTTAAACCTGCAATTTTACAACATGGAAGGAATCAAAACTATCTTTCCATATATTCTCTAGGTCATGCTCTGCACTCTGCTGTTTCAAACCGTTGCCGGTGGCTATGAGTGGAACATCGAGTGCTTAAAAGCTGTGGAAAAGGTCGTAATCAGTGTAGATGGCTGGGCCAAATATCGCATAGCTCGTGGCGCCGCGAGATATGGACACCACGGTGTATCTACACGAATATTTCAGAGGCTTAAAGAAACCGTAGCTTCTGAACAGCTGCATTTCTGGCTTTCTGGACTACATTTGGTCACCAGCGCAGAAAGCCATCTGATGTAGGAGTTTGAAATTTCGATTATTGTTCGCAAATTGAGATCCTAAACTGTTATCTATCGATTTACAGGGAAGAAGCCAAGCAGGGTGAGGGAACTAAGAAATTGGGTACAGTAGAGAGATTGAACGGAGCTATCGCACGGTACGCAAGTGCGTGTGCTTCGCTTAAAGCGGCGAGCACCCCGTTGCGGAGTTTACAGTTTGCCAGCGAGTATTCCAAGCTACGTTGTGAATTCTTGCACTGCATGGTGCAGCTGCTACATTCTTGCAGGTCAATTTCTTATATCGGGAGATTTCTGCATCTTGGATGTAGACGGTATTAGTAATCCAGTTCATATTCACCCTTTGCAGATCTCTGTGCACTGCACCACCACCTGCAATTGCTGCTACAGTCGTTCTCGCCACTAGAGATGATTTGCAACGATTTGGACGTGTTACACAGCAGGTAATCCTGGATAAGGACTGATTATCACTAGTTTAATATGCTGCTAAAGATTTAGATCATCTACCGTAAAGAGAAGTAAAAATTGAACAAGTTATAAAGTAATCGCAATCTTTTACAGCTAAGAAAGTCTGCTAAAGATTTGAGGAATTGCGCAGACAACTACCAGAAGCTTTATCAGTCTGCTTTCGACGCTGATCCTGGGTCCCTGGCTAACATTAGAGCGTATCCTTGCAATCTATGAACACATTTTATTCATTGGGAAGATATACGCCTTCTAGTAGGTGCTTTTCAGAAGACTGTATGAGATTTAGAATTTCTGTTATCTAATTGTCCAGAAATCGAACTTCTATTAGATGAACACAGAACTCTTGTTACGCTGTAAAAATAACTTTAGTAATGAAATCTTCAGACTGTATGTTCGTGAATTAAAATTTTCACATGTCTTCGCTTCAAGAAGCTATCAAACATCAGTCTTTTGAAAACAGCCGTGTATATTCCCTCTGAATGACGTATTCTTTCCTAAATTACTTAACTAAATGAATACAGTTTGCAAGAAATGTGTCGTCTAATGGCAAACAGTGTAGAACGTGTCTGCGGGGGTGTAGGAGCAGTAATGTGTCGACCAAATGAGACTGAATTCAATTTTGGAGATTCGGTTGAAATGAGGCAACTTGCTCGTTGCTGTACAGAAGTATACAGACTAGCCCCTACCTGTGGTAGAGAAGGAGAAGGCGAAGGAGGAGCTATAAGTCACGTCAGAGTTGGCTGCTTAGTAGCTCAAGTGACTCTGCTCGCTGGTGGTAAAGTCAGACTTCCATTGCCTCGCTACTTCTTCCAAGCTTTACAAGCGACTAGTGTGAAACTATCGGTCTCACCTCAACCCCGTGTTCTCGGTGAGCCTGTTTCCGTTCCACAGGGGAGTCAGCTCGCCCTTAAAGTCGAGGGAGTTTTAAGACACGGAAGACGCGCATCTCTCTTTCGCTCTGTGGCTGCGGTCTGCATCTCTATATCGACTGCACCTCCTTCGAAGATCAATTCCGATCAGAAGGTAGGGAACAGAAAGTCGTTCAGTTCCGTTGATGAAATTCAAAGATTTGTTTAATGATGAATTGTTCATGATTTTTCAGGATACGAATATGAACGAACTACAGCAGACCGTTATTCCACACCGTGATTTCTTTGCCTGCGAGTTTCTCCTCTCGTTAGGAAGCCCGGCTTTAACAGGTGGGATTTGTGGAGGTAGCGGAAGTGGGGGCGGTGGAGGCGGACAATATCAAGTTACTGCTAGCGCAAGTATTTTAGACAAAGCTGGTAACGTATGGAAATGTGGACCTCGTTCGACTCTTCAAGTTAGAGTACACGAGGAGCCTACAAAAAGAAAACTACCTTGATCAGCGTGAGATGTTTGAGTTTAAATAAACAATACTAATGTCCGAAATTCGGTTAAATCTTGAATCAATTTATATTTACAGGGAGTAATTGTTCTCTGGTCTCTTTATAAGGAGACTTGGATAATCTTTTGATCAATTCTTTCGTAAACTTTGATGATTTTCAATCAAATTTTATTACAGTGTTGGAAGTAAGACAGAACTTACAAGTATAGTATGTCTTTAAATAACAATATTTCAGTATAAAGTATAAAGTATAAAGTATAACATCTTGTGGTATAAAAATATAACTATATACATATATTATATCGTATTTACGCGCAAATAAGCCGCACCTTTTTTCGCTTTTTTAACCTCCCAAAACCCGGGTGCGGCTTATACGCGGGTGCGGATTTTTTTACAAACTAATATCCCTCTTCAAATGGGAAAACAAATAAAGTATATAAATTTAACGACCTTGACTAAATGGAGAACAAAAAAAGAAAACTTGGTATCAAAAATTATAATGAGATAACATTTTCTAAGAGTTGCTTATTTCTATTAACTGTATAAATGTTTTCGTTAATCTATACGTCTTTTATTCTGTAGAGTAATGACGTATCACTCATTTATCTACATGATTGAGTACGCAAACGATTTTAATTACAAAAATTGTAAATAACAGATAACGATAGATAACAGATAGTTAGCTGCGATTTTCCCATCTATCTTCTTTAGCACATTAACTTGTCACCTTTTGTTCATCGTATCGCTTCTCAAATAACTAAATAACAAGATTTTCTAAAAATTAGATCAATAGCTGAGTAAAAAATAGATCTATAGCTAATCTAGTCCGTATCCTTTGTTTCTAGATCGTTTCTATGAAAGTCCCCCCTACTACCCCCAGTTTTTGATATCAAACATACATCAGATATCACCATAGCATAAGGGGGATCCACAGATTTGCACATATCATATACCGCTAAGGCTGCTACGCTAACAGCAGTCAATGCTTCCATTTCAACTCCAGTCTTCCCCATACATTGCACTTCGGACTCAATTTCTACCACATCTAAACTCTCGTTTAAAGATAAACGAACATCGACGTAATTTAACGCCAATGGATGACAAAGCGGGATCAAATCTGAAGTACGTTTAGCACCCATTATCCCTGCGAGTTGTGCCACCGTCAGAACATCCCCCTTTTTTAAACTGTTCTCTTTTATTAATCTGCAGATAGTTGGTCCTACAATGATCATTCCTTTCGCCTTTGCTATCCTCTTGCTTATATTCTTCTCTCCAACATCCACCATTCTGGCTTTTCCACTTTTATTATCCACGTGAGTTAGCGTAGAATATCCTTTCAGGGTGTTACATTTTTTATCCATTTGTTGTTCTCTAGCACAGAGTATTCCTTTGTACTTTGAGCTGTTCTTAAGTCTATTATTATTATTGCTCTTTGAGTAAACAGCTTTCTGAAGGTGACCTGTAATCAGTATGTAGAATTACTGCTCTGAGCCATTTTAAATTGATTAGCTACAGAGAGATCGACTATATTCCTATTTATTAAACTCTTTAACAATTTAGCGATAACGTCTCTCGTTTTCAATTGGGTAAAGCTTTGCTACCTCATATCCATTCCGTTAACCGCCTATCAGAATCATCGGTCTATTCTCCATCTGGGAAAGATTGAACATTCCTGTAACACAAGGTTTTCACGTAAACGTTATCGCTAGATTAGTCTGAATAATGTTTCTAATCTTTTGAGGCGTCGAAATCGGTTCTTCTCAAAATATTACCTGCGTGCTGTTTCTTTTTCTGAGTTACAGCCCTGCTTATAATATCTTTCAAGTATCCTTCAGAGGCTCCATTTCTTATCGCATCTCTCAATGAAACTTCACCCTTTCCTTCAAATAGACATACTTTCAAGTTACCGTCAGCAGTTATTCGCAATCTGTTACACGTACTGCAAAAATGCTCGCTCATTGATGTTATAAAACCCACCTGACCCAGAAATCCAGGTACTTTGTATGCCTAGCGTAGAAAATGTTAAACATTAAAGTTTTTTTAAGTCTTAGAGCCTTAAAAATCTATCAGAAACTGATCGAATTTAATCAATCTTGTTATCCAGTGTTTGTTCTTTCACCTTCGAAGTATCATTCAGTCCATTCTCAAGGGCTCCAAATTCCGGATAAACTGTTCTAATCTTTTCCTTCATATCTTTAAACGAAACCATTTTATCCTCCTGCCATTTGTTGCCAGAGAATGGCATGTATTCTATGAATCGTACGTCTACCGGTCTATCTTTAGTGAATTTAACAAAATCTACAAGTTCGTCGTCGTTATGATTTCTCATTATCACGCAGTTTATCTATAATTTCATTAAAAATCATTCCAATTAATTGAAACAGTAAAAGATGGAGACAAAAATTTCCTGTGATCTTTTTTTTTTTATTTCTTTGTAATAAAAACGACGTGTCTCACTTTTACTGAATTGTATCCTAACTGAACAGCCAAATCAATAGCTGCTATAACTCTGGGCCACCCTTTTCGTCTTGTAAATTTTTCGAACCGATCCTCCCTCAATGTATCTAAAGATATATTAAGTCCGTCTAGACCAACTCTTTGAAGACTTGGCAGTTGTCTTGTAAGAGTCAGTCCGTTGGTCGTCATCGTGACTTGTTTCAATCCTTCTAATTCTTTGAGACGACCTAAAATGCAATAAATTAAAAAAAAAAACGGAATAGAATATCTAGAAATAGGAAAAAGAAAATCATTCATGGATACTACAGTAGTTTTTTGTCGATACTCACGGATTATATCTACTAAATCTTTATGAACTGTTGGCTCGCCTCCTGTGAGACGTATTTTTTCGACTCCTTCTTTAACGAAGATATTTGCGATTTGAACAATTTCATCAGTCGTCAAAATACCATCCTTTTTAGTCAACTTAACGCCGTCCGCAGGCATGCAATAAGTGCCTGGAAGTAAAAATAATAGTTGATAGAAAATTTTCAAGTTTTTTAAACGAAGAACCATCTGTACGTTTTATTTTTGTCATTAATCATTTAGCTCACATCTCAAGTTGCAACGTTCGGTCAAAGATATTCTTAGGTAAGTGTGATTTCTTCCAAATGTGTCGGTAAGGATGTTGCCGTTTGTATCGTTCTTCAAACGTTCACGAAACTTTTCTATCTATAAGAAAAAAAAAGAGAATCAAACAATCGAACATTATTGTGTTATGGAATATTGCTTCTTGTTTCGTATGTTTTTCTCTTATTTTTTTCTGGTTTTATTTACGTTTCGCAAGGATTGTCGTTTAGCTACCGTCGCTGATTCCGTGGACGAATATCCACAGTTTATTATTGACGTTTTACACAGATTTATTTTACGCAACATTTTTTTTTTTTTCAAAAACGATTAAATTTCAGCAGTGTATCAGCTTCTTATTCTTCGTATTCGGAAGTGATGTTGAGTAAAGACTAGAAACTCTGTTTATGCGTACGCGGAGGTTATAAAAAAAATATATACTGTTACATAACCTAGTATAGATAACAGTATGATGATAATATGTTGCGTTTCGTTTGCTGCACTGTAATCATAAACGAGTATGGTGGTTGTTACGACGTAAATCCACAATTATTTATCCTTCGTCGAACCTAATTATCTATTATTATTTTTTAAACCCCTCCTGTCATCAGAAGATAATTGATAGTTGACGTTCTCTTCTGTCTCTTTTATTTTAAACTCAAAAACTTTTACCGCCCACAAGGTGGAGCCAATCCGGCTAAGGCTGGATTTTCAAGCGCAGCAAATTGCTGCTGCAGCAACATTTTGCTGTAACGCTATTCGTTGCTGATCACATGGTTGCCCGTAATACGTAATCAACAACGAATAGCGTTACAGCAAAATATTTTTGCGGTAGCAATTTACTCCGCATGAAAATCCAGCTTGATAAGGCGCCTTTTTATTTTATAAATAATATCACCAGAGACCGCCACACTACAACAACTTGCGGTTAACTTCAAGTGGTTCGAGATTTCAGTAAGATTTCTCATCTCTTAATTCAGTCAGTCATCTGTCTGTCAGATATTTCACACATGACATATGACACGCGCTGTGCCTAAATGAAAAAAAAAAAGGTAAAATACAACAGTAAAAATAAAAACATCGCAGAGGTGCGAGTGGCAGTTGCAGCGAATAATGATTAATAGGTTTAGTTCGATAATGATCTGATTAATCATCGGATAAATGGATGAAAACAAGGTGTCAGTTTTGAGGAAGAAACACATCGTCATGGAGGACATAAAGTTCAAGTTTTTAGGACTGATTTATAAACAGGTCAGTTATCGCTATATCTACGCTTCATCAGTTTTCATTAAGTTATTAATTTCGATTAATAATGATCATTAAATAATTTCCGTCAGGCTTTTCAGACCATAGCTCTTTGAACCTTTTTTTATTTTTTACTTATATCTTCTGTCATTTATCCGATCGACTATTATCAAAACGCCGAAAAATTGACAAACGTCATCGAACGCGATCATATTATTACAATAAAAACTTTCACCATCTTAAAATAAGCATTACGAACTTTGATATCTATTCATTAAATCTAAACATAACCAAACTTCACATACATCGATTTTTAACCATTTATTATTTCATTTTTCATTCAATAAATCAGCTGCAAAGTAAAATTCCTGATAAAATTCGTCTAATTCAAAACTAAAAAATAACAATTAAGTCTTTGAAAACCATTACCACACCCTTCAACCAATTTCACTCAAATTTCATACCAGATCTGAAACCTATTTATTCTAATATATGTCTGTGTAAAATTTCATAAAAATCAATCCGCTTAGTAGAAAGTTATAAGAACAAAGAATTCACTCTATGGAATCCTTCGTACGATAAAATTGTTTATTGTTTTCAGAACCAGACAAAAATACCGTCTATGGGTTTGAATCCGGATCTTTTAAACCCAACTGAATCTCATAGCTTTGGAGATATCAATTCAGAAGCTAGTCAATCGA
This sequence comes from Tenthredo scrophulariae, assembly GCA_963978835.1. Lineage (NCBI taxonomy): Eukaryota > Metazoa > Arthropoda > Insecta > Hymenoptera > Tenthredinidae > Tenthredo > Tenthredo scrophulariae. The sequence goes on along the minus strand of OZ022228.1, from coordinate 2,582,364 downwards.
CGGAAAGCGAATTGTTGCCTGATCAAGATATTCTGGAATCGATTGAGCCCATATATTACAGAACTGACGATTGTCTAGACTGTTGTCGTCACGAGTTACAAAAGTTACCAGAAATTTTAAACTCCAAATCAATTGAGAGGGACTACAAAAGGCTTAAACAGGAGCATCAAGTCGTATCTAAAAAAGTATTACAGCTGATATTGCAGAAACAGAGCTCTTGCAAGGAGGAATTTGAAAGAATTTTATACATTCAAGAAGAGCTGCAAAACGCTTTGGAAATATGCAGAACTGGAAGAACCGATCTGAGCCTTGCTAAAAAACAATTCACTACTGCTAGTCTTGGGATTTTGGCTAATTATCAAAAGAAACAAGTCGTACAAGGGCTTTTGCATAGTTTAAACACCATCAAAACTCTAGTGAGTATAATTTACCATGATAGAACCTCTCAGGGACGCATAAAGACAAGTGAAAACAATTTTTCACACATTATTCCATATTTGTATCTGCAACTGAAAATTTTATTTTTGAAAGCGTAGCAACGGACGGAGGATCGTCTGCAGGAATTATTAAATGAGGGAAACTACCCAGGCGCGATATCGCTTCTTCTAGAATGCCAGAGCGCTGCGGAAAGGTATAAACATTTCCACTGTGTAGCTGCGCTTAACGGAAAGCTGCAAGACACTTTGGAACAGGCAGAAGAGACGTTGGATCAAACGCTGGCTAAAATGTGTACGGAGTTTGAAGTTGGGACGTATTTATCCGTGCAAGGAGCGTACAGGCTTTTGGGAAAGACACAAACAGCTATGGACCAACTTCACATGCACTTTACAGCGGCTATTCATAACATGGCTTTCATGGCTGTTCACGCTTTTGCTGGCGGCGATATGAAAAGGCAGTATAAACAGCTCTGCCAGTCAGTTTCTCACGAGTATTTCCTCGCCTGTTTAATAGAATTGTGCAAATCTCTTTGGGCAATATTGAGCTCGTATTGTCAGGTCGTTAATTGGCACAATGCAAACGAGAATTGGATGACCCAGGAAGATCAGAAAGACTTAGAAGCCAGCTTTAACAAACAATATGTTAAACAGAAGCTAGAAAACGGCATGTCAAGGATGTGGCACGATGTTGAAATCAAAATATCTACATACTTGATGGGTGCTGACTTAGCGTACTTCAAATTCGAACAGTTTGTACAAATTTTGGGAATCGTTCATAGGTGAGGATCCAAGAGATTATGGAAATGAATCACAAATATAATTCTCAATAATCTGATTAATACATTTCACAATTTCCACAGATTAATTGAAGTCGGAGAAGAACTGTGTGCAAGCCAGTCAGAGAATCTTCAAGAATCTATTAGAAAGCAGTGTTCTTCTTACTTCGCTCACTACCACGCCTCTCGATTGGACGAGTTGAAGATATTCCTGGAGAATGATGGCTGGGAACTTTGTCCTGTTAAGCCATCGTTCGTCGTAACACAATTGCAAGAATTTAAAAGTATGAAAACTGTCGTAAACAGCTGCAAGACTCGCAATAGTCCCGATGAATCTAATCTGAGTCAAGATGGTAGTTCTGTCGTCGGTGGACTGGTACAAAGATATTTAGAGAACGGTGTAACTCCCTTCGATTTTATCCTCGATGAAACTGCAGATGAAGACATTCTCGCTAATATCGGAGTAAGTTCATCATTCTGGTCTTTATTGAGACGTAAAAATGTAGGAATCACTTATCCTTTGGGAAAAAACTTTTACTGCCGAGAAAATCTTCGAGTTTCATAGAGAGAGAATAATTATTATCCTTCACAGGACGAGCCTTCTGGATATTTTTCAGAAGATTCCGACGATGATATTCCAGAGGAATTGAAATGCGATTTTGTAGATGAACCGGAGCAAACAAAACCATCCAAAAAGAAACATAAAGCAAAATGTACCGGGCCTATGGTAACAAACACGACGTTGAGTGTTCTCAGAGTCTGCGGAAAGTATCTTCAAATGTCTAGATTATTCAGATCAATTGCTGTTACCGTTATACAAAATATGACACAGTTTTTCGAACTCTGTCTATATACTGTCCATACCTTCTTCACTTCTGACTTGGTGGGTTTCAGGAGAATTCGAATATCATATAGACTTATGATTATCAAACATCTAAAACTCTGTGAATCTTATTCCAGAAAATAAATAGCGACTCTTTGTACACTCCAAAATTGAAGTTAACTTTAGCCAGAATACGAGAGGCTCTGGTATACGACAATGCAATTATTACTGAAGGTGGATCTCAATTGCATAAAGTAACACAACCGAGTCTTTCATCGATAGTCAACTTGACTCAGCCAGAAAAAATCCACGGTCTTATTAAGCGAGTTATAGCTGTTGAATCTCTAATATTTTTAGGACAACAGTACGAAATTTTAAGGCCTTATTTGGAACACTTAGTTGCTTCTCCTTGTCATGGATTTTTACATCAATTTTATTCACAAACTATTGCGGCGGCAACAGATCTTAGGAGACCAGTTTACATGGCTGCTGCATCTCAAGCCTTTGATGTCGGGAGCATATTGTCTATGATGGGTAAAGTCAATTGGGAAGTGAGAGATGTCATGTCCCAGCATAGCGATTACATAGACAGTTTGTTGCGGGTATGTGTACAGTTTTAGTAATAGTCATTTTAAAATGTCCTCAAACCTGGCTAAAATTTTTCTTGCTTACATAGGATATTCAAATTTTAAGTATGCGGCTTGATGAAATTGGAAATAGAATACCGTTGCCAAATACGGTGTACAAATCTGTCTGGGAGAACGTCGCGCATTTGATCACACACACGTTAGTTGAAGGGTAAGATCTGAAAAATTATAATTCTAATTAATAGGAATAATTCAATAATTTCTTATCGTATATTCAGATTCTCGAATGCTAAGAAATGTTCTAACGGAGGCAGAGCACTGATGCAATTGGATTTCACTCAATTGATGTCGAAGTTTGAGAAATTAACTTCTCTAAGACCAATGCCGCATAGAGAATATGTCGAGGCATATGTTAAAGCTTATTATTTGCCAGAAAATGCCCTAGAAGAATGGGTAAAACAGCACAAGGTATTTATTGAAGTTTAAAAACAATCCATTAGCATACTTTTCACATACAATATGACTTTCAATTCAATTAATACTTTGCTATTATTTACAGGAATATTCTACAAAACATTTGATTGGCCTTATATCTTGCGGATGTCAAAACAACAAGAAAACACGTCAGCGATTGATAGCAGCAATAGAAGAGGAGAGGCCTAATAGATAACAACAAGCTACTTAGTATATAGATGTATGAATAATGCGATTGACAGAAGTTTGAAAGAGGTTTTAAGTTCAGAAATATGACAAGCCCTTACTTTACACAGATAGAATAATAATATAAACTTGGTATAATCATTATTATAATATTTAATTTCTCATTGCTGTTTAGTTGAAATACTTTTTTCTAGCAGTTCAAATAACATACACTAATAACTCTATGGTATATATCCTGTAAATCTGAGCATATCATTTGCTTGTTCTAATTGTGCATAATGTATTTACTTAGTTATTTAGATATACAATGAATCTCTGATTGGAAATTTTTTACTTTGAAGTCTGTAAGAGTGAAAAAGGAGTAGATTACGAACTACATTTGATGACGGGGTTAGCTTAAGAATATAAAATCATTGAGTAGACAGGGCTTAATCTTTATGAAAATAGATCGAATTAATTTTGCTGAAAAATTAGAATATTCAAAATTGTTTTACTTCTAAGCGTGGAGAAACTGAATTTGAAAAAAATTATATTTATTTTTTATTGTAAGAGAAATTTTCGATGGATCTTTTGGTAGAACGATGATTTTGAATGCTTGCTTTTAGTTCTACACGTTAGTCATTAACAGTTTTTACAGAATTATCTCATTAATTATAGATTTGCAGAATCGAAATAGAAAAACGTATATGTATATGGCATAGAATATTATTTAATACAACAATACAGAACACTGTCAAGACATTTGATTAGGAATCACAATTATTAATATAATTTCACTAAATAATGTTAGTAATCTCGGCGCCTACGGCGATTTTTGTATAAATTTACTTTCGTTTTATTATATCGAAATATAAACATTTATGAACTTTGAGAATCAAGAAAATATATTCTCCCTCTGCGACTCATAATGTGTTGGTAGAATCATGATAGCGGCTGCTTTAAATACTTTTTCACAGCAACAAGTTTCGAATGTTACATTACAGCGATTTCGAAGTTGCCGCCCGCTGATTGCGGTAAAAGTAGTTTCTCCACCTGTCCGCGAGTTGGCGATACCATGCAGTATCCTTTGAGCGTTAGCCAAGCAGGGGAGAGCACTGATCTAGAACAACAGCACCTGTTATGAGGTCAATGGCCCTTTTGGTGTCGAAGGGTTGGCGTGGAGGTTGCGTTAACGAAATACGTCTGTTCTAATTAGCAATGCAACAAACAAGTGTATAATGAACTCGGTCTTAGTAGAATTATTTATATTGTTGAGTCTATTATTGTAATACGAATGTGGATTATATTATGATATATTATATGACAGAAACCAAATAAAGAGACTCGATGATTTATAATGTATAGTATATGTTTATTCTGAAAAAACTCTTACATACTATGCTGCAGTAAATAATGCCCAAGTATAGGTATACCAATAATCAATTCCTTCGTTATTTTCCACATTCCCCCTTTCTGCAACTCTTTTGTTTTGAATGAGCGTAAAAGCGTATTACACACGAGAACAGTAAGAAACGAAATTATTGTATTGTCAGTAACTTAAAAATTTGCGACCACCTCCGCCGGTCAGATGTTCCCCTGATACCAGGAGCATTTTTCGACTTAAAATTATTCTAACTCTTAAAAATGCTAGTAAAGATAAGCTATGCAGCGACTGCATGAAGCAGCGTATGCATGCGTGTGTCGATAGGCACTCCAAAAATTTTAGAACACCTCCTCGGGTCAGATGTTCTCCTGATACCAGAAAAATTTTTCGACTTAAAATTATTCCAACTCCTAAAAACGCTAGTATAGATAAGCTATGCAGCGACTGCATGAAGCAGCGTATGCATGCGTGTGTCGATAGGCACTCCAAAAATTTTAGAACACCTTCTCGGGTCAGATGTTCTCCTGATACCAGAAAAATTTTTCGACTTAAAATCAATCTAACTCCTTAAAATGCTAGTATAGATAAGCCATATAGCGACTGCATGAAGCAGCGTATGCATGCGTGTGTCGATAGGCACTCCAAAAATTTTAGAACACCTCCTCGGGTCAAATGTTCTCCTGATACCAGGAAAATTTTTCGACTTAAAATTATTCCAACTCCTAAAAACGCTAGTATAGATAAGCTATGTAGCGACTGCATGAAGCAGCGTATGCATGCGTGTGTCGATAGGCACTCCAAAAATTTTAGAACACCTCCTCGGGTCAGATGTTCTCCTGATACCAGGAAAATTTTTCGACTTAAAATTATTCTAACTCCTAAAAATGCTAGTATAGATAAGTTATGTAGCGACTGCATGAAGCAGCGTATGCATGCCGATGTCGATAGGCGACCAAAAATTTTAGAACACCTCCTTGGGTCAGATGTTCTCCTGATACCAGGAGCAATTTTTGACTGAAAATTACTCTAACTCGTGAAAATACTAGTATAGATTAACATATAGCGACGTGCATGAAGCAGCGTATGCCGGACAGATGATGCCGTATTTTCAGAGTAAATTTTCTGTCGGTTGAGACTTTTCTCGGAGTCACATTTCTGGCAGTTGAGATTTTTTTCGGGGTCATATTTCTGGCAGTCGAGACTTTTTTCGGGGCGATATTTCTGGCAGTTGACACCTTATTTTTGGGCGTTAAGTTTGAGGTGTCAACTGTCAGACATATGACTCCGAAAAAAATCCCAACTGCCAGAACATGGAGCGATTTTTCTGGCAGTTGAGATTTTTGTGCGGAGTCGTATTTCTGGCAGTTGACACCTTATTTTTGGGCGTTAAGTTTGAGGTGTCAACTGTCAGACATATGACTCCGAAAAAAATCTCAACTGCCAGAACATGGAGTGATTTTTCTGGCAGTTGAGATTTTTGTGCGGAGTCGTATTTCTGGCAGTTGATACCTTATTTTTTGGAGTTAAGTTTAAAGTGTCAACTGCCAGAAATATGACTCCGCAAAAAAGTCTCAACTGCCAGAAAAATCACTCCATTTTCTCAAAAATGATAGTAGAGATAAGCTATATAGCTACTGCATGAAGCAGCGTATGCATGCCAAAGTCGATAGGCGACCAAAAATTTCAGAACACCTCCTCGGGTCAGATGTTCTCCCGATACCAGGAGCATTTTTCGACTTCAAATTATTCTAACTCTTAAAAATTTAGGAACACCTCCTTGGGTCAGATGTTCTCCTGATACCAGGAGCATTTTTCGACTTGAAATTTTGCTTACTCTGAAAAATGCTAGTTCCGCAAATTTTCCGTCGAGAATTGCTCCTGGCATCAGGAGAATATCAGACTCGAGGAGGTGTTCTAAAATTTTTAAGTAACTGAAAATGCATTTATTTAATTTCCTACCTCAACTGTGTTTTGTACTTATGTTTCACATATTGCTTATTTGAAATAAACACTTGCAGGAAGAGGAAAGTGGAAAATAATGAACTAATTGAACGTTGGTACACTTAGGAATTTATTGCGCCAGATACAACATTATACATAGAATTTGTAATTAATGCTCAAAAGTAAATATATATACCCATTGCAATTGATCAAGTCTCTTTATTGCTACCCAGAAGATAAGTTATCACAATAAAACCCAGATTTGTATGACAATAATATACCCATATACCTACTACCTAATATAAAGTAATTTTCATGGACTGATTGTGAGTTCGATATATACTCTCGTTCGTTGCAATTCGAACATAAATCTAGCTGGACAAAGATGTTTGTACTCTGATGGAAGTTTATTCAACTGCAACTGAAGGATAAGGTGACATATCACCATCATTTACTGAATTACTGAAAAGGAATGGATTTTTTTTTCTCCGACATCTTCTCTGCGTTTGTACTATTTCTATTCAGATACCTGTCATAATTATGTCTCGTTTGCCCATCCCCTATACGAAACATTTGACGCACGAAAGCCACCGAACCCAGGACAGATGCTCGGTACCCTATGTAAACATCAGTACGCCTCGTTGCAGCAACCCGCATCCCGTTCCCGTGACTTCTAACCTGAGATTGCATATGATAGGGCGTATCAAAATTTGCGGCAAAACTAGTTCGTCATTCCGATCGCGAGATGGCGATACCATTTGCGACCCCGTATGCTAATGTTATATCGTAAAAAGACGAACTACTTTTGCCGCACACAGCGGGAAAAAAAATTCTTTGCGTCTTTAAATATATTATTTATTGTAGAAAATGATTAATACTAATTGCCAAGGATATTGAATTTTTTTCAAATCATTACAGCGCTTGAGAATGATTTACAGAATGATCAGGCAGATGAATAATTGACTGCATTTTACGTACACACGAAATATCTAGAAAGGGTAAAAGGTAGAAGATAGTGATCGTCGTATCACGATTTAGGTACAAAAAAACATAAATTTTTTTATTATGGTCCACAATATCAGGTATAGCAGTTACACTTAGCATAGGAAAGATTTTAAATTTAATATCAAGATTTATACAGTGATAAATAGATTTATTTCTTTGAATTTTTTCTTTCAATATTTCGTATATTATTAAACTCTGCTTTTTATAACTACAAATTTAAAGTTTGAAATTTTAAAACGATAATATTGAAATGAAAGAAAGACCGAAATGACATCATGGTAATAGATTACATATGTGATGAAATAAGTTTGCGTGGGTAGCTATTTGCCTGATTTATTCTATAAGATATGTCGCTGAAACTAACATTGACACACTGGACGGACTAAGCACTCTAAAGAGTAAAAACAGTTACGTAAAGTAACGGTGATAGTAGAACACTTACTGAATTAAATATAGTAATAGATATCATAGCTAATTGATTAATATTAACATAATAATTAAATGATAAAAATACTAGATGTATTTACATAACAAGTCTTCAAATATAATAGAAGAAAGTAGCGATAATATAATATATTACATAATAAAGTATAGTTTTCATAATCTCAGATTAAAACTTTATTCAAATCGTTGCAAACACCGGAGTTGCACACTCGATTCAATTAGCCATAAGTATAAAAACTAAATGCCTTTGAACACATTATTTCGAAAATATATCAATCAATGTTTTCAAAGTATAGGTATATATTTAAAGACTAACGATAATGCGTATACTCTTATATATAAACTCGTATATAATCTTTTTACAGGTGATCATAATTGCACCTGAACAAAAATTATAAAAGACTAATTCCGGCTCTCAATCATAATTACATAAGTACAAGTCTGTACCGAGGATCATCGATTTATCACAGATGTTATATTCGGTACTAATCACAAGTGAAATTTGAAAAGTTACATAATTCTCTTTGAACAGATTGACGATTGAGACCCGGATCGGTGTTCAAAAAGTATGATCTCGTACATTTAAAGAGTAGAAAACATTCGTTAATCGCTAATTTTATTAGGTATTGCATATATTTATAAAACGGCCAGTCTATATCACAGTAGTGGCATTATTTTCCGTTTGATCGACAGTCTTTTTATCATCATTTCCATCCTCTTCAAAGACTAGAGACTCATCTTTAGTAAGAACCAACGAATCCTGACCAATCGGCGCAGCTGCTTCTACCAAATTCTCAATAGACACTGCAGCCGTTGGTTCATTACTAGCAAAATTTCTGCTCAAAGATTGTTGATTCCGAGAAGTTCCCCTCCTAATACTACTCCGCAATAAATTAGCCACGTCAGCAGCTGTTAAATTAGAACTACCATTATTAGTGTGCGTTCTCCGACCCCTATCCATCGTAGAATGACTACGTTCGGTAGCAGTTCTGTCTATTGTACTAATCCGCATTGTTCTATCGATAGTATTAGGTCTACGTCTATCAAAACTGTTCCTTCTCCCATCTACAACATCCGTTACATCAGGTCCAGCCTCTGTAACAATTATAGAAATATCTCTCGACGGTATTCCCTGGTTCATTTCAACTAATACAGTCGCATAGTCTGGGGGCGGTGGTTGGAGCGCTGGTCTAGGCCTGGGGGTACTACCTTCTCCTAAAACATTAGCTATTCTTCTAACGCTTCTTCTGAAGCTTTGACGCAGCATTTTAGCTATTCTGGCACCGGTAGCCGTTGTGTAACTCGGCGGCGGCGTATATTTAGGCGGAGGATCTTCAAACGGGACATCTGTTGTTGACGGCAAAATTCCATTACCGTGAAGACTTGTTGTCGTGTCGTTTCCTACCTGGGTTTGAGGGTCAGCTGCGTCATCTGGCTCTAACGAAGGTCTATATAGCAGCTGAATCCTCTGTAATAATTCGTGTATGTTAGTTAATACCTTTCTAATGGTTTTTATCAATGTTAAAATCTAAACTCCGGCATGCACTAATATGCGTTGACTTACACTTACTCCGTTGCATTGAGCGCAGTGACTTACGTTAACTTCCACCTGTTCATTCTATCGATTGCATGATACAGAAGAAAGAGAGAAATAGTCTGAATCTTGTTTATCGAGTGATAATCACCTACTTTGAGTAAGAATCTTAAGATTGAGGCTTATTTTTGATGAAAATTAATAGCAAACGGAATGTTGATTAACGGATAAATGTCATATGAAACGAACTTAAAAGCCTCACAACACTATCAACTAAACAAAACTCACTCGAACCCTTACATCGAATATGTCTGGAGGTCCGCTGTTCAAGTAACGACAAGTTTGGATAACAGCAACAACCGGAATCATCAGGATAGGTATGAGCTGTATAGCTGCGCCAAGTTGTCTAGCCCAAACGGACCAATACTCTCTGCCGGTTTTGCGGTAGTTGTACAAGTCTTGAAAGCCGCTACTCTTGAATATCATGATGCTGAGGACCTGAAAGGAGTTTATGGAGTGCTTTAAAACCTCTGAGAGTCTATATTCTTCATATTTCAATACAACAGATCATTTCAAGTACCATAAGCGCCACAGGAAGCACGACGTTCCAAGTAAAAGACAGCAGCGGTCCAGCCCAGTGACGCAGACACCTTCCAGTGGGGGGAAAGAGCTCAGCAACCACAGCTTCGCCTGTGTGTGGACGACCCCTGACTGCAAATACAGCCCCAACTTGGACCAAATAGAGAACTATTATCCACCAAGCGCCACCAACTGTGTAATCCAGATAGTAAACGACGTAGATACCAAACTGCAATGAATAGTAAAGCTTCGATTAACATCGATCAGATTGTGATATTCAATTTGAGTATATGTGTTAGGATGATGTTTACCTGAGCTGTTCAATACTTATTCAATTTTCTTAATTGTTCAATTATTTTAAATATTACTAAGGTATTATATTATTTGATAATTTGATTACAGAGAAAGATAGTGAGAATTAATTAGCGAGAGTTTAATCTATGGTATCAGAGAAGCCATGGAGCCACCGATCTTAAAGTCTTTAACTTGAATATCTAAAAACATGATATTATTCTTAGTAAATCCATCATGTCTGGTTAATTTAGTGTGCGGTATGAACATATACATTCCAGAATCTTTATCAAGTTTATTTGGATCGTCAACGGCGTCTTTTCTATTAACTTTCAACATTTTTTTCACATTATTAGCCGGGTTCTCTTGGTCTCTTAGAACTACGTTTGCTTGAAGAATACATGGCCAGTCTAAAAGAGCGTCCCATTTTCCTTCCACAACTTTTAGGCAGCCAATTATGTGTCTATCTTTCCATTGCCCTTTACCATTGAGAAACAATTCAACTCTCAAAGTGTATCCGTACTCTTTGTTATGAAATATCGGGCTGCAAAGCAGTACGTCGTTCTCTTTAGCGTCAGTCATTTTCTCTTTATATCTATCAATTCTCCACAATAGACGACCGTTTGTTGGTATTGGTTGAAAATATTCTTCAGCGATGCATCGGCAGCTCATATTCTCAGGTAGATTCTGGTTCGCTATCTCTTTGACCATATCTTCAATATAACTCATGTTTTCTTTCATCTGAAATTTCATCCCTTTAATTTCTGCCACTTGATTAGCGATTGCTTCTGAATGCTTCCTGGTCTCAGTGACAAGAATCTCTATTTTCTCTGTGAGAATATCGTGAGTGTTGACCAATTTTTTTGAATCTTTACACCTCATTTCTAACTCGAGTTTCATATCGTGAATTCGTTTTAATTGCTCGTGCCAAACTGCGCTAATCATAACATTTTCGCTATCTAAAAACGCCCTAAATCCTTCGAGTTCCTTTCGCCATTCACCAGTTTTTGTTCTAAGGATAATTTCCTCCTCATTCAACTTGCTCTGAATTGATTCGAGCTGGTCATAAGCTTGTTTAAAATTCAAATTCATTTGTTCGTCGATATTAGTAAAAGTTTGCTCTAATCTGCTTATGCGGTAATCTACATCGTCGTTAGATCGATGAACAGGAGCATTATTAGCTTTTAATAATTCAATTCTCAATGCCTCAAAGGCTGCTTCTTTAGATTGCAAGTTTTCTATACTCTGTAAAAATTTCTCTTCCAATTCTTTCTGATCTTTTTTTCCATCCGAAATCGCGGTCCGTAATAAATTTAATATCGTCATGACTCTCTCCTTCCATACCGAATCATCGCCGGACTCAGGGATTTTAATTTCGTCTGACTTACTCAGCTTTTTACTTTTTCTAATACTGCATTGCGAACGATGAGCCTTCAGATTAATCCTTGGTATATAAGCGCCACATTTATTAGGGCATTCCTCCAGTACAGAACCGCATAGTTTCATATGCTCCGGTAAATATCTCTCGTCAATAAATTCGCTGCAAAAATAGCACGGCACACTCCTCCGAGCAATATAATTCACATTGTTACTCATATTTTCAATTATAAGAACACGCAGATACAAAAACTCCGAGCACTATGAGACTCTGCACGTCCTAGTTGGTCATATAAACGAGAATGATAACTCGTGATAAGACTAATCTTTATCAAACTCTAGATTACACATAGATAAACATAGTATTTCAATTGCGATCAACATATTTGGAACTCTGACTCAACTTCCCGTCTAATTTCTTGAAAGAGGTATCAGGTGTGTTGAGAAATTGTTTACATAGAATTACAGGGGACTAATGAAGCTCTATGAATGTTTAATAACAAATTTCTGTGTTAGCGAAGTTCTGGGGAAACATAGATCGATAATTGACTGATATTTAACGTATAATAAGGAATAATTTACCTCTGTGGCCATCGGTAGGCCTAGAATGTACCCACAAGCGCAGCTGAAGAAAGTTATTGTAGTTTCCCACAATTTCATCATCTTTGTATTGATGGCCATTATTCCAGTTATTACACAATGCCATATAGCTAGCTGTAAGTAGAAACTGTAATAAGTTACCAAACACAAGTGTAGATCAAGTGATAGTGTGAAAAATTCTAATTGCAGCCAGATGTTTGTCAGAGCAGGTAAACTTGGAGATGATATATTCATAAGAAAAGTTGATGGTGACTAAAAAATCCGTTTGAATTATTCTACCGCAGTAATGCAAATGAATAAGAAGCGTTTTATCTTTGGTTTAATTACCTGCTGCGCTATTCCGAACAAAATTAAGATAAAGTAGAACAAGACAGCCCAGAAAGGCGAGACTTGTTCAGATCCTAGTACAGCTAAAGTAGCCGGCACTAATTCTGTAGCAAGTCTCAATACTTGGTAGCCGGATTCTGTACTGAGATTTGCCCCGTGTCTGACGACTCGTTGACCAGCGAGAAATGATGCATGATTCATGAATCTTTCTGGGGAACTAATCTGGCCCGGATGTATTGGCTGGTTGAAAAGATGCATGAAAGTATAGCCCGATATACTCTCTGCAATAAAAATAGTAAAGTGTTACATTCAGAAAGCTATTTAGTCTTATTTAAATACCTAGTATCGCTAATCTCAAATCATTTAGATTACATACCGAAGGAACTAGTCGTATAAATGTACCCATGATGCCTGAGAATTTGAACGCAAGTATTTGCCAGGAACGCTGATAGCAGGAGAACAACGAAGGTCAAAACTACTACCAGACTTGTATCCCGTTGAAGAAGATGTTTGTGTTTATTGTGAGCTGCGATCTATAATTGGAATAAAAATTGCTCAATATTCTGCAAAAGATATGTACATATTTTTGTTGATGTAACAGTAGAAAATTTAATTATATACCTGCATAGCAGCCGCACCAAATAGACCCCATGTAAGAAACACCTCCGTAGAAGCAGCCATCCAAGATTTTCCATTGATAAAAAACTCGCTCCAAACAGTAGCCGGAAAAAGTTGATGAATTGAACCGGTCGGAGTCAGGCCTAAGAGCTTTGCACAGAGAACTAACGTCCCGAATACTGGTAGCAGAGTAAATACATAGACGACTTTACCGTAGGACCTCAAACCTGGGTGAAAAGAATTTATTAGATACTTGCAAGAGGTATAATTCAAGAAATACATACAATTACTGTACATATATGTATGTGAAAATGAAGGAGAAATATTGTAAAATTGAACATTTGCTGAATCATATCATGATTTTCATTTTTATTGTAAAGAATTGCGCTCTCAGACCTTTACCTTTGCTTAGTGAAACGAATACTATCATCCAGACGACAGCGAGATTAAATGCAACCTGGAATTTGAGGGTAACAATGCCGGCTTCTGGTTCGTTAAGATGATGCCTCTGGAGTACAGCTCCACTAAAATAGTCAGGAACAGTTTCTTGGAGTTTATAAGAAGTTCCATTATTCATTGGTTTAGTATCGTCTCGATACAATAGAAAGGGTTCAGCCCATCTATATTTGTCTTGCTTAGTGATGAACGAATCCCTGAAAATGATATACACACAAGTATTGAAACAATTGGGATGATGTTTTGCCATCGAATAAATTTCTGTCTTTCCGAATACCAATTACCTGAAGTAAACAAACATCCAAGAAATACCGACTATGCTGTATATACCGATAAATGCCTGTGCCGTAAGCAGGGCTATTCCAACGCCCTGAAAGAGAGGTGAAATCCTCCACATATCCACTGCACCTGCTGCTAATCTTTGACCCAAACATACTTGAAGTGTGAATATTGGTATTCCGAGTATTAATGAGAGAACGAGAAACTGGACTATGAAGTTTGCTGAAAAATTATAAAAGCCATCGATCATCTACTTATTCTGAATCCTTTAGACCCCTTGTTCAAACACTGAAATGAATACAAAGTCCTGAAAGTGTTATAACTATTTGAATAATCTTACCACCAAATTGTATGCTGAGAATGGCGAAGCGACTGATATTAAAAAGCCCAAGAGTGCAGCCCAAACAAGCCAAAGCTGGGCTCAATGCATGTGGCCATCTACCGAGCGGGTTTTCATCTTCATCGTCGTCTTCGCCTCTCTCATCTTCTCGCTCTGCTCCTCTCTGCCTTTCGCAGACTCTGAAAAATGAAGAGGGAAATGATGTATTTCTGATAGAAGTAGATAAGCTCATTTTAGTATGTTTGAATATTGAGCAAGGATGAAAGTGAGCGCAGCATTTAGATGCTGATCATATCTTTCTGTACATCTCTTTGCAGTACTGTACTATTGTTCTTCTCTACATGTCAAGAAGTTGACCTAGATTGAATAGAGTATGCAGAGTATGGGACGTTGTTACCTTGCTTCTAATCAATCTGCGATTAGAATCTAAAGATATAGGTATATAGTAGGTGTATAATTTAGCAATAATTTTAGCTGTGCTGAATTAGCCAAGTAATAATTAATCGAGATAAATATCTCGTTTGATTTGAACATGGACTCTCACTTCTAATCAGATAGAATTTGAGTAAAATAATAGATATACTCTAGAGCGTTCCTTAAATGGGTGATTTTTGTTATATTTGACACGCAATTGAACGTATACATGAATTGAGTAACAATTATATCAGTTATAGGAGATCTTGAATTATATTATAATGATGAATAATAAATTCTAGAGGCCTTATATGCTCGGTATAAATAAAAATCGGAAAAAGCCTCTCATTTCTCTTAGAATTACAGCCCGCATATGAAATTTGTTTAAAAGATAGAAAAATGATGCATACTATACAATTTTTATGGAACAACTTATCTCTGTATACTGGAATATTATATATTTATATATATATATAGATTATATAGGGGCACCCGTATATTAATGGATTTTTAAACTCTACTTCATGCAATAAGTTAAAAATAAATAAAATTAAAAATAAAAATCAAAATAAAAATAAAAATGGGATACGTAGCTGTGTAATTATTATAAAGACAATAATGATTAACTGGTTCGGCTCTAAGAAATCTGAATAGATATTATTGCTATATAAGACATGATAATGATATATTGATATACAGTATGGGTAAACTAGGCCAAATATATCTAGTATAAGTAGACGTTGTTTTAAAATCATGGTCATTTGTATTAGCTAGCTTGGCATTGATATACAGAATGTCACAGCTACTCATATAACATGGATATGTAAGACTCATAAGGTATAATTAGAATAGAAAATCTCGGATGGGATAATGAGTATATAATAAGTATACTGCAGAACTGAAAAGCTTCTATATTATTTTCTAGAAAAATTTCTATATAAATGACTATTTCATTCATAATATAAAGTACGATGATAAATCGGTTGTAAAATTAGGATTAGTTTTTGAATTTATACATCGACTGAAAGAAATTTTCGTCATCTATACCCGGATACTGTTGTCGATCTATATAAAATTTATTGTACTTCCACGTGTTTGACTAATTGGGATCGATTCAGAAGGATATAATATTTAAACGCAAGTCACGATTGTGTATTGTATGTACTACATACCTATATATCTATACCGTAAACTTACCGAAGCAGGAAATCTACGATAAAATATATCGAACTCTGTTTCAGCCTTGATTAATAAGTATATACAGATATATGTAACTATTCTATCTCAGAACTTGCGTCTTTGCAAATTCTCTGTCACGGTCATTGCTGACAGAAACAGAGCAAATAATAAAACAAAACTTTGCATAAAGTACAAGATCTTATACATACATTCGACTGTATCGCGGTGTATAATATATCTCTGAATATCAGGATGGTCTTTAATTTTATCATTTTTGAATTCCAATGCTCCCAATGGACCGGGATGTCTCTAAATATGTAAAAAAAAAAAAAAATGTAGCCAAAACCTGAGGTTTCTATCACAATTCTAAGTACCGTCCCAAAGCCTACGAATTTTCCCATTTTAATAAAACACGATTTGTCAGATTTCGCGTTTAAATTTTTTTTTTTTTACCCAATTGCAGTATAGTTCCGAAAAATATGACCGAATTAAGGACCACCCTGGTGTATATTATTGAGCGAATAATGCAAAAAGAAAAAAAGAACTGAACCTAATCGTATGTGCAATTAATTATCATAAAATTGATATATAGTAATTTCCCGAAATTAACGTAAGAGAAAAAAAAAAAAAAAAAAAATCAAAACGAATATATATGTATAACTGCGGAATCTAGGTAGAGTATTGATTATTCGATAGAACTGGACACTCCAACCATACTGACCACTAATATACTTCATGTTCCTTCGACCTTTACCATAAATATTTTCAAGTAACTAAATAGTTATATGTATGTACAGTATATAAAAACTGGCACGCGATCTAGGAATAAATATTATCTATTAATTGTCGTATCAAAAATCTTGGTAAAAATTGATACTATGAAAATTCATGACCTAATGTTATAAGATAAAATGATTTTATATACATATAAGGTCTAGACATGGTATAAAACAATATCGAATTATAAACAACAATTTCAAAATTGTATAAAATTCAAAACAATTTCAATGATAAACAGTTTTTTTGCATAAATTAATTAATTAACCAGATAACGTTAACAATTATCTCTGATTATATTTATTTTTATCATTGTTTACGGCAATTAAAATAAAATATTGATTTGTGTGTGATATAATCGATAGGGCTAATGCCATGGGGTCGTAAGCGCGAAAGAAAATAAATTTTCCACACCTATATAAAACCCATCTGTACATCGAAATTCGCCAAGAAAATATATTATTGAATGTACTTTTTTTTTTTTGCGCTTACGACCTTATGGAATTAGTCCATCGATATATACCTAATATACGTATAAACGGTTATATAGTATTTATAAATTATCATACGTCTATAATCAAAAACCAGTTTTTTATTTAACTTCTCTGTCCACGACTCTCTTTCGAAATGGTAATACTATAGGTGAAAGTAGATGTGGGTATATTTGAATGAATTTAAGGAAAATGACAATAGTGAATTACCTATTATGATCATGTATAAAGACGAATCTCCTAAAAAGGTAATAATAAATAACGAATAAAATAAAAGAAAAAGGTTGATACGTGAATATAATAATTTCGAGTGACCCGCGCAATGAAATAGAATAAATAAAAATACGGAAAAAAAAAAAAGAATTGAAACCAAAAGTTTTATTAACAAGATTTCATGAGTAATGACTTATACGTGGGTTAATAAAATATGCGACTTCTATCATAGCTATCGCGTAAATATAAACATTGTAGTTGTAATCTCCATACCTATAATTACACTAATCGCACTTAAATTCGAAAATATTTTTCTCGGTATAAATTGTTATTTCCTTACGTCAGATTCAGAGTCTTAGTATATAAATCAGCATATACCTATATATAACCACAACTATACCTTCGTAATACATATAGATACATATATATATTATGCGGATTATGTGAAAATTATTCGTATTTTAACTGTTTAAATTTTTATAAAACAACTGTGATATCTATGTGTGTATATTCATATGTATATATGACAATTCAAATTTATAAATAATGAATTTTTCCTATAACATAAATGAAGAAGGTTAACCCCCCGATTCACTCGATGTGTTTATTCAAAGTAGAAGGTGATGAGGCACAGGTGGGATGCGGATTACCGAATTGCTTAAATAAATAGAATTGCCAGTTTGTCGAAATATTATATACATATATATATGTACTATGTGCTATGTGCTAAGTGCAGTGATATATATATATATATATATATAGAAATTGTTACGTAAAGTAAAAATTAACGAGTATACAGAGATATGATAATAACCAATTCGAGCCTAAATATGTTTGACGCAAGTACTTCGAGTATTAGGTAAAAAAAAAAAAACCAAGATTAAGAGAAAAAAAACTAACAACCCAGTGATTACAATACTATATATTATAGGTATACATAGGTATAGCCTTGATCTGCATTCGCGAGTGACCGCGAATCGATCTAGAATTACGTCACGGTCGGTGTATTATTATCGCTTTTATGAAAAGGAAAAAAAAAAGTCAAAAATAATAATTCGGTAAAAATAATAGAAGACCAATATTTATCGTATAAATTATAATAAATTTTAGAAAGCAGCTTGGAACTGTCAAAAATTTTATTAATTTTGCATATAAGTAATAAAATTTTCTGACGATTAATTCCTTTTCTTTTTTTTCTTTTTTTGCCGATTTATCGAATACGACAATTATGATTTCACCCTTCCGTATCAATCGACGACTATCATTATTCATTACGTTATTAGCTGATGAAACGTCAGACTTTATGTGTCTACTCAAAACATAACCATCAGTTTTATTTCGCTTGGCTATGCGCAGCGTCATATATTGCATATATGAATATTGGTTATTGCAATACATAGCTACCTCGTGTATTATCAACGTTTTCAAGGCGACAGACTTGTTTTACCATCAAAATATACATATCCGTTTATTCCATGTACGGATATAAAATCGAAATGAAAATATATAAGTACATAAGGATTTATTCATTCGATTATTAACTTCCCGGTTTTTTTTTTTTTATTTATTTATTTTATTTATTTTTTTTTAATTTCCTTACTGTTTTTTCTTTTGGCCTTCGTTTTATAGATCCAAAAGTGCGTACACTAGTATGTGTATATCGTATATCATATCAACTGCATAACGAATTCAAGTAATAAAAACTCGGTCGTATATAATAATCGATGATTGATCCTCAACATGGTTAATAAAATTTCAATCCTTCGTGGCTGTAGATATTATACCGTGTAATATACACGGAGAATAAATTACATACTAAATAGTTATTATTCATTATTGCATATACAAGGTCGTAATAATTCCAGATGAGAAAAATAAATCGTACTATACCTTATCACATCTACGTTTATTGTTTACCAAATTTTATACGTATACCCATATAATAATAATAATAATAATAATAATAATAATAATAATCGAATAAGAGAACAAAATTTCACCCACATATATTTTTTAATATTTAATACCTGATACGCTGTCGTCGTTGACTATGGTAGAAATAACGATTACAAGATGCCTGATCCTGGTTCATCCTCGTTTCATTTCATATTTATATTAATCAAATAATCTGACAGTAATTATATTATTAGTCTGTTTATTAAAAGTCCTGAATATCCACATTATTTTTAATAATTTATATTCAGACTCCGGAATGAATATCATTCGCGTATACCATACATATACAATAACGTATAATATGTATTTGATAAATACTTAACAAAAATCACTTTTCGTACGATTTATATACTTTTTTATCAGGTTTTTTTTTTTTTTTTTTTTTTTTGGACACAAGTGTTTATACATATATGTATACCTACTACATATATTATTTTCCGTTACAAACTCAACTCGCGAATTGATACGCTATGGTAGTAAACCTAACGGTAATTGTTAATCCACGATGTATTAAGGTGAACTACAATAAATGAGAACTCCGAACTGTGTATATATATATAAATATAATGAACGTTCTATATACACACATAGGTAAATAGAATTATAGTTTTTTAAAAAAAAAAATTTTATAATCGTACATATGCATATAAATTTGGAAAATTATATCACAACATATTAGGTATATACTCTTCACCGAACCGAACGAACTATACGACTGAAATGATCTAAGAACCGGCTATAACTCTCGTATAACGAGGTAGCAGCTATACTAGGTATATCTACCTCTACTCCTCGTCTGAGTGAGACATGCGAATGCGAATGGATCTGTTCCCCCGTATCAGATACATATATATATATATATATATATATTGCGTTAATAACCACATACATCTACGTAATCAGTTTGCTGCGCGCCACCATGTGTCTAGTATAGTAGTACGTAAGTTAGTCAGTCTCAACGATCGGCGTGTGATGTGTGAAATTGAAATATTTGACGCGACGCGCGGGATCGTAAGACGAAACGATACGGGGATTCCCTTATCCTACGATTTTGAAGATTGCGGAAGACAGTAAACGCGGAGAGGTTTTATCATAATTTACGTAATTATAATTATATAAAGGGTATATCGGTCCAAAAAACCGACTATTTTTTTTTTTTTTCGATTTCGTATGAAAAAATGTTAGTTTTACATGTTTTAAAAACCCTTTCTAAAAACTAGCACGATTCAAAGAAAAAAAAAAAGAAAAAAAATTTCGAGCTGGCTCAAGAATTTTGAAATTTTCAAAGTGATGTAGTATACCTTTGGTGTTTTCGAGCTACCTTTGAATATGAATATTATGAGGGCTTTATTTTTTTTCTAATCCTAGTTCACATGATGATTAATATAAATGGAGCGCGAGACACGAGGAAAAAAAAGCATGGAGATAATATTATCACCAGTATACGTCCTCTATTAAAAAATAAAAGACGATGAAAATAAAGATATAGAAGAAAAAATTAAGACAGGACTTAGACATTATACGTATAGTTAATTTCGAAATTTTTATATTTTTAGATCGAAAATTATAATAATTATTAACAAGCGTACATATGACTTTGTAAAATTTTTAAATTCTTGAGTGATCTCTAAAAATTTTTTAATCGTACATATCTGATTTTTGGAGAGGTTTCTTAAAACATATTTTCATGCTAGATCGAAAAAAAAATAGTTGATTTTTTTTTTTGGGCCACCCTAATATATGTATAAATTATTTGACGCAATTCGACTGATGACGAAAAAAAATATTTAATTTCAGTTTTTTTTTTTTTTTTTGTTCTTTTGAATTTTGGCGGAATATATTTATCGGCAATAGTATATATATACCTATACGAGTAGTTATTGAATTTACATAAACCTTGAAATTTTTTGTTTTCTCTGAATGTATAGTACAAGTGTTGTGCAAAGGGTAGGGGCAGACTGCAGCTCGAACTGCAACGATGCAGTTTGCGGGAGTTGCACGGGTCTACTGGGAGCGCAGAAGCGGGAAGAGGTCTTCACCGATGCACTTGATGCACCGACTATAAATGTGCCCGAGCTAACTAAAGACCGACTGCAACAGCATTACTATATGTATAATGTATATATAGGTATATACACTATTCTATACGTATACCTATATCTATTCTCTACTCTACTCTTATACGTATAATAACTACTCGATGCAATTCGCCCAGAGTTCACGCTACGGTACTTCTTCCTCTTTATAGTACTTATATAGAACGACGCGAGAATACAATTTGAAGTAGGTATATATCTTTTTTTTTTTTTTTCTCTCACATTTTGAAATTATTCTAACAATTCGCTCTTTTTTTTTTCGGATGTCGACAAAATTTTTTATCGAATGTAAAACAAAAAGATATTTATTGTAAAAGTCAAAAAAATAATAATAAAATTGAATTAAATCGCGAGGTTCAATATTTTAGATCCTTGGTAGACTATATGTTTACCTGTCTACCACTCTACCTATAATATATATCTATAGGTAAATAAGGATCGATAAGATCTATAGGTTAATAGAAAGTCGGCTGGGTTCAAAACCGCGCGCATGAGGTCATCTAGACTGTATAAACTTATAAATGTACGCGTATGTATGCATCTATGCAGAGCAGAGCGCGCGTAAATATTGCACTGTAGCGAAAAACTGTCGAGAATAAAGCTCGCCTTTAATTCGCCCCCTGCCTTTCGCTGCTGCACTACACCGAATATGTATATCTATGTATATTATATATATATATTTAGATATGTATATTTAATTCAATTCCGCGATCGTACAGTTATTTTAGGGATAAAAAATACAAGATGAAAAATTGAAAGAATGAATTTTCTCTATCTTTTCCTTTTTTTTTTTTTAGCGAAAAATAAAATACGCGATATATCGTGTAGGGTTATTGTTCGACGATTTTATTCATTGTTTTTTTTTTTGTTTTTCGCCTCTTCCTGTTCTAGCGAGAAATTACTGAGACAAAAAAGACAAAAAAAAAAAAAAAGGTCCGATGTTTAATGAACATGGGAAATATGTACCCACGATTGCAGAATAAGATAAAGAAAAAGAAAATAATTAGATAAAAATGAGTATGATATACAGTTAGTTTTACTTTGGTTTAGGCTATCTTACGTTACTCGTTAGACGAAAAGACAAAGCGCGTCGAGCGTCACGAATCACGATCGTAATTATATAAACCTGGAACAAATCATGAAAAAAAAAAAAAAAAAAAAAAAAAAATAGAGATGAGACAAATAAAAATAATGATAACAATAATTGAGTTTTTTTTTCCAATTTTCAAAAGATGTGCGAAAAATCGACTTTTTCTCTGATGATAATATTTATTAAACTAATTTATATATACTTATGTCTCTGCCATGAGGTAGACACATAATATGATGTGAATTCCTGTAGCTGCAGACTGCAATAATATTATCGATTAACAAAAACTGAAAAACAAAAAGAAAAATGAGTAAAAAAAAAAAAAAAAAAAGAAAATTTGTTCAAATCGTGTAAAATTTTTGTATAGCTATAACAATAAGCTATAATAGCATCGATAAATAATTTATCATTCAATTGATAGCTTGGCGCAATTATTGTGCAAATATGCGTATATAATTATATATTTCAATATAGGAACTGTGTTCCAAAGATAATATACTATAATATTATGATAATAAATATGAATCCTGTATTATAACGTGAAATTAACAGCTGTGTGTAATTAAAAAAAAAAAAAAAAAATAATGATATCATAATATTTGAATAAAATTAGCGCGAAAAATGTATAGAAAAAATAAAAATAAATTAAGAGAATGATTGACAAATACGTATTGGAGCCTTTTTTCGATCTAATATTTTTCAATAATCTATAATATTGACGTAAGCTATATCATACCCATCGGTTAGAATCATGTAGAAAAATAGTCACACCTGTATTTGCAGGAGATTTTGAAAAGGACGAAATATACGGGGTAACAATCATTGTTCAAACTCTGAGAAACACATAAATTTAGAAAAAACAAAGAAAACTATTAGATAAAATGAGTTTCCGTAAAGAGGGTTTCGATTATATAAATGAATGATTTTTTGTCTGTACATATTCTGAGAAATAAATCGAAATTTTCTCGGCTGTTTGGGCTTTCGGAGTTTTTAGCTGTTTCTTGAATATATCTTCTAGACTTAAACATTTCTAAAAATTCGAAATCGTTTCAAACGAATTTAAAAATTTTGAAATTCGGGGTATAATAAAAAGAACAAAAATTATACTATACCTATGTGATTATAATTTTTGTCACGTATAGGTATAATTCGAGAATTCATTTCTCAATCTAGGTACGTATCACAATAGGTGTATAAAATAATGTGTAAAATGTGAAATTAAGGCGATACACATAGGTATATATTATACGATCAGAGTATTAATTCTGTGTATTGTGTAATAATACGTTATTTGTATAAACTAAAAATAATACATAGCGTTAAAGAGCCCGCATATCAATGAGACGACGATATACCTACGCGTTCTCTGAGTCTCTTTTAGAATACATATGTGATTTGAATGATAATGACAAAATCCGTGTAATAAGTAAGTATAGCCAAATAAGATAGCTATGCGGAAGCTCTCATTCATCAAGGACAAAATAGTAACTATATTTATGTATATAATATATGTATACCTATAAGTTATCAATCCGTAGGATGAATTTAACATTTTTAACCGTGTTACTAAATACCCAATAAATTTTTACACACATACCCAAACGCGTTCAATAAAACACCTACGGATTTATATACTATGTGAAAAAATCGTGGGATTCGCGGATAGGTTGTCCTTTGCTTTTTGATCTGTCATTGAAAATACGGAGACCCAGAAAATGATGTATTTATTCCTTTCCTTAAAAAAAAAAAAAATAAATAAATCAAAAAAACCCTAATAAACGGAAAAACGAAACACGTTGCAGTCTGTAAAGTGTAAAAGGTTGCCAATTTAAAAGGCAGCTAAGATCATCATCATTGCATGCTATGTATGTACTATATTGCGGTCGCGTCGCATATCAAAGCTAAAAACTGTGGTATATTTTATTCAGTAATTAGTCGCTCTTAACGCGTAAAAAGTCGAGAATTTATTCATTCATTTATTCAAGTACACCCACACCCACACGCGCACACATATATATATAAATATATATATATAATGCGAGTTACAAAATCTGGATTTCTATCTCGTCGCAATATCTGCGACAGTTATATAAATATAGCTATTATATATTATATATAGTAATAAAGTAATTCCTACACCGTGAGAAACTTGCAATTAAATTTTTCACCCGATCTCGCCGATCGGTTTTTAGAATGTAACTTTTTTTTTTTTTTTTATATAAAATTATAAAAACTTATCAAATTTCTTACGTGTTCATAAAATGGATTAATCCCTTTAATATTGAGTCAGTTTTAATTAAAATTATTACGGTGAAAACAAATCTCGCTTAGAATAGTATATATACCTATATGTTGAATAAAGAATAAACGAAGCTCTGCGTTATACACCCGGAATTGAAGTATATACGTATAACATCGATAAACTTGATCGTTAGACCCGTGAGTACAGAGAATTTCATGGTTTCCCTAGATATAAAATTTCAACGACTCTATACTATAGAGTTTCACAATTTCCCTCCCTCTCTCGCTCTTTTTACCGACTTTTATTTTCTTATTATTCACTCCGAATTAAACTTTATGGACAAGCATTTTTTATAAACATTGAATAAGATGAGATAAACGATTGAGAACTATAAACATTAAAAAATTCTCAATTTCTGTAAATAAAACAGTAAAGTTTTTTTTTTTACAAAAGTATCGAAAAAAGTAAAAAAAAAAAAAAAAAAAAAAAACCTTACGGAATTATTTCTATATATATTTATATTGTATAATATTACATTATCTTTTATTCCTACGTATAGTATAGCATACGAGATACCACTAGCAGGAAAGTCCAGTGTCAAATAACGAAAAAGAATCCCTTCCCTATTGTTTCTAATTAAGCTTGGTTACATAAATTTGTATCATATTGCAATTTCGTGCGGTATAATAAAGTACATTTAAATTTCGCACGAAGCTCGATTATCTCTTTCTCTTTTTACTATATACTCTTATATGTATTGTAAAAAAAAGCAATATGATTTCTTTGAGAAAAATATAATTATATAGTATATATATATTTTTTTTTGTCAAAAAATGAAAGAAAATTAATCATATTTAAATCGCCAAAATTTTTCTTTAGTTTAGCACATAGTTTGTTGGTTCGTGTTTCCACATTTTACATACGGCAAATAAATGGTCAGTTTAGTTTTAGTCCAAGCTCAACCCGACCTCGTGACAAAGACTAATCAATAAAAAGTGTCTCGTTTAAGAGCGCGCACCTATATAATATATAGTTATATACAGTGGTCAGAAATGCACATACAATCAGAAATACATCTTCACATAGTTCTTAGAAATATAACCGAAATTTTGGTATTTTTGAGATTTTCGGAGTTTTGATCCGTCCGCATTACGACCTTTCGGAATTTTGATGTTCTAAACTTGAAACTATCTCAAAATTCCAAATCTTCTCAAATCATGAATTTGAAATTTTTACCGTTCGGAACTCCAACTCGACGCGGCCCCCAATTTCGGTTTTATATTTTGTTAATAAGGATTGAAATCGATTTTTCAAAAAATAGGAAAAAAAAAAAAAAAAAATCTAAACCGCTCGATTTCAAAGAATGAAAAGTGTCGCGGAGCAGCGTCCGGGTCCAAGTTTAACAATAAGACGATGTAAACCGCATCTGCGTGATCCGTCTCCGTCTCTTTGGCCTTAGTTTTTGTTGCCCTATTATTGTTACAGTCTTTCTCGTTTCAGGTGAACGACTAGGTAATAAAAACCTAACCGACTACCGCAGACGGCCACTCCTTATAAAGAGAAGCGAACTGCTTTCCCAGTTTGAAGAGATAATTTTTTGAAACCAGGTTGTAGCTGGCTAGGTATATAATATTGTACGTACATACGCCTCTATACCTGTAGATATATAGGATGTTAAAATTTTCCCGCGGTTTGTACTAAAATCTAAGAAATTTGAGAGAAAAAATTAATATTGAAAAAATAAAAAAATAAAATAATATATAAAACTGTTCCAATTTTTTTTTTTTTTACCCTTTCCAGGGCGATTTTCATGCCCATGACTCTGTGTTTTACCTATAGCATAAGAACGTGATTTTTGTCTTCCAGTTTTTATTCACAGCTCCGGTGCTTCGGATCCGGTACTACGAGTAAATTAGGTGTCGAAAAAGAAAGGAAAAAAATAATTACCGCCTCACCCTATTCGTCGGGTATGACCACTGATTGGCTGGGAATTCGTTGATCTAAAAGTGTCAAGGTTCACTTGGTACAACAATTTGTCTAACCATTTCTCCAAGATTAATGCTACGTGACTCAGTGCAGTGTAATTTCAAAATATTCAAGGCCTGAGTCAGATGGAGCTCTAAACGCCCAGATACCACATAGACCATTTTTTTTTTTGCTGTTGAAATATCAAAGATTCTTCGAGATCGTTTACATTTTAACGATATATCTCCCGAAGTATTAATATGGCGAAAAAATTTGATTAACAAAAAATTTGCGTCTAATCAAGAACTACGATTTATGTTTCGTGTATTTTTCTGAGAAGTTCAACATTACGAAGATAATTGGAGAAAATCTATCGAAGATTTTTTCAACAACGTTTACATTTTCAGCGATCTATATCTCCCGAAGTATTGATATGGCGAAAAAATTTGATTAACAAAAAAGTTGCGGCTAATCAAGAACTACGATTAACGAAAAGATTATTTTTCTGATAAGTTTAAAGCCTCTGAGATAATTGTAGAAAAAGATAATTTTTAATTTTTTCAAAATCTAGTATCAGCTTCACTGTGCATATACGGCCATATTATTCAACGTCTCTTCATGGTTCTGATACCGTTTGCATAATACACTGAACTACGTTACGTTACCACCCATAATTACGATTTACGGTACACCCTGTACCTAAACTCTCCATATCCCGAGTCTAAGCTCGGGTTGGGCTGTTTTACTAGCGTTTAAGTCACTGACCTCAACTCGTCAGCGACAGCGTGTATTACGTAGGTATGTGATGTGATGTGATGTGAACGTCGATCTAAGAGTCTATAGTATAAAGAATTTCGCATAGAAACATAGTGGGTACCGTAAGAACGATTTTTTATTTTTTACTTATTTATTTTCCATGCAGAATATGAACTAATGATGATCATTGTATCTAATTGTCAGTGTTTTATATAATCATAAAAATATGTAATAAAAAAAAAAAGTTTTCAACAAATTTGGCTGATGATTTTTGACAAAAATAAAAATAAATAAAAACTGATTTGGTAATATAATGGCTGATGATTATCTCTCGATTAAAATATACCGAAAGAGATTATTAGATCATGTTCGAATGTATTTCGCAAAGTTGATAGATACCTTTAGACTAAGTATAGGTCTAATAAGCGAGTTTGGCAATCCTGTTCAACGAGTGTATCAAGACTTACGTAAAATAAGAGTTATGGTTCGGGTACAGCAGCTTCTGCCTAGTGTCTAGGTACTATACTGTATAGAAACGTCAATCGTTATAGTTTTAACGATCTTTTCTTCCTGTGAAAATTCTGTGTGCGAATAACGACACGTGGTTAAGCAACGGTAATTGGCTAATTATTTTTCATTGATGCTTTCTTTTTTTATTTCAATTAGTTTTTTCCTTTTTTTTTTCAATTCTCGACATTATTTTCCGAGTTCGTTTACAATAAAAAATAAAAAATGAATACATATCGTGTATACAAAGAAACGACACAGGAACAGAATAATTAGGGAAGTGAAAACGCCTGCATACAGGCAACTCAGGAGTCGGCAAGCGATTAGCTTGTATCTCGCATATCGCGTGCCGATTGGCTACGTGGAAACAAAACCTAATCGCTTTATGTTTGAGTTGCCTATATGCGCAGGCGTCCTATGAAGCGTTTTAACGAATACTCACGGTATGTATGGTACATACGTTCAGTGCCTGATCGACCTCGATATATGTCGATGTCTGGCGTTTACACGTGCCGCACATTCATGTATCGTCAATCTACGATCCAACTGAACGCATATGTGCGTACATAAAGTATATACGGCAGGTAGATACTATTCTATATACATACATATGTATATCACGAAGCACGAAATAAGAATGAAATCACTTCCTTAATTATTCATACGCGCAGAAAAAGATAAAAAATACACTAAAAAAGATAGAGAGAAGTAAAAAGTGAAAAAAAAGGGGGGGGGGGGAAAGATAAACATTATTTCAATCACGTTTTTCGCCGTTTATAAATATTATTAGTAAAATTATTTAAAAAAATCATCATCATCAACAGTTCCAAATTAAATTATATATCTTTTATTTTTTCTTAATCAATAAATCGATATTTCCACACTCAGGATCAATTTTCCGCGTGTTTTCACCGCCGGAGATCATTGGTAATTTAATGAGGAAGATTCGTGTTCAAATATTAGTTCATTAAGTATAATTACGCTGATCAACGGACTTTGCAAATCATATTCTTAGTCTCGTAGTATGAACTGACTCCGTCAATATTCAGCATTAGCTATAATACGCACGTGGTTTTGAAATATACAATTTTTGGCAGAATAGAGAATAAAATTAACAAAAATTGACTCACCTTCTCCCAACGGCAGCATGTTGCGGTGTAGCACTCGGGCTTGAAGCTGGACTAGTAGCAGTCGAATTTCCCGATGAAGTAGAACAGGATGTAGTATCGCTAGCGGTTGTTCTAGACTGCACACTACTTCGTCTACTAGACTCTTGATTCCTCCCTCTAGATCTACCCCCTGTAAGTCTCCCTCTACCAGGTGATGTAGCGGCAGCATTAGCACCAAAAACTCTATTCGTAGTAGTCGGAGCACTGTTAGGTCTCAAAGTATGAGTTCCTTGGCCAATTCGACTGTTACCATTACCATTGCCATTGGCATTACTGTTTATGTTATTTAGAGAATTACCGTTTGTTTGTGCTGCCAATATCTCAGGTGCTATGAGCGCTATATCCGGCAATGAATTTCTCGCTGTTATTATAACGTCGATATTATTTTGTTGATAATTATTAGACGAGCCTGCAGGGGCTCCGTTTAGATTTAATTCGCGTTCTACTAATTGATCGGCTTCCGGTAAACGGAGATGACGTAAACGTCTCATAGACGCTCTCACCCACGATGTACCGTTAGTATTGTTATTATTGGGGCTTAAATTATTCTGCGGGATTTGATTAGGGGTCGAAATTCTATGGGGTGGACCGGGGCAACCTGGTACTGGTGGAGACTTTGCGGCTGATACACCGCCAGCAGACATGACGATACTGTCAGTTGAATTCGAGGACGTATTATACGGTTGACGCATGCGCTTTGTGATATTACTGTTGTTTACAGAGTTTGTGGAGGGGAGCTCTTCCTCCTCCTCTTCCTCCGACGCCGACGCCGACGCCGACGCCGACGTCGACACTAAAACCGGCGCCGCCCCTTTTTCCGTTCCTTCTGCTACTGCTACTACTTCTTCTTCTTCGTCTTCTTCTTCTTCTTCTTCTTCTTCTTCTTTTCCTTCTTCTGCTTCTTCTTCTTTT
Organism: Tenthredo scrophulariae; assembly: GCA_963978835.1. Classification (NCBI taxonomy): domain Eukaryota; kingdom Metazoa; phylum Arthropoda; class Insecta; order Hymenoptera; family Tenthredinidae; genus Tenthredo; species Tenthredo scrophulariae. The sequence goes on along the minus strand of OZ022228.1, from coordinate 2,552,160 downwards.
GCATGATTCTCCTCTTCTTGTATTCCTACGGAAGAATTGCGTTGCTGTAGCTGAAGCTGTTCTTGTATTATTACAGCTTTCGCTCGCGATGATTCTACTTCCTCAACCCATGACCAATCCACATCCGATGCGGATGACGATGACGATAATCTCTCGGTTGAATCATCGTCTTCTAGTTCCGTTCTGAAGGAGGAGATTACGATTTTTGTCTTTTTCTTTTGTTAAAATTAATATAGGCGGTATAAAAATTAGCCTTTTTATCAAGTGAATTATTAAAATAATTCAAATTTAGAATAGAATTCTTTGTTTTTTATAAACTGAGAAAAAAAAAAAAAAAGACAATTTTTCAGACACTGATTTGTTATACCAGTTACTCATAGTTAATGAATTAGAATGATAAGAATTATTATTTTAGTAGAGTAATAATTTCATCTTGGTTCATCGAGAAATGAGTTTTTCTAATTTGGAAAATAAATTGAGCGGTGGAAATTTTCTCAAGCCCCGTTTTTGTTTTAGCGTTCTCTCTCTCTCTCTCTTTCTCTTTCCCTCTCTTTCTCTCTCTCTTTTCGACAGAATATATAAAAGAATATATTCCGAATTTTTTTTTTTTATATACTATATTTGCCTGGATTTCTCTTATTTATTTCATTTATTTAATCATTTTTTTTATTTCACCTAATTCCATATAATCCGGACGCGCAAATATGACGTAGAATAATTCGGGTATATATAGGTAAGAATATATGCAGCAACGAGAATAATTTTCGAGGAAAAAGTGACTTGAATGCCGTTTACACTGAACAAGAAACGACATGGTTTCTGTTCTCTTTCATTTCTCATAATTTAATTTAATTTAATTTAATTTCTTTTCTGGAACTCGAGTTTCGGTCGTATTTCGTATTTTACGAAATAATCATAAAAAATAATTTTCTTTATATATATATATACAATTATATAGTTATTAAAGTTATTGTATACCTATTTCGTAATTGTCTATTTTTTTTTTTTTTCTTCTTTTTCTTGATTAGAAAAATTCTAATTATCAATCTATATAATAATAGAATAGCTATACGTATGTATCGCACGTTATACCTAGATATAACATAGCGCGAAAGTGTTCTAGTTTCCTATTGCGGTTCAGTTTGCTATCGTCGTTTCTAAGCTCCCGCAAGTATAAATACAAACCTACATTTGTTCAGTATACAGTGTGATTCAGGTTGAACGAACCATATTTTGAGGGTAGATTCCCCGTGAAAATCTACAGAGCGACCAATCACAGAGCGTATAACAGGTCATAAGGCAACGCGCAACTTCCGTTCATGGCCAAGCCATGTCTGTGTCACATAAGCTATCTGCGATTGGTTGACCAAGATCTTCCGTAGCTCGGAAACTGTTGTGCTCCCGAATTTTTGGTAAACAAAATTTAGTCGTAGAATTTCACAAGGAATCTATCCTCAGAATATGAATTGATACACTAATGAGAAGAAAAATAAATAGATAAATGTTTTTTCTTCTTTTTCTTCTTCTTCTTCTTTTAGTGATTTGATTCAACTGAATTACTTCATATACATATACATATTAATTAAATAATCATTAATTATTATCCCGTATATATATACACGTGTATGTATATTGAATTAATGAGTTTTATGAAAATTGAAGAGAAATAACGCGAGAAATAAAAAAATAGATAAATAGCGACGTAATTAATTTATTCCTTTTGTTTTATTGCGTTACATTATTCCAGCTTCAACTACATATACCTACGCGTGCCGCGTTAAATTACGCGTAACAAAACGCGGAATACTTCTTTGGTATAAGATATAAGGTATAAAGGTATATGTATAGTTAGCAGCTTGCTAGTTGCACGCACCCTGAACACCCTTTCCTGCATTTCCTGTTGTTTACGATTAAACTATATAAAGGTATATGTATACATGCATTTATTATATGCACATAGGTATATACTCTTCGAAATATACCCACAGCTGTACATATTACAAACATAATTATATAAGATATTGAAAAATTTACAGATTTTTAACGCCAAAAATTTTATTCGTCACATAATTTGGAGTTGAGAATTTTTTTTTTTTCAAAAAAAGAAGACCGAACTTAAGGTAGATTATATAATATACTATAGGTAAATTGATAATTCTATACTACTCCACACGTGCTATGAAATAATTCGTATAAGTATACGCGTGGTTTTCAAACGCAACTGTTCATCACCCGCACCCACATGTAGGTAATAGGTATTGGTATACCATGTATATATCCAGCTGTCGTATATTTTCGTTACACTTTGTAAATTGCACGGTCTATGAACCTCTACGTATACGTGTTTTATTATGTTGATAGAAACTAGTATGACATATATCTATATCTATGTATAGTTCGTATTCCAGTTCAAGAATGAAGAAAAAAAAAAAAATTACAAAAAAAAAAAAAATCAAAGATCAGTAACCAGCATTAGTAATGTCTAATTTTTTGCTTTTTTTTCAAAATCTGTTTCTTTCGAAATAACGAAATAAAGAGAGAAAGAGAGAATATAATCGTATGTATAATATCCTATCGAATAAAATCTGGCAAAAAACCCAACCCAACAACATTTTTTATTTTTTTTTATACCTTTTTTTGTTCTAAATTTGTTTCCAGAACGATAGAAAACAAAAAAAGAAACAAAAAAAAAAAAATATCGTGCGTAGATATTAATATTCTAATTCAATTATATCGATGGAAAGAATCTTTGAAAACGAAACAAACGAAAGAAATAAAAAATAAAAAATAGGAAAAATTTTGATGGATATTAGATATATTATAAAATGTTGAGAACTCACCTAACCGAGACATCAGATCGTTGTGAATCCCTGTTGCCATTAGAAGTTGATGGTTTTTCGAGGTAATCATTATCGAAAGAATTATATTTATCGAATTTTATATTCGGTCTATAAAATCCCTGGGGTTTGACGACGCCTTCGTTGAATAATTTTCTATCAGATTTAATGATCTGCAAGGATCTCCTGAGTCTTCCATTAGAAAATATGATCCTTTTCACCTCATCGTCGTCATCATCGTCCTCGTAGTCGTTGCAGTCGTCGTAGTAGTAATTTTTATCATTTCGATTTCGATCGCAGGATGTTTTTTTCGAATTTTTAATCGGTCCTCTCAAAGACTGAGACTTAAAAAATAATAACTTAGGATTGTGATTACGATTCGACGACGACGAGGATGACACACCGTTGAGAAATTTATAATCGATTGAAAGGGGCCTCGATATTTTATTTTGTAAATTTTTTGTTACAATTTTCGAACCCAACGACGAGGTAGAACCAGCCAGAATAATTTCCGGACTATTTTCTTCATTTCGAAATTCTTTCCCCCTATTTTCCGTCGCGAATATTATAGGTGAATATTTTTCCTGCATTAAAGGACCGTCCGATGATACGGACCCGTTAATACCGTCCAAATCCTCCTCGTCTTCGTCTTCTTCCTCATCATCATCATCGTCATCATCATCATCATCTTCATCTTCATAATAATGGTAATCAATTTCGGTAAGAAAATTAAACGCGTCGTTTATCTCTCTAGTTTCGAAAGTTTCGTTGGAAATATTATTTCCAAATTCTTGACCATCGAGAGTATTAGCCGCTGCACCATCGCATATAGAATTAGAAACGTATTCCGTTGTGTCTAGCGCGTCTTTACCGGATATTGAAACCTGAACCCCGTCCATATCATCACCGTAATAATTATCATCATTTTTATTTCTAAAACTGGATGTTTCCTTATCGATAACAATTTCTAAATTTTTTGTTATATCTTTGACCCGTTTTATCGTATCGGATGACACAACGTCGATCCTTTTACCAATCGGCATTACCTTATCGTGACCCAAAGTGACCAAAGGAACATCCGAAAGATCTCCCTCCGTATCAATACGATCTAAATTTGAATTTGAATGTGAATTTTCTCCCGATCTACTGTGATTATTATTATCAATATTATCTCCGATTTTTAATATACCTCCTTCGTTTTTATCTCCTATAATTATATCCCGTTTATCTGCATGATCTTCAAAATTTAAAGATAATTTTTCTTCAAGTTTAGGCGGACATACGTCCAACAAATGTTCTTGTTCTTCGTAACAAGTTAACGGTGATGATGAACGGGTACTACTACAACCACGGGATATACTGTTTATGTTTATGCTGCTATACTCATTCACTCCGTTATTCAAATCGATCAAATCACCTTCGTCTATCTCACTTGCAGCCATTTTGTATCCGTGTCGTTTGGTTCCTTGAAAAAGAGAGAAAACAAAGTATGTAATTTTTGTTTTCTTTTTTTCTTTACAATCCAGAAAAAAAAAAAAAAAAAAGAAAGAAAGAAAATCAATTTTCAAAAATAATCATGTTATATCTAAATATATTCGAATTTAATCAATTCTTGTTATTCGTTAAATTCCCCTATACCACTGATTATATATGTATAGTATATACTAGGTATATATATGAAGCTGAAAACATATGACGTCGGAATAAAATGAATAAAAAAACAAAATAGAAATAGAAATAAAATAAAAATGATAAAAAATAAATTTAAAAAAAAAAATGGATTTTATAAAATGTGAAATGAAAACTATAGGAATAAAAAAAAGTTATACATATATTGGCTCACCAAATAGAAAAATGTTTGTTAAAAATTCTCGGATACTTGTGACGGCTGGGGATGACATTATTTATTTTTTTTTAAGTAGTAATAATAATAATAATAATAATAAGTTGAAAAATAATATTATTTTTAATATTATTTAAAACTGCACATAACACTTTGAGAAAAGTAATTTATACGTGAGTAGGTATATGATATAGGTATATGAAAAAATATGAAGGTGTAGTTATAAAGGTAAGTTTTAAGGTAGGATAGGTGAGTGGATATAACGTTCGAAGTTTGAGATGCAACTAAAACTGCGACTAACTAGTAGTAGGTAGCTAGCGTGACAAAAGAATTGAAAATAAGAGTGCACGCGGTCGATGTATAGCATAGTTAAAGGTATATAGGTTTATTCTTCGTCTCGTAAACGGCTGAATGCGTCAACTCATTTAGTATGGTAATTAACATGAAAACGATAAATGGAAGACAGAGAGCTATGGGTAGGCACTACAACGCTCTTAGGCATTTTCTATAGTATGGTATAGTATAACGCGTATGATATGTGCAGTAACGAAAATAGATTGGATACCAAATACTTGATATCACTTAGGAAAAAAAAGAAAAAAAGAAAAAAAAAAAAAAATAGAAATAAAGAAAAAACTAATAGAGAGAAAATATATTTTACTTGTTTTATAATTTTATATACTTGGCAAAAATGAATTTTTTTTCGAATTCAGTCCGAAAGTACGCAAGTCATGGATTTTTATTTTTTTATCCCGCTAATGATCCCATAATAATTAAATGTATTTTTTTTCCACTTCGCATAACTGTCGAGGAGCTGATATTATATAATACGCACATAGGTATACACGAGATAATGTATCAATTAGCAAATTCACGCGGTAGTTCTATGAGGATTTTATTGTCTCATAAATATTATCTGCTACCATTATACTGTTCACCTATGTATGTACGTATATTTAATATTCTTTGATTATTTGACATTTCGAATATATGTACTGTACATACATATATACGGTTGAGAAAACACAGAAACTAAATTAAACTAACACGTGCGATAGTACCGAACTAAACTAAACTAAACTAAACTAAACTAAACTAAACTAAACTAAACTGAACTGAAGTAAGAGAACCGGACACCTACTCAGCTAAATTTAAAGATCTAGACTCGCACTTAAATTAAGACCATCGAATAACTATAAGTCTATAGTTGTGAAAATTTTCCACATTAAAATAACTAAGCGAAAAATTCTTCATTCGATATACGGCTATACCTGCTTCGCTGATTTAGTAAACGTTTTTATAAATAATTATAATAATATAATACCCTGAATATAATAAATCAAAAACTATTATTCTTCTGAAATTATCAATTCCACAATACTCAGATTCGATATTGAATTCCAGTGATAGATAGATAAAAAGAAAGAAAGAAGGAAAAAAGTATTACATTAGAATTAATTTTCTGAAAATAATGCGCGAGCTACGATCAATTAATTTCTCATTGATCGTGAATTTAAAAAAAAAAAGGCTGTATAATACCAGAAATAAAAACGAACGAGTTAATAGGTGGTATATAGGTCTACCTTATTTAAAAGCCTTTTTACTTTTTGGAAAAATGTATTATTTTTCTTTTACTTTTTATGCTATTTTCATATTTTTAAAGTGCGATAGGCAAATTCTGAGAAAACTATGTATATATATCTTTTTGATTTTAGTATGCCAAAAAGACGTATAACCATGTATATAGGTAGGTATATGCCTTTTTTGATATTAGATAGACTATATGCATTGTTATTCGTCAGGTTGGTAACTCGATCGAGTTCATCGAGTTCAAAGTATGTAATGACTACGTCAGCAATTATACCTCCTCGAAATGAATCATCCATTAACCAATGTATTTCTCTCTCTATCTTTCTCTTTCTCTTTCTCTCTCTCTCTCTCTCTCTCTCTGCCTATATATCTATCTCTCGCTCTCTCTTTCACTCGACTAATATTTTTATCTTTATAATTGGTACGCGTCTGCAATGTATATATATACGTATTTTATACGTATTATATATATAGGTATATGTATAACGAGAGTTTCCTCTCAAATCTCCCGCAAGTTTTTAATCAGAAATTATGTCGCGCATATAATATGTATATATTTCTTACACACACGCACACACACGCATTATATTATCGGTTAACAAACCAGAGACGCATATTCCTCCGCCCGCCAAACTTTTCCCCTATAGACGATTTTCTAATTATTTATAAAATGAGTGAATGAATGAATGAGTGAATGAGTAAATAAATAAACGAACGGACGGAATAGATGAAGAAAAGAGAGAGAGAGAGAGAGAGAGAGAGAAAAAAAACTGCTATGGTTGGCTCGTTTCTCAATACTATATATATATTTTTTTTTGTTACATTTCGTTAACAGAAGGTCACTTCATTAATTTTGACCTCTATACCATACATATATACTTATCTTTTATATTCCATATAAGATATATTTAAGTATAGTTAATTATATATATTCCTGTGTCTAACGCAATAATTGTCTTTCAGTTCGTATAATAATACGTAACATTGAACAGTGAAACTAACTTCTTCTCATACATCACGAAAGAAAGAGAGAGAGAGAAGAAAAAAAAAAAAAAAAAAAAAAAAAAGGGGGGGGGGAACACAACATTTCACAGACTTAATAAAAAAAAACCGTCTCACGTCTATCACTAAGATTCTCAATTATATACTCCCCATTTATTCATATCACTATATATATAGGTATGTATATAAGTATTCAAAGTATTATTATCATTGAAATAGGATAAAGTTAAAAAATAATAAAATAAAATATATTTATGTATAGTATACCAAGTTAGTGTATTATTCTTACGAGAATAATTTTTTTTTTTTTTTTAGTCAATCATTACGTAACGTGAAGGAAACTTTATGTTATATAACGCAGTAAATCAATTATTGGTTGGAATTTATCACTTATTTTTACATATTAAAGATATAATACATATGTATATGTATGTATATATATGAGGAGCGATGAATGAAACTGCGAAGCTGTTTATATTTCATAAAATAAAATTAACACATGTATGGTAATGAACTGTCAAAATCAGCTGTTCATATAATCGTGTATGGTATAGCTTGTAGATAATCTATAGTATAATATGGTATGTGTAAATTTTCAAATGGAATTCGCGCAGCTGCCTTTTATTTGTCAGGAAATGCTTAGAAGTTGCGATACGAAGGTATACATGCATGTAATATAACTATAAGCTATAATAAATTAGAAACTAAAAATATATTTGTACATCTAAATATACGTATAAATATATAGTTCGAATGAATTTCAGAATTCTTATACTCGTCGTGTGTGAATTTAAATATATATATATATATGTATGTATATTTCGGATGACGATGAAAAGAAATTTTCCATACGTTTAGTATTAAGATTTCTTTGAATTTCGCATTTATTCATGTGACTAATGCAGCTCATAGTTTATACATATTTCGAATCAATATCCTGCGTGACTGATACGAGTTCAATTCCATGGAAAAAGAACAAAAAACATGAATGATTGAATCGGTTCGGTTTGACCTAGAATTTTTCTTTCTACAATATACAATAGATAAATACAAACCGCGATTCTGACGTCACTCGTCAGGTATAATGTATAATAAATAATGAACAATAATTTTACGAAAGATTAGTCGTGTTTTTTTTTTCTCTCCCTCTCTCCCTCTTTTTGCTATTATTTTTTTTGTTTCGTTGTAATTTAAGTTTCTCGGTAACACAAGCTGTGCTGCCGAACTTTCTCTGAACGGACGAACCCGAAAGCTTTAATAAAACAGCTGTTGGTCAATTCTACGTCATTGCATATGCTCAGTTCAAAACTGGTTATAAAGAAGTTGACTCCTACCAACGTGGTTGAAAAAATTACGATTTGTCAATCACGATTGAGCAATATTATTCAAATAATTCTTCTATCGTATAAATCGCGCGAGTTTATAGACTTTCTATTAAAGGTATAAAGAATAACAAACGAAACTATGAATTCCTAGACCTGAAGGGAAAAAAATCAAAGCATAATCTAATGAATTTACAATAATGAAATTCAATTGAACATGAAAGTTTATTCGAATATAAAAAAAAAAAAAAGAAACAATAGAGAATCATTCGAACCGGGGGAATAATGATAATGGCGGACTTGAAGTTAGCCGCGTGCAAGTCGCGACAAGAATGCACTATTGTAACTATAATCGAAAACTTATGGTTCATTGAATAATAATAATATGAGTATCAAGGAAGAATGATGGCACTTACATCTAAACGAAACAAACTTCGTACACTTAATAAATATCAGATTGCGAAACACATATAAGCAAATGAAACTGAACACAGTTATACGAGATAAACATGTGGTTGAATATGTATCACGTATACATACCTATATGTATGTATGTATACGTATGCGTGTAGCGCACTTGTCAACTACCTGCTGCACGCATTGCATTGGTGCAATAGTGTATAGAATCGGACATGTTACAATGCATCGGACGTTCGCCCCATCGCCGACAGTCGTTACGCGACCTTCAATTGTTTATTTCTATCCTTATTTTCTACCAAAGTAGCAAAAGGTTGTTCCTTTGTTTTCTCACAAACCGTACTCGTGTGAGAATATCGTCTATTATTATCACAATATTACGACCCACATGAATTGGTAATAAAAGAAAAGAGTAACGCTGACACATCACGGTTTTTATTTAACAACAAAAATCCACCCAGAGTATCGAATACCTAATTAATTATCAAATACTCACACATTTGCTCTTGCAGTTTAATTACATCCACGTTATATCCATCCACGATAACAATCACTGTTTACACTTTTCTCCGAAATTGTAATACAACACACTGGGTACGCGACACGTAGGACTGAGCCACACAGCCCAATACTATTGTTGAATACAAAGAGAGGAATCATCAAGTTTAAAACAAAAAACTTCAGTTCAAAATCAAAATTATTAAATATAAGAACGCGGACACATGAACCGCGGACGCCGCTCACGCAGCACTAAAGAATGAGAGGCGACCGTCTCCAGACTCGCGCGACTCGTCGTCTCGCTTTCTCTCTCTCTCTTTCACTCTATCTATGTGCTGTTACGCTTTGAGTGTGTCAGGTGTCTCCTCTCCGCCTCTCGCAAGTCGTCTCTCTCCGTGCGCCGTAACCCCCCGCCGCCAATTCTCTACCATTCGTCCAAGTAAACTTTAAGCCGGCGAGTTTTAAACCCGTAAGGACGAGATTGCCTCGTCGAAACAGCTTTTAGGTATATGATAGTCGACCTTATGTATATGTATTATGGTATACGAACAGACGAACGAAACGACGGTCGGAGACCTGCTGAAACTGAACAGTGGCGTCGCAACGAAGGGCCCCGAGACTCAAGGAATTCGAAAACGAACGTCGAACGATATGATCGATGATTGAATTGAAATAAATATAAATTGTTATAACGAAACTCGGCTTTTGTATTCCCTCATTCTTGTTTGTTGATATCTCAAAAGGGCAAAGAATGAATGTACTGAATTAATGACGAAATCTGAATAACGTATGAAAAGAGAATCGGAGAATTAGTATTTTCTTTACAGTTTCCCTAAACTGAAATGAAAATTTTCGTCCCAACATATTGTGTTATGTATTCTAATTTCATTATACCGTTTCGGTAATAATTAACTTGATATTTAAGATAGACCAGACGGTACATCCGCGTGCGTACAGTAAATTATAACGGTTCTTGCGAAACTGTGTATAGAGCAGGTAAAAACTTGAGATATGTACATATATGTATAGAAATACATATAGGTAAAGTCGTTATCATCATCAACCGGAATTTCGTTTTCAGGAAATAAATACTTTAGATATATATCTTAATACCGTCGACAAGTAGCTTTCGGAAATTTGTCCAATTACTTACCGCAAAATCTTCAGAGATTACTATACATACATAGTATACCTATATTCACCAAAATGTAATGGTAAAGAATCAATCAGCGCTAAATATTGCGAAAAAATTTACTCTATACGTAATGATATAAAATATGTATACATACATAATCATAGATCGATTGATTATCAACGATTTTTTCAATTATTGTAATGTCTTCGACAATAATACTGAATTCAAAAGAAAATAAAATAAACGTAATAAAATTATTATAAGAAAATGAATGGCGGGAAAAGTTGCGTTTGAATCATTGGCGGGATTTTTGGTGTCTTTCGAAATTGTAATATTACGATAAAATTTAATGGTTGTAATTTCTTAGTCTTTTTTCTAAAATATCTGGGTCCAAACGATGTTTGCAAAGGTATTGACCCTCTAAAAAAATCACCGGTATTTCATAGCGGTATAAATTATTATAATTTTCATTTCCATTAGCGGTGATGTCGATTTGTTCTAACTGATAACGACCAGCGAATCGATTTTTCAATTCTTCTTTCACCACATCACATAACGGACATGGATCCTTTGTGAATAACGTTAATTTTGGCGGCGATGATATTCTGTGAGACCTATAGATCAAGATTATAGGTGTAGATGATTTCCCACCTCTTTTTTATTATCGAAAATAAAGGTAGAAAAAGAAGCACTACGTATATCGCAATGTTTGAGAAAACATCGTACAGAGCTTTACTGTCAAATATATAGGATTTGTTTTTCACAAATTACGGAAAGCACAGCTTCATAATTTATTGATAAAAATATTTAATAATATTTATATCACAATAACAACATTGTAAAAAACATGAAAAATATATGATATAGGTGTATAAATGCAGTTAACAATCGTTCGATTAATAATTATAATTACCAGATAATTATAATGAGGAATAAATCGAACTCTTAGATAAACGTTATTTCAAATATATTGTATTCAAATTTATGGCTTCGAGTGGAATATTCAAACTAGATTCAGACTAATTTTACTTATATATTTTTTACATTATAGTCTCGAGTCATTTTATGTATTCGATCATCAAACGCGTTTTGAGTTTCAGTCGTTAGACGAGGCAGATAAATGCTAATCGTATTTAAACTGATTTGAGCCAAGTTCTACATAAAGAAACTTACAATTTTTCAATTAAAATTGAAGACGCTCCACCCCCTCCGTTACAGATCGAAGCAAGTCCTTTCTCTCCGGGTTTTAATGCGTGCACCAAATGGACAACCAGTCTCGCTCCGGACATACTGTAATTTCAATGATTTAAGATTTGTATAAAGAAGATATTGGATTGATTAAATCTAGGAAAATTAATAAATTTCACAAGCTTCATTGCAGAGGATTAAATAATTGGTCTTACCCGATCGGATGACCGAGGGAAACGGCTCCTCCGTGGATATTAACTTTGCTTGGATCGATATCTAGGATTTGTTGGTTCGCAAGAACGACGACGCTGAATGCTTCATTGATTTCCCACATCGTAATGTCGTTTTTATTCACTCCAGCCCGCTCCAGCAGCTTGGAAAGTAAAAAGAGATTATAAAACCAAGATTCGTGACCACAAAAAAGCCAGAAATGATATTCAACTCAAAGTTTTTGTCGAAAAAGTAAAAAATATTGAACGAATGCTCTTTAGATGGAGATATAGATTCACCTTGGGCACAGCCAGGGATGGTGCGATAGGAAAGTCGATAGGGTCGGTCTCAGCATCTTGAAACGCAACCACTCTTGCCAAAGGTTTCAAATTCAATCTTTTCGCATTGTCAGAAGTGGTTAACACCAGCGCTGCAGCTCCGTCATTTAGCGTAGAAGCATTACCAGCTGTTACGGTTCCATTTTCTTTCTTAAATTCAAAGAAAGACTAGATTCAGACACATAGAAAGAAGTATTTATCCTTTTCATCAACTTAAAATTAAGATTTTATGAAAAAACGACGTTATTTCAAACAGGTTAACAAACATCTATGTATCTGATGAATCATGGAAGTCAAAGCTAAAGGCTTTGGGTCTTTTTACCTGGAATACGGTATTGAGTTTAGAGAACTTATCAAAGTTCACTCTTTTGTACTCCTCGTCTTCAGAAAAAACAAGATCAGGCTGTCCCCTTTTCTGCGGTACATTTACTGAAACGAGTTCATCTTTGAAAACATTTTGTTCATAAGCAACCGCACTACGCTTGTAACTATTTATGGCAAATTCATCCTGTTGCTGACGAGTTATCCCCAACTTTGAAGCAGTGTTTTCAGCACAATTTCCCATATGAAATTTGTTGTAAACATCGGTAAGACCATCCAAGACGATTCCATCCTGTTGAGAAAATTGAAAAAAAATTGATAACAGCTCCTTGTGAAAAACAGCAGGATGGATTAAGTCTTTAAAAATCTTATGCGGTATCTCTTTAAATATAAAAATTCGATTTTTGTTCGATGAAATACTTTCAAATGAATAAAATCGAGGAAAAAAATAAACAAATAGATTGGATATCGAACTTTTTCGGAACAATCAGTCATTCATAAGTGTTGCAATTTGGTGCGAACAGGATTTCTTATCTTGGGTATAAAAGATAATGATTGTAAACAAGTTACAACATTTTTTACACCTCTATTTTTAAACCGCCGTAAGTTGTCTCTCCCCTTTTCATATACAACGGCACATTGGACATAGACTCCATTCCTCCAGCCAATACAACGTCTTGATGACCGCATTGCAGAGCTTGCGAAGCCAGCATGACGCTTTTCATTCCGCTCGAACAAACTTTATTTACAGTTGTACAAACTGTTGACTTTGGGAGACCTGATGGAGAAGAAAAAGGACAGATATCTTTATCGATGTTTCAAGACGTCGAAAGATGAAGGAATATCGTATTCCAAAAACCGAAAATAAATCAGACCTGCAAAAATCACAGCCTGTCTTGCCGGTGCTTGACCCTGACCGCCTTGGCACACATTGCCCATGTACACCTCAGATATCTGGTCTTTGGAAAGACCAGAGCGCTCGATAGCTGCCTAAAGATTAAATAAATCAATAATAAATTTACCAAGAAATCCTTGCGATTTAATTTCTGTATCAGTAGCTAAATTACTATTTATATATTAATTTCACCTGTATAGCGACTGCCCCAAGTTTTCCTGCTGATAGAGGAGATAGAGATCCTCGAAAAGATCCCATCGGAGTTCGAGCGGCGCTAACGATAACAACATCGTTTAGATTTATCTTTGAACTAAAGGCTCGTGAATTTGATGCTAACGTCTGTAAATGATGCGAAAAGGAGGTTATGTTTTCTATCATGTTAAATCAAACCGGTAATAACAAGAATACGATAAGTAAAAAATAAGAAAATCTTACGTAATAATAATGACGAGAATATTTTTAGTCAAATATATTATTCAAATATTGAAAGTAAAGGATAACAGGTATGTGTAATATAAAGTTGAATAAAAACGTATTATACCTTGGTTATTTTGAACATTTTTACGGATTGTACGGTGTTAATTATTGTGTATAAAGTATAAAATAAAAGACTCTTTCAAACCGTTCGAAATGTTCTAAACTAAATCAGTTCAAAAATCAACTAGATACGTGAGTTCATTATTTGCGTAATATTCATTTGTTATCAAAAGGTCAACAGAGTACAGACCCGGGACAGCTGACGCTGCTCGAGTTTTACTATAGTTCGTTTTGCTATGTATAGATAACTACGCATGCGCCTTGCAATTCGTTCCATGAGGATTTTTCCGTCTTAACCTAACCTAATCTACCTAGTCTGACCTAGTCTAACCTGTCTTCTTTGTTTTGAATCATTACATGGAATTCGAATAAAATGGCGGCACGATGTTGATGCTATCGTGGCTGACGATGGATGATATATGGAACGATGACGCCAAAGCCTAATTACTATCTCATTGATTATTCATTGTTTATGTAATGTAAAACCTACATGCATCCATGAATCAGCAATGAGCTGATCTTCAATAATAGATACATACGTTGAGAGAGTCTATCGCAATACATGAATTATAATAAAAAAAAGAAAAAAAAGAAAGGAATCTTGTTTGTCAACTGAATGTATTTTATAGTTATATTTACAAGGTTACCCATAATATCCACTCTTATAAAACAAAATAAAAATATTCATACATACATACGAAATTTCAAGTTTCAACTTTTAAAACAAATAAATTTAACTATCGACATATATCGCAAGTTCGCCATCCGAAAATCTCGCAGTAGCTTTTTGAGTAAATATTTTGACGAAAAGATATGAATTTTATTCAAATTCGAATCTAATAGTATCTTATTTTTAAATATCGGATACCCAAGTATTAATTATTATTTCCAATCTCGGGATTTTTAGTTTTTATTCAAATTCTTTGAAACCATTATTTATTCATAGGTTATGTTCTTCGATCGAGGTGTATCCCAGCCTACAGTGAAGGCATACACACACATATATATATAATAGTCTCGTGACGATTGACGAGTGTGTGGTTTATGCTGTCCCGAAATGTCAATAAATTTATAAAATTGATCGTTTATAGTGTTAATGTCATGGTGAAAAATGTCCATAAAATATTATTCCCAATCTACATAATCGAGGCGAAATAATATACCTGGTGAAAATAATAATCATCTGCTTACTATCTCGTATATAAGTGTTATAAACGAGATTATGAACGTCGAAGAGAATAGGTTAAGAACGTTTTCAGATTGGCCTGGAAACGCGGCCGTAGATTACAACCGTATAGCTAGAGCCGGGTTCTATTATACCGGTAGGAGTTTAGAAGTTCAGTGTTTTTTATGCGGTGGTAAAATATCGGAATGGAATTACGGCGATCAAGTAATGGCCCGACATCGTCAGGTGGATCCAAACTGTCCGTTTGTTTCAAATCCATCAAACACTTGCAACGTACCGTTGGTTTCATCACCTAGTATAATATCATCATCTTCTACCTCATCTCCCCAAAATATTACGAATGAAATATCTGCGGTTAGATCCGCCTCTTCACGTACACAGCAGCCCGTCGTTGAATACAGAACAGAAGCCCAAAGACTAAGATCCTTTGAAAATTGGCCCGTGCCCATGATCGTATCACCCGAAAGCCTTGCCAGGGCGGGTTTTTATTATTTACAAGAAGGCGACATGGTAAACATATTTTCACTCCTTTTTATATTGAAAAATTTCATTTTCACAATAAATTTTCCTCAAATTGATATACCGCAGTATCTTGATTCAGTCGATTATCTATTTATTATGTATTAACTTAGGTGGAGTGCGCCTTCTGTCGAGGAGTTGTTATAAAGTGGGAACCGGGCGACGATCCAGACAGAGAGCACAGAATCCACTTTCCAACATGTGATTTTTACTTGCATCGAGACAACGCCGAAAGTATGAAATATTTACGAGCATTAGGAACGGAGCTTTGATATTGTTTTATTAAAATACAGTACAGCGTCGATTATCCCAATGA
This sequence comes from Tenthredo scrophulariae, assembly GCA_963978835.1. NCBI lineage: Eukaryota > Metazoa > Arthropoda > Insecta > Hymenoptera > Tenthredinidae > Tenthredo > Tenthredo scrophulariae. The sequence goes on along the minus strand of OZ022228.1, from coordinate 2,536,006 downwards.
ATTGGGACTGGGCACCCTTCGGATATTCGAAAATTCGGATTACCAAACAGCAATATTCTGCAGGCGAAAAAACACTGATTTGTTCAATTTTGGATTATTAACTTCTCGGATAACCAAATCGTCATTCGGATAATTGACGTTACCGACAACTGACGTTTGGATGATCGAGGCTCTACTGTAATTTTATTAGATTATTAAATCTGATTGACAAAATTAAACGGACTAAATTGGATAAGATATTATTAAAGAAGATGGCACTGAAATTAACATATACGTAACGTTGAGTATCGTATAGCAATAGCAGAGTTAATTATAACTGTTCTGGCAATGTCACCGAGCTGTATATTAGCTGACGTAAATTCAATCTTGTTATTATTGAGTCTTTTTTTACTGAGAACAATTCTGCAGATGGGTCAAGGTAACTTGATTGAAGTGATTTTGTCTGAATTTAGTTAGAATAAAAAAAAAAATATTTGGAAAGCTGGAGAGGCAGATACTTTCTCTGGAGTAATGAAACAGATAAATTACGAGCAATTCAGAGCTGAGTAAAACCTTGTGATCTTGCTTTTTTCAACATAGCAGTGTCTGCCGAGAAGGTCGAGTTGGGAAATGTTAAACTAGCTCCAGGCGCTGGCTCCGATCTCTCGGAGCTTGGTATTCAAGCTCATACTGCGCCTCGGCAACCAAAACACGCGACTTACGAAGGTAGATTGAGAACCTATCAAGGATGGCCTGAAAGCTTGCGACAAACTCCTCAAATGCTGGCTGACGCTGGTTTTTACTATGTCGGTAAGTTCGTTGTATAGTTTGTTTATTTCCTCTCATTGGAGTGGATCTAATTAATATGAGATTATCATCGCCGCGTATTTTCAACAGGAGTCGAGGACCAAGTCAGGTGCTTCTACTGCGACGGAGGATTACGTAATTGGGAAGCAACGGACGATGCGTGGACTGAACATGCCAGATGGTTTCCAAGATGCGGATTTGTATCCTTAGTTAGAGGACAAGAATTCATTAAACATTGTATCGACAATCGACCGCCATTGGATCCATCGGTATTGAATAATTCAGCCATTTTTTACGATTTTCAATTAGGCCAAGTCACAGGAACAGAAGAGAGCTGTTTTTATGTTCTTGTATCTATTCACTGGATTTCTATTTACAGATATTCATCGGAGTACCAGATAACGGCTCTGGCGATGTAATAGAAACTCCTCTACCTTCGCTATCGACTGCAGCTCCGCCCATTGTACGAAATGTTACAGAGGCTGAGATCGAAGAATTACTTAACACACCTCCGGCAATGGTAATGATATAAGAAAACATGGAATAATGGTCATATTGCATGAAATGATCTAATGAGGAAACCACACAGTAATTGGGATTTTAGTCGACACTGATATCACGTCATCACTTCCTAGAAGCTGTGGTCTCAAATTCTGAGAACGGAATGAATAGCAATATGACACAACTTCCAACTTATTTTTTATGAAATGTTTTAACACGAGATATGAACATGACTGAACGTGAAGCTAGCTAAAAATTGATTACGTAGAATCTAGAGTTTGAGAAAATGTGAAATGAATTGTTTATTTCTTTTGGAATTTCAGGCAGCTTTAGAAATTGGATTACACGTTGGCAGAGTTAGAGTAGCGCTGAGGCAAAGAATGGAGCAAACCGGCATTCCATATACAAATGCCGATCAGCTTATCGAAGATGCTTTACATGTACAATTTAGAGAAGATGATAGCAGGTGAACTCAAGATTTCAAGACTGAAGAAAAATCTTTTGCTGTTTCACTTATAACATTTTCTATTTGTTTATAGGTCTGATCTTCACACCCCTGAATCCCCGTCGGCAGAATTAACGAATCTATTAAATCGAGTCATAGCAACGAGGACAATCGCCGACTCAGATAGTCAAAGCGAACAATTAAACGGAGAACAAAGAATGCAGGAAAATAATTTGCAAGGCATTGATCAAAATGGCGATACTATTATAAATCCTACATGCAACGAAGCCGCGGAAGGAAGCCAGAGACGGAAAAATACAATGACCGATGACGCTTCGGGTAATTTATAAACTCTTTTACTATTTAATTACCAAATTAAAACAGAATATTTTATTTTCGATATTTTTATTCTGATCTATAGTTTCGTTGGAGGAAGAGAATAGAAGACTAAAAGAAGCTCGATTGTGTAAAATCTGTATGGACAGGGAAGTGGCGGTGGTTTTTTTACCCTGCGGACATTTGTCAACCTGCGTACACTGTGCTCCATCTCTAAAACACTGTCCAATGTGTAGACAAGAGATCCGAGCAACAGTTCGCACCTTTTTAGCATAATTTAAATTTAAATCATACGTTGATATTCCCACCAAAATTATACACCTTTTATAGCGTTCTATTTTATTTTATTTTTGTTTTGCTGATTATTTACAGCACTTACATACTTATTATACCAGGTTGAAAAGTTTTACCATTTTTGCCTAGTGCCCATCAAATTCTACGCAAAAAATAATTTTGTTTTTTTGTTTTTTAGGAATTAATTAATCTCATCTTCTATTTATTAAAAAAAAAAAAGCTTTGTATTTTTTTGTTGCGATCTAAAAAATATTATTGCGATCAGTTTTAGTATAGAGAAAAACAAATCTCGACAAAAGTATACCATATCTTTCTGAGAATAATCTTTTCAATTGGCTTGCAAGAGTACAAATAGGTACTTAGATCCTAGTTGCCGGTTCATCGGTATGTCAATGATCTATATCTCGCAGATTATAACGATCATGCAGGTGTTTGTTTATCTGTGAGAAATTGATTATAGGTTTATTATTAATTTTTAGGAATAAAAATCGACTATACTGTAAACTGTAAACTGTAAACTGTGTAGAATTTAAGAAAAGAAAAGCAAAAAAGAAAATCTAAATCTGTTCCATAGTTTTAAGAATAATAACTTGTTAACTATACTAACTTATCGTACATAATCAAGAACCGATATGCTCTATTTATTTTTTCTGAGATATTTACTTATTTATTTTGTTGAATAGATACTATATTTAATGATACTATTAAATGTTGAATGAGCTGAAAGCTGAATAAAATCATGTACATTAATCCAGAGTGTCATTCATTACATTATTTCCGTTCTGATTAGTTTTCATGTTAACGATTGAATGCTTAGAATTTTAGACCGTAAACATAGCTTTCCTTGAATTTTACTTCTCAAGGTGTCATTCAGCGATTGTATATCTTAACAGTTTGATAATTGAGATAAGATAAATGTGAAGGAATAGTACAGAGCCAAATACGTATGTCTAGTTTTCACTTTTTCACCAAAACTTTAGAAATTATACGTTAGAAATTTTAAAAATTACCTGTTTAATGACCAACTATAAACATGCTAATAACAAGTAGTGAAAAATTGTCAAGAATTTTCATCTTGCATAATAATTGATTGTAAATTAATGTGAATTTGAATGACAATCTTATGTTGTAATATCAATATTTCGTTAATAGATGTGTAAAAACAGAAGATATGAATGAGATTAAATACCGTTAATTGTTTGTATTATTTTTCATAGAAAATAGTATTTTCTGTTTACAATACACGCGATTTGTTCACGACGAGAATACGTGATAATCCATTCGGATGTTTTATACATGTTCATAGATGATTATATCGATGTAACGATAAGCGAACGACGCATATAACAACGTCCCGTGGCAATTCGGTTACCATTAATTACAGTTACGCTGCGGCAGTGGAAGCAGATTGAACTGGATCCCGTTCGTGTTAAAAAAACGTTCTGATCGTCGTTTTTTTTGCCTGATGTGATCGGTATGTGAAATTATACTATATTTCTATAACTATAGTCATTCTTAAATTGATTCATTTTCAATTTAATATTCATAAAATTTTACGGAGATAATATTTGAAAATAATTTATATTAAATCGAATTCGAGAATCTTTTGCGATAAAATAGTAGTTCTCGACTTGGGAGAAAAAAAAAAACAAAATTCAAGATATTTTAAACGGCCTTGAATTTTTCCGATACTAAGTATAGATATCCTATAATTTGGGCATCGGAAGTTTTTTAAATCCCCCAGTATTAAAAACGGTTTGTTGCATAAATTTATAGAGGTTGTGTTGCGTACTCGCTATGATGTCATAAAAATTCTTCTTTTCTAGAGTTCGTATTATTCTGACCCGGATTTAAATTTATTTGAACTTCACCGCGCTCTCTGTAAATACTAAAGTAGTACTGCGGTATTTAGAGACGAGTATATCTAGCAGATGATTAAATCGATATTTCTTAATGTATTATGAAATGATACGTGAAAATAATAATTGGTGTGAAATTGGGGCTGAGAATATCTCGAATAAAATGATATAACAATAAAGTAATGTCGTGTAAAGGTGGAAGCACACAAAAGTCCATAAGCCATAAGCAGAAAGCAGAAGACATAGCGCATGCGCATCACTTCGCTTTCACTGCAGATCCTATATCTATATCTAAGGTTATGCATTCTGCTCATGGCTTATGCACTTCTGTGTGCTTCCACCTTAACACATCATCCGGAAGTATAATAATAATAATAATTCTATGAAAAATGGTAACCCCCGTGACGACATCCGTGGAATTATAGGCATGCGCGACTTCGCGAAGTCAAAAACACGTATTGTTAATTTAGTTTATAAAATTCATTTTAGCGCCTCGCAGTTACAATTAAAAACTTGCGATTGTAACATGATACTGAGATTAACGATAGGCGCGATAACGATACCGGATTTTACTTTCGGTGCTGCAATATTGACGAAAATATGAAACCCTTATCTTTTATAAAGCTAATTACCAGGCGCCAACGCCTGCTCGTGATAACACATACAGAGAGATCAAAGCGTCGGCCTGAAATAAACAGACGAAAAACCTGGAGTATGCCGAGTTGGCTTTGACTTCCGTTCGGAAATTCATGATCATGATGTTTTCCATATCTATAACACCACATATGGACGGACGCGGTTTTGAGATATTATGGTCATTCCTCCTGTAATATATAGAGGAAAAGACTTTAGTGACGTAGGTTTTTTTCTCAGATAGGCATATTCCATTGTCCAACGCAACTTTCATAATAACGTCATTTTACATAGGTATATAGGTATATAATAACATCACATATAATACGTATATCTATCCATAAGGGAAAGGGGATCACCACTTAATAGTCAAGGGCGATGGGTACATACTCAAAATTAGCTCATTGTCATTTCTATAGAATTGGTTACACATTCGGACTCATCGACTTGTTAGTCGTCTGACGAATACGTATTAGCATATGATATTATTATTATTATCAATATATACCCGCCCACAGTATCATAGATAATTCAGTTTCAACAGAGGAATATTGTGACTTTCCGCTTATATTATGTTGACTGTAATAATTTTCGATTGCGTAGACGCCTCTGGTCAAAAGTCACTGAAGTTGAAGTTGCCTTTGTTATCGCAGGGAAATAACCGTCAACTCCCTCTAATTTCCCAAGCGACTAGCGTTGAAATGCAGGCACAGTTAAACTCGGGCTGTCCGGTGTTGTGTGTCTCGCGTTTCGGAAGGCTGATATATTTTTACTGCTTTTCTTCTCAATCGAGGTATAGGTTTTTCTTTTTTTTTTTAACTATACATATAGTATATCTATATATGTTATCTTCACTTTCATAAATAAGTCAGGTATGGGTGTACGCATAGGTTATCATAACCTCACATAATCATTATAATTAGTGAAATCGCAAATTTGATATAAGATACACATAATACAGCTGTTAAATAACGATTTTACTACAAGATAAGAACCTCCGTCTCGAACAATTTTACCCTCGATAATAATCGTGCTTTCTAATTATAATTTGAAAGGTTATCTGTCTTTAAAACCGCAGGCGACGTGTGTTGCGGTTGAAATTTGTGGGATAAAAAATTTTGCGACTCAAATTTTTAGCTACAGCTTAACCTCCAATTAATAATCGCAAACTCTTCGTCATTGTCATCGAGATTGATGATTAGCATTAATCTATAACGCATTATCTAATACGGGTCTTGATAACAGATTATTATTATTATTATTATCGAAAAAAAAAGAAGTTGAACGGCCCTGAGTTCCAATCAAAATATATCTGGCTTGAGTTTCGAATTCCCAGATGGTATCTATACACCCCTGTGTTTTCGGATTTCTTAGATCGCTGCAATTACTGAATCACAGACCTTATTACAGTGACCGCGTCGGCCGTCGGGTTTCTTGTCACGAAGCCTTTGTACTTATCAGAATTGTGTGCGAGTGTGTATGCGTGTGACTCAGCAACGATGATAAATATATCGATTGGAATATTCCGGGACAGAAGTTGAGAATTTCATAGATCTATTGTATACTTTCGGGGACATCGGTGTACTTCCGGGACTGTTCTGGAACTCTTTATATGTTAAACGCATAGTTTGGAGACAGTTCCAACAAATACGTTACTGGGGCCTCAATTTACTTTGTATACTGATCGCTCACTATAGGGACCATATCACACACACACAAATGCTAAGACACACCCGGTGGTTGTCTCAGGACCGTGATTAGGCTCCCAAAAAGTGACCGTCCCTGAACTGAGCTGTTAATATGTCTATATTATGTTGGCAATGTAAATAGCTGAGCGGCTGTTCATATAATTAAAAAAAAAAAAAACACTAAGCTTCTATGCGAGAGGCTATGTACGAATTCACTAACACATTGATAAAGGTCGACAAAGTTGATACATCCATTATAGTATACTTTGATCACGCGGATATCTTCTGTACAGTCCGTAGTGCAAGAGCTGACGATAAGTCAAATGAATATACATATAGGTATAAATGTATATATAAGCATGAATGTGTTCTTCTTGATTATTTTAATCTTTTACCGGGAAATTCGCTCGCTCAAATATACATATGACGAATCGTTCAATTGATAAATGGTCTCATTGCTTTGAGTATTTCATATTACATATCACAAAGAAACCCCACGGACGAATGCGGTATGCGGGAAATTACACAAACGTGTTTCAAAACCAACACAACGTAGATATATGTATACTCAACATCCTGTTCTATGTATAGATAGAGCATTCCAGGCTCGGCTCAGCCTGCAGCTTGGGTCCGGTTTTTCTTAGAAATACTATGCGTAGTACTATGAGAAAAAAAGGACGAATTTTTGTTAACTTCGAATCCCTTAGTTCCTCCTAACTTGGCCAGAAGACTACACGATTTTGAAATATTAGAAACTTCCCGATTTATGTAATATCAAAAGTCACACGGGAAAGTTGTGTTCTATGCCTCCTTCCTGTTTAATTGTTTACTTACTTTAATACGAAACCGAAACACACATTGTTGCCAACGAAACTAAACATCGAATATAGGTAGAATGAGAATTTTCGAATTTAGAATAAATATGTAGCTGTAAAAATTCACGGAACTGGTTTCTTTGCTCTGAAACAAAATTAAAAAAAAAAAATTGTTTACTTATGTAAAACAGTAGGGATATGATTTATTACATAATAAGAGAATTCGATTTATTTGTTTCGCATTGAACGGAAATGCCTGGGGGGGGGGGTGCTAGGTAGGTAGGTAGGTAGGTAGTAGTAAAGAATTGGGCGATAAACGAAAACTACATGAATGATTATGCCGTGAGAGTGGAATAACGTGGCAACGTCGCAGATACTTCCAGCATAGTCGTCACAGATCGAAAGCAGCCATAGCCGCCTGCCCGCGCGTTCATTCTGTTTTCTGTTACGCCAGGTTGTGTGGAATGTGTGTGTGTGTAGTAGCGTTAATACTTCTCCAATGAGAATGTATTCACCTACACTATAATAAACAGCCTGAAGCGAAGCGAAGCGGCACGGCGCCTCTCCCTCGACTCTCTGGCAGTTGGCCTGCTGTACGAACTCTGCGCCGCTTTAGGGGCCTCGTATTCAGAAGTTACATACAGACCCAACATGGCAGTTCTCGAAACTTTGTGACTGTGTTCCGTGTTTAAAAGCGTATTATAATTGTTATCGTTGAAAAATCAACTACGGAGATATATACACTCACTATATCAATTTTATAAGCCTCAATATTTTCCGTGAGTTATTTTGCTAATGATTGCTGCTAATCCACAATCTTAGTACTTTTATCTTAATTACACAGTGTCGTATTATCAAGCTAGACTTATGCCTCAATAAATTGTCCGTTTCTTCATCGTGTGGTGGCCTTGTTGCGGTGCTGGCTTTACCCGACCCGACATTGACGCAGTACAAACCCATATACATACATACATACCATATACAAACGTGCATGTATGCGCGATAGGATATTCCTTATATAGCTTCAGAAAATAAGCACTTAAACTCGATCAAAAGTCTCTCAATATTTTATTGTAATTAACTACATTTCGCTTTGTGATTATTCATCGTCCCGCTCGCTCGTTTTATTTATTTTTTTTCCAATAAAAGGTATAATAGGGCATTCAGAATGATGAGTTTAATCGTATCCTTTCAAGCAGCTGGTTCAAGCTTATACGGTTTATAAATTCGATAAGATAATACGAAACTCGACTTAACCAGAATAATAAATTATTATATTTTTTCGTAAATAAATTCTTATCACAATACGTTTTGTTATTATCAACCGACTGCTTTCTTTCGTATTCCGCAATTCAATTGTTCTATTTTTAATTCAATTTTTTTTTCTTTCTTTTGTTTCTTTTCATTTCGCCATGAAAAACAATATTGTGTATATCCATACAGAGAGATTAAACCGTGGTTCACACTCAGTCAAAGCCAACTCGGCACACTCCAGGTTTTTCGTCCGTTTATTACAGGCTGGGCGTCCACTTTTTTTTTTTTTTTTTTTTTCCGAATCGTCTTCCGAAAGCAAATCAATTCAACCAGAGAAAAAATGCAGATGGTTGGCCTGTAATAAACAGATGAAAAACTTGAAATATGCCGAGTTGGCTTTGACTGAGTGGAAACCAACGCTTTAAATTAATCTCTCTCTATATTTTTTGTTTAATTCCAGTTGTTTGCTCATAGGCGCATGGATTGACCTGCCGTTATGAAATCTATAAAATTTTCTTCACTATTATTTTCAGAGTTCAAATCATGAGGCTTCAATAAAAAAAAAAAAGAAAAAAAAAAAGAAAAAGAAAAGAAAAAAGAAACAAGAGGAAAAAACAGCGCAAAAGAAAAGGAAATAATTGATTGAAGAATTTCCTTAGCAACAGAATTACCGATGGCGGCCGATCTATGTGCAGCCCGCTACCAAGGTCATCGCCAGTCAGATTTACCGCCGTACAGAGAGTATACCCCTAGACATCCACCCCCACGTCAACACCATCATCACGACGAAATAGATGATAGAAGTCAATACCGTTTTGAAACAGCGCGAAGAAATAGCTTTGCAAATTGGCCTGTGCCATTCATGGATCCGTTTAAATTAGCCGAAGCTGGATTCTATTATACAAATGAAGGAGACAAGGTGAGGTGCTTCGAGTGCAGAGTTGAAATTTGCAAATGGGTAGAAGGGGACGATCCTAAATTCGAACACCAAAGATGGTCTGAGAGGTGTAGATTCGTTAGAAAAATACCATGCGGTAATGTGCCTGTGGGAACCGATCTAGCAGATGTTCCACCTCCTCTACCGAGGGCAAGAGACGTTTGCGGACCTTATGGAATTGATATAAGACCTGAAAGTACTAGTGGGTGTTGCTCGTCTTCTCCTAATTTCCAACACTTGAGTACGGCGCAATTAGGAAGTTGGGGTATCGGTCTTCCCAAAGAACCACAACATCCACAATTTGCTAGCAGAGATACTAGGCTTAGGACTTTTGAATTTTGGCCAAAATCTATGAAGCAAACTAAGGAGGAGCTGGCCGATGCTGGTTTCTTTTACACCGGTAAAGGAGATCAAACACTTTGTTATCACTGCGGAGGCGGGCTTAAAGATTGGGAGCCGGTAGACAACCCATGGGAACAACACGCCTTATGGTTTTCAAAATGCTATTATCTTATTACCGTCAAAGGACAGGCATTCATCGATCAGGTCAAGGGGCTTACAAGACCGGAACCCTCAGTCGAGGTGATTGGTTAAACATTAGATAGTTTACTTGGATGAATTGTTTCCTATATTTAAGATATGAATAGCGAGGTGATGAAAAACATTTCATTAACTGATATTTTATCTTTCAGGAAACGAAAAACCTGGTCTTGCCAAACTACATAAAGAAAGTTGAACAGCCGATGGAAATTGAAGAAACTACAAGTGAAACACCGTTAGAGACGGGGAGACGTAAGAGCATAGATAGCGCATACGGTAGTCAAGAAACTGAGGATAAACGTATGGACGATGGAAGACTGTGCAAAATATGTTACACCGAAGAATTGGGCGTTGTTTTTTTGCCCTGTGGTCATATGGTGGCGTGCGTTAAGTGCGCGCCTAGTCTAACGACTTGCGCTGTGTGCAGAGAACCCTTTAAAATGACAGTTAGAGCATTTATTTCATAATATCGCATTTACGCGGAAATAAGCCGCAACTTTTTTCGCTCAATGAACCTTCCAAAACCCGATTCTATGATGTATTTTTGACATTCTCACTAATAATTGCTTTCCTTACATTTTCCGCATTTGTGTCTTCGTATGAGCCGCATTCGTGTATAAGCCGCACTCGGGTTCTGGAGGTTGAAAGAGCGGGAAAAGGTGCGGCTTATTTCCGCGTAAATACGGTTAATGGTAGGTGAAATATATATGTGGATACTGAAAAATATATTTTTCAGGGGACATGACTCTTCTGATCACTATCAGTCAGGAGGCACTGCTAATTAGGGTTTGAAAACGTTGACTCAATTTTGAATTACGATTTTCAAATCATTTTTATATTTAAATTTCTTTGTTTGCCCAAGCTTGCTTCTTGGGAGAGGAAGAGAACTTCTTTTTTCTTTTCGTAAGTCTGTTTTTTTTTCTTTTCATTTTTTGTTTTTAAACTTGCGATTACTGAATATAATCTAAGACTCGAGCTCATTGTAAATAGTCGCATATCAACATATTAAAAAATTAAGTATCATTTTAACTGAGAAATAGTAAAGAAACTGTGGCGTTGAATCAATTTCTTTCTCATACTAGTAATTACTATGTGATAAAAATTCGTTAGTGCCCCTGGCTGAGTGTTGATAAAAATCTGAATAACACCAACACTGTAAACTAAACCGAAAAACACCATACGGAAAAACGCCCCCTATTCCCGTTCCATATGCTTTAGAGCTGATCTATATATTATTAACCTTGTAAAATAGCCAGAAATATTTAGGAACTAATACTAATTGAAACGTAAATAAATCAATCTATCATATTTTTTAGCTATCTTAGAAAATATAATAATATTAATAATCCTAAAGAATAATAGGGAATAAGAAATGAGAAATGAGAGATGAAGAAAAGAAATAAAGAAAATTCTCAAATAGAATCGAAGCAAGTTTCATGTTGAGTTTTTTCTTTCTTTTTTTTTTTTGTTAATCTTATTCCTCATTTTATTCATTGTGTAACGATAGGACGATTTTTTTTTTTTTCTTGTTCAAACTATAGATCCGCGCGTAAGTCTGAACAATAAAATTTACTATTGTTTTTTCTCTCTACCATAAGACTCACTCAATACAGTCTGAAACAGTATTATTCATTTGATGTGTATGTGTAATGTACTGAACATAAAATTTGTTGTCGAATAAGATAAATCTAAATTAAATTCTCAAGGCACTTCCTTTTTTTTTTTTCGTCCGTTGTATCGAGTTACACCTATACCTTTTTAAACATCTATAAATCAGATTTATATACTTGTGTATGTTGAAAAAATGATCTCTTTAAATCGGTATAATATATATCATAGATTCCAAATAAATACCGAAATTGAATTGGTATACACATATTTTTCCAGTTATTTTATTTTGTTTTATGCTTTTTTCTATACAATTTCTATATTTCCTTTCCTGAAATAAATAATTTTTAATCGCTATAAAAATGAAAAATAAAAAAAAACTTTGCTCTCATTTGTCACGAAGAGGAAATGAACAATGATTATTCTTGGTTGATATTTTATCTTGAAACTTTATGTGTTATAATATTTATAAGAGACAGAAAACGCGTATATGTATGTATATATATATATATATATATATAAAATAATAAAATATATATATAATATTGCGTTGTGGTGAATGGAGAATGTTTCACTCCACAGACCTTTGGCATTCCAATGATCATTTTATTTTATTTTTATTTTTCGTTTAGGGCAGAAAAAGTTAGCTGACCAAACCAGTATGCAGCATCATAACTGGTTTGGTCGGCCCTTACAGGCTGCATTCCATTCCCACGAAGGGCGTAGGCTTCCCACAGAGAAATTTAACCCGTGATCTCATCGGGCACAAGGAATTCATTCACAGTAACAGAAGTACATAGATATAGCTTATTCTTGTACCCTAGAGTTCGTTCTTATTATTTTCGTTATTATTAATATCTCAATCTATTTATGGAATTTAATAATTACAAGTATAGGGTTTTGCCAACCTTCGAATGTCTTCTTTTATGATAATAAATCTAATATATTAAGAGTAATTATCACGTGCTGTTAGTAACTACAGTTCAAGGTCCTCTTATAACAAATGATTTTGATTGCTGATACTTGTGACTAATTATAACTCAGGATAATAAACGGAGTAATTTATTCAATAAAAATCAGTTTAACAGGCACAATAAATATCATCTTTATGCATCGTTCAAGTTACGTTGTTACCTATTTCTTTTCGAATAAACGTTTTCAGTGTTTTTGCGTTTATTTTATTATAAAAAATAAAAAAATTAAAGTATAAGTATTTTCACCACACATATAACTAAAAATCAGATTTCTTTTCTCCTCAATTATTATATGGTAGTTGAAACAAAGGATCATATCGTGACTTGGAATTATTGAACCTTAGCAGCTAGTCACATCATGCATTATTGCTATTTAAATAATTCTAAAACATAAAAATAATAGACCGAGAAAAGAAGGCAGAATAAAAAAGCAAGATTGCAGCTGGACATACATTCACACTTATTTTATAAGTCAATAGTTTTATGGAACTGATAACAATGCCTTTATGTAAGGGTTATCGTGAGATAGAACTTCTTCTTTGTACGTTTGCACTTTGCTTTCTATTTCTGACTCTGATAATGACAAATCGAGCGCCTTACATTTTGCTGAAAAATTTTCGATCAGATCTTCTCCGTCCTGGAATAAAGTATAGAAACGTTATCTCTGCAAACTATCTATTCGGATTTTTGGACCGTTTCTTATCACTCTGCAAGACTCATAGTGTTTGCTGATCCCATTTCTTATATCATTTATACCTATCATGCTTACCTTTATAATTTTCCTCTTCCTCTCTTGATCTTCAGACCCTTCGAAATTCACTTTCTGGTAGTCTTCCAATTCAGCCAGTTTCTTCTCAGCGACCTATAGACAACAAAAACATTCATTGTTATCGAATAATAGATAATTCTTATTCAAATTTCCAATATTCTTTCTTCCATCGAAAAAGTTTTCTGCTAATAAGTAAAACTTTCGAAAATCATGTATCTGCACAATAGGTATATGTGTATTTTACATCTGGTCATTACCTGAACAACATCGTCTGGAAAATTTGCCATTTTAGCAACATGAATGCCAAAACTTTGATCGCAAACACCAGGCTTAACGCGATAGAGTAAAGTGAGTTTATTATCACCGACAACTGCTGTTACATGGAGATTTTGAACTGTCGATACTTCTTCGGCTAGTCTAGTAATCTCATGAAAATGAGTGGCGAAAAGACAGTAAGGTCTCAGCTCTCTGGCCAAATGACTGTAAAGATTTTCAAAATATATATCCTTTAAACATTAACAGTGCAAAATTCTGATTAGCGCATTCTAATAAATATGCAATAATCAAAATTGGCAACAAATGTTAAAGTTAGCTAAAGTTACCCACCCCGCTATAGACCAAGCTATTCCGCAGCCTTCGTAAGTCGAAGTTCCTCTACCAAGTTCGTCTATTATAACAAGAGAGTTGCAAGTTGCGGTCTGGAAAATTAGCAAATTTTATACACAAGACTATTCAAAAAAATATATTACATGTATCGATTTAAGTTAATAAATGCTAATAAAAAAATCATGATTTTTGACCCTTACCCTTAAAATAGCTGCTGTTTCGATCATTTCAGTCATAAAGGTCGAAAGTCCTTTAGTCTGTGAATCGTCAGCTCCAACTCTTGCCAAAATGCAATCGAGTATTGAAATAGTTGCCTTTTCGCATGGCACAAAGCACCCAATATGGGCTAGCAGTGCTACAACTCCTGTGGTTCTTATGTATGTACTTTTTCCGCCCATATTAGGTCCGGTGATGATGTGGAAAGTGCACTCGTCTGTAAAAATCATAAACATTTTTTATATGGTCTAAAATCTACCAAGTAAGTAGACGAAGCCATATTGTCTCTCGAATGATCTCCCACCTCTTTTAAAGCTGACATCATTCGCTATAAAATCAACTCCTTCTTGGAGTTCTAGGCAGGGATGTCTTGCCTGAATCAAAGTTAACTCGCCAGCATCACTCGTGCACATTTTTGGACGAATGTAAGCTCTCGGAGCATTGGCTGAAGCCAAAGCAAACGCAGTGAGTACATCAAGGCGTGCCGATACGGATCCAATGGAATGTACTGCTCCGGTATATCCAGCTGTAGATAAAAATTGTACATAATGATTGATTAGAGTCTTTGCTTCGTGATAAAAAGAGCACAAACTAATCTAATTTTCTTTTCTTCCCAAATAGTAAAGCTTACAAACCAGCGATATTGATGATTTCAGAAACGACAGTCTTCTGCTGTTGGAAATACTGGTCTCTGACGCTGATAAAGTCCTCGTTAAGACACGTAAGCTTATGATTTGTAAAGCGAACGCCGCTTTTGTTGGAGTCTATAGTTGTGTAGCCCTTCTTATTCCGTATTGTCTTTTCGTCTTTCAATGTTACTCGGAAGTAGTAGCCAATTTGTTGATTAGATTCTAATTTGAGGGTCTTTCCAGCGTCTAGAGACAAGTCCTTGGAAACTTTGTTCATTTGGCCTTGTATCTCTTCCTCCAGTTCGTTCATCTTCAATTTCAACTCTGTAAGAATGGAAGTAAAGTATGTTAAGTACAGATTCATAACACCTGGTCTTTATCGTTATTAAATTTATTCAAGAAGTGGAATCTTACCTTGTAAATCGTTATCAAATTCAGGTTTCACCATATAATCGCCCTTCTCTGCTGCTTCCAAGTCTATAGTCTGTTCTACCATTTGCTGATACTTATCCATATCAGAAATGAGCCCTTTCAAAGGATCTATTATCATCGCAGTCATTGCTGGACTGCATTTTGTGTTTGCTAATTGCTCCGTCAGTACCGGCAAGTGAGAGATGCAGGAATAAATCCTGTAAATGAATTAATGTAGATACAGAACTTGGGAGATTCTCGTACTTGCTCAGATAAATTATTCAGTTCACAGTCTATTCTGTCGAAAATACTTCGCATATTTTCAGAAACAAGTAACTAAGCCTCTCAAAACTAATTTTTCAAATTACTTTTTCTCTGTCTCTCACCGGCAACAATCTTGTAGAGTGGCTTTTTTCTTAGCCAACTTTTTGGCAAGTTGTTGAAAATCTGGTATCCGTCTCAAATGATCCTCCATCAGAGAGGATCGCAGTTCGTTATCTTTAACTAAGGTTTCCACAATGTCGTGCCGGTCTTTGATCAGAGCAAAGTCTCTTAACGGTTGCCTTATCCATTGTGCCATTAATCTGTGCCCTTGAGGTGTCCTACAGCGATCTAATAGACCCAAAATACTGCTCGGAGCTCCTGTGGTCGGTCCGGATTGTACATCCGATCTTGGTTCGATGCTGAGTGCTCGTACTGCTGCCGCGTCCAATCTAACATAACGAGACTGTTCCATTTGTTTTATATGGAACTGATTGATATTTCCTTCGTCTGATGTTAGCTGAAAATTAAGAGAAGATAAGATTAAGGGAATTTGTGATTAATTGAACGGAATATTGAGTCTCTTTGAGCAATATATTAGATACACACTTCAAGGTATTTGATTATTGCAGCTGTTCCAGCCATCGCCACTTTCAAATTCATTTCCACAAGCGTCTGAGCATTCCTTTGCTGGCCCTTCTTGAAGTGAAGCAGCGTGTTCATGTCTTGAACAATTGAGTCGGTTGAAAAGTCGCTTTTCTTTCTCAGAGTTACCATGATGTTGCTTCTCTCCATCAACTACAATCATTACAAGCGGTTGAATATTTCAGGATGATGTTTTATTAGCCATGTAAGCAGTGAATATCAGCGATTCTATTACCTGTTTTAAAGTTTGGAATTCGTGACTTCCTTCTCCTTGGATCAGTAAGCATTCTTTTGGCCCGAATGAAATCACGAGGGCTTCTAAATTCGAGAATAAATCATCGTCGGCAAATTCACAAACGGAAATTAATCGCTCCACAGCATCTACGCAACTTACGCCAACTACCTGAGTGATTGAGGGAAAAATGTGAAGTATAAAAATCAGCTCTAATGATGTGATGATGTAATTAAAATCGGTTTTATGCTGTATTATTTGTGCATTTATTCAATTATCATTTATTTGGTAAAATTGGTTCTCAAACTGAAAATTCTTACCCGGTTTTTTGCTTCACCACCAAGTTTTACAGCAATTACCGAAGTTCCCACAGCGATGTCGTTATTGCTGAATAAAATATCCTCAAATTGAGTCAAGTTTCCAGGTGAGCCTTTATACTCCGGAATCCAATCTTGGTTTTTCGCCGATCCTTGATTTACGAATACTTCAACTCTGTACTGTTTGATCAACAACAGATCTCGAATAAAGGACTCGAAGTTAGATTTGCTCAAAATTAATCCTTCCGTTTTGTATGGGTCTGAAAAAAAATTTAATTAGCATAAAAAATTGATAAATAACAGAATCAACGGGAAAAAATTCTCTAATCTATTTCACAATTCGATGAGATTGGCATGATGTATTTCATCAGTTTAGATGAGATACCGCTGAGTAGTATTTGAGACAAAATATTTTTTCACCAGCGCCCAACATCTTGCAAACTGCTGTGCTTTTGAATATCTCCTTGGCAGCAAACAAAGCATCGCTTCCATGTACTGTGTAGTAATCTGTCCTATTAAAGAATCTGATTGTAGTTGAAGGTTTCTGAAACAATGAAGGAAGGCAAACTTCATAATCATATTTCGGTACCTTAATCTTTTTGAGTAAATGTGAAACCTAGTCAGAAATTGTATTGATATAAAATTAATTGACCTTGGCAGCATTTGATAATGCATGAAACTTGTTTGCTAAATTAAAATGTAAAGGCTAAAGCATTTGATAATGCATGTAACTTGTTTGCTAAATTAAAATGTAAAGGCTAATGAATGTAAAGATAAGAAATTATATACTGCTTTCTTGGAAAATGAACCTTGACACATATCTATAAGCTAGCGATTATCAGTAGGTCGCAAAGGTGATAGGTCAGATCGCTGTGGCTTTTAGTTTGAAAAACAGAATTACAGAATTTCCAGTTTTGAAGTACGTCTATGTATTACCACAGAATATACCAGGGTCGAATTCCTGAATAACTCATCAGCAGGGGAAATCCCCCAGAAAATATTCAGAAAATAAAAGGATGGAGAGTATTATTTATTATCAGAACTATCAATGATTATTATATTCTGAATTCTCAATAGTAATATAAATCGTTCTGCGTGGATACATTGGGGTGTTTCAAATTTTCGGTAATGTCTTTTTTCTTCTCTTGTACTATTGAAGAAGGTGATTCATTTGGTACATATTTCATCGAATTTCGCGAACGATGATAGCGATAGTGCAAGAATTCATCACGCGGTATTTAATTTACTCAGACAGATTTTTATATGTTATGCTTATTTGAAAAAGTTTTTCTTGTTGAGCCACGTGAGGGATCATTCGACAGGGGGCATATTGATGGGTATAAATCTTGACCCACCTCTAAGAACTCACCTTTTTCAATGGTACAAGGGGAAAGAAAAAAAAAACATTGCCTGAATTTGAAACACACAAATATGCGTGTAACAGAATATCAGTACATTAATCCTAATTACTTCATCAATTTGAATTCGTCGTATATTTCAAACTTGAAGCGAGTCGATTGCCTTTCTCCAACATTAAATTTAATTATGAGAATGAGAAGATGAGTTTGTTATGATTGCGAGGAAGTTTATGCGTCTCTTAAGATATGTGAACTTTTGATATTAAAAGAACTGAATGTCAATGAGAAGTGATATAGAGGTTTGAGTAATTGAGTATTGAAGTAGGATAAAAATTGCTATACTAATAAGGATCTCAAAACGTTAATTCCAATAAGAGTAAAAAGATCAAGGTAAATTGGCGTCATTTCTCAGTAAGAAATGACACATCATTCATTCCATATAGAAAAGGTAGTAGTGTATTAATAATCTGGCAGGTAATATTGATGTGCTATTCCGTAAGCAGGGAATGCATGTGATGTACTAAGGAGAAAGAATTCAAGTATCATGATTTATTTATAAAAATTACCAATCAAGTTTAACTATACATAGTCTTTTTGTGGTCGCTGTAACATCTCAATGAATTTCAAACATGCATCCTACTACAGGCTACGTCAAGGTCGAAGTGTGACTCAATACATAGACCACACTTTGCCCTTTGCCTTGAGTCAAATTAAGGAGGATATTAGAGTGATGCTTGTGTAAGTATTATTCTGAGAATGCTTATATTTATTGAAAACCTCAATGGTCAGTGTAATCAAAAAGAAAGTCGGCTAATGGGACTGTTTTTGGTAAGTTCAGGTGTGATTGAGCCTTCCATGAATTTATTGATGATACCTATTCCTTGAATTGATATTCAAACTATTCAGAATTATTTCATAAACGACGTCATTTGATTACTACTAAGAAGATGATAAGGCCAAGTAAACAAGGGGATAAAAAGAGATGTCTAAGAAACGAAAATCTTATCGTCTATAATAACGACAAAGCATCTTCGAGAGTCCAAGATTCATAGAGGGGGAAATCCGCATATAGGCAATCGCTGGTCAGTGGTACAGCCAATAATCCGCAAATTGTTTCAGTGTTAACATTAGTTGCTGACTAATAATAAAGTGTTGAGACGGAAGAACTTTGGGCTTTTTCAATAAGGTAATTAAGTTTAAATAATAACACTTCCCGTGTTAATGAATTCGCATTATTTTTTCCATGTAAATTTTAATATGATTTTTAATTCAAAATTCAACAATACCCCCATCATTGAGTTCTATAGTTTTTTTTAATCAATAAATTATTTGTTTGTATTAAATATCAGAAAGATGTCATATCAATTAACACACTGAGCAGACGTTGCTGCCTTTTGAATTATGCAAAGATATTAAGTCATCCACATGTGATTCATTCTTGTGATATTGGGAAACTACACTACCGGTTCTGTTACTTTTCTTTTATTGCATTTTCAGCTCATTTCTGACCAATAATTATACAAATATAGACTTATATCCCGAAACAAGTCCACAGTAGGAATCCCAATATAACTATAGATATAGAATTATAATAAGAAAAAGGCCGATTAAATGCGTTATACTGAACGTTGCGAGACATACTTAATTTATCTATCTCTGTCTTCCCGATAAAAATGCATATTAAATCTCGAACACACAAAGAACAAGAATGAACATTTATTATGCAATCCTAAGTTATGACGATCTCAGAAATATCTAATCTACTTCGATTTTATTTAAACAGTTCATTGACGTTGTAATCATTTTGTAAATTATGATGAAATTATTCTTGTTTCAGAGGTCAAAGCTCATAAGCATGGCTTCCACGGTGGTAGCAATATTTTTAATCTCTCTATTCGTTGAGGCATTCTCGGCTCCGAGTAGGTGCGCTGATTGTCAAACATGGGAATCGCACAGTGGCTCTCAGACCCAGAGAGAACTTAGCAGGCAAACAAATCGAGACGATTTATCTCACAGATCAGGAAACTTGGAAGATTTAACACAACAAGCGGAGTTCGAGCTCAACAGATCCCATAATCATTTAACTTTTGACAATACAAGGCCAGGAAATTGGACCGATGTAAATCATTACGGAACATCCGATGGTCACGGAAGAGTATATGAAGAACAAGGCCAACGTGTGGATGGGCCGACTCGAATTAGATATATGAGGAAGAATTTTACTTCCAGTTATAGCAGCGGAGGCTTAGGTTCTTTTGGTGAAAGTAATTTGGGACGTATATATCCTTACGTTAGTCAAGACGCCAGCCAGTCATCGAACCGCGAAGCTTTAGATCAAACGCAAAATTCAGCGTATGATCAATTCGCCATCCGAAGAAATTCTCACAACACGCAAAACTCTTTACATTCCACGGAAAGGGTTAACAGCCGTAACGATGCGTCCAGATATTATGAAACTCGTGGCAGTAGCGGTCGGCTCAGAGAAACTAGTTCTGACCAATCAGCACAGCAACGACTAAACATGTTAGATCAAACGAGACCAGGAAATTGGAGCACAGTCAACACTTATAGAACTGATGGGGGTAATGGCAGGGTCTACGAAGAACGAAGGCAGATTGTAACAGGGCCGAGGCAGGTTGTTTCCTATAGAAGAAATTATACCTCAAGTTACAGCTCTGGCGGAGATATTCCGACGTTTGGTGCAGGAAGCGACGAAACAAGGAATATCGAAAGCAACGTGCAGCAGCAACAAAGACAATTTGATAGTTTGGGAAGAGAAATTCATGAAGGAACCGGTGGTTCGATAAATGGTGGTTACACTCGGTACTATTCTGGACATCATACAAGGCCCAGCGAAACGACGAGTCAAACAAACTACAGATATGTATCTAGGCCCAGTAGCTACGAGCCCTTAGATTCAAATTCTCATCAAACGTACCAACACACAACTAGCTTCGGAAATCAGCATGGGTCTCAGTCTAGAAGTAGTTCTGCTAGTGAAACGGGACAAGTTAACGAAAGAATTCCAATTTCTGGAGGTTCATCAAGCACTTATGTTAGTAGTAGTTCATACAATACTCGGAGAACTCCCGAAATATCGACTGTTGAACAATCTGGAACATTGCCTGGCTCCGAAGCACAAACACGGCAGATTGCTTATGGTCGTCATTCGGACGCAGATTATATACGTATTTCTGGATCTCAAGATTTGGGCCAGAGAGGTATTTCTAGCGGTAACTTAAATAATCAACAAGAATCTTATTACACTGGGTCACATGGTACTCAGATACCTTTAGGCCAAATTAGGCATTACGATCAATTTCAAACCTCCTCCACTTCCGGGTCCTCCTCTGCTTCCTCAATGAGTCACCCTGACATGGATGTGACAACTATTCAATCTGGTAGTAATCGAGGAACACAGCATAGGTTCAATACACATAATAGCTTGGATCAAACTGTCAATGTTAACTATGACAGGAGTAATGGGATACAAAGTGGTCACTTAGTTACACAAGGACTTGATTTAGGACAAATATCACAAGTTCCTGATTGTGCAGAAGGTACTGATGGACATAGCTCATATGAACAATCCTACAGCCATAGAGTCTACAGAGGGACTACCGAACCTCAGCATCTTACTCAACAAGTGGAAGATCTTACCCAGCAAAGTGAGGATCTTACCCAGCAAACAGAGGACCTTACTCAACAAACACAGGACCTTACCCAACAAACACAGGATCTTACCCAACAAACAGAGGATCTTACACAACAAAGTCAACATTCCAGCCAGCGACCGTCTTCGAGACCCGGTAAATTGGATGTTGGAAGTCAGCAAGTCGAAGATCTGACTCAACAAACTCAGGATCTTACCCAGCAAACAGAAGACCTTACTCAGCAAACAGAAGATCTTACGCAACAAACTCAAGATTTTGGACAGCAAACTTTTTCGAAGCCTGGTAAGTTGGAAGTTGGGAGTCAACAGGTCCATGATCTGACTCAACAAACTCAGGATCTTACCCAGCAGACCGAAGATTTTACACAACAAAGTCAAGATTTCAGTCAGCGACCATCTTCAAGACCCGGTAAATTGGAAGTTGGAAGTCAACAAGTCGAAGATCTGACTCAACAAACTCAGGATCTTACCCAGCAAACAGAAGATCTTACTCAGCAAACAGAGGATCTTACGCAACAACCTCAAGATTTCAGACAGCAAACTCTTTCGAAGCCTGGTGAGTTGGAAGTTGGGAGTCAACAGTTCCAAGATCTGAGTCAACAAACTCAGGATCTTACCCAGCAGACCGAAGATTTCACACAACAAAGTCAAGATTTCGGTCAGCGACCATCTTCGAGACCTGGTAAATTGGAAGTTGGGAGTCAACAAGTCGAAGATCTGACTCAACAAACTCAGGATCTTACCCAGCAAACAGAAGACCTTACGCAACAAACTCAAGATCTTACCCAGCAAACAGAAGACCTTACGCAACAAACTCAAGATTTCGGACAGCAAACTTTTTCGAAGCCTGGCAAGTTGGAAGTTGGGAGTCAACAGGTCCATGATTTGACTCAACAAACTCAGGATCTTACCCAGCAGACCGAAGATTTTACACAACAAAGTCAAGATTTCGGTCAGCGACCATCTTCGAGACCCGGAAGATTGGAAGTTGGGAGCCAGCAAGTCGAAGATCTGACTCAACAAACTCAGGACCTTACCCAGCAAACAGAGAATCTTTCGCAACAAACAGCGGATCTGCCACAACAAGGTCAAGATTTTGGACATCAGTCTTCTTGGACACAAGGTCAATTGGAAGTTGGTAGTCAGCAGGTTGAAGATCTCACACAGCAAACGCAAGATCTTAGTCAACAAACAGTAGAAGGAATGCAACAAGATTATTCCCCACTTTGGAACCACGAACGTTGGCAAACTGATAACCCAAATCATGCACCTCTGCCAATTGAGCCTGAAGAAATTGTGAGACCGCAATATTCAGGTATTGCTAATCAACAGTCCAAGGACCTGACTCAACAAACAGACGATCTTACTCAACAGACAGAAGATCTTGGTGAACAAACCGAGGATCTCACTCAACAAACGGAAGATCTTGGGCAACAAACCGAGGATCTCACTCAACAAACGGAAGATCTTGGCCAACAAACTGAGGATCTCACTCAACAATCGGAAGACCTATCGCAGCAAGGTATTATACCAGCTGATCCTCCACTTTGGCACCATGAAACGTCTTTAACTGTCGGCCCAGATTATGAACCACCCATATTATCTTCGTCAAGTATTCACCAAGAAGCTGAGCCTCCCAAAACCTCAGATATTACTAGTCAACAGACACAGGACCTTGGTCAACAAACGGTAGATCTCGGCCAAGAAAATGAGGATCTTACTCAACAAACAGTAGATCTTGGTCAAGAAAATGAAGACCTCACTCAACAAACAGTAGATCTTGGTCAAGAAAATGAAGACCTCACTCAACAAACGGTGGATCTAGGTCAAGAAAATGAGGATCTCACTCAACAAACGGTAGATCTTGGTCAAGAAAATGATGATCTCACTCAACAAACAGTAGATCTTGGTCAAGAAAATGAAGACCTCACTCAACAAACGGTGGATCTAGGTCAAGAACATGAGGATCTTACTCAACAAACGGTAGATCTTGGTCAAGAAAATGAGGATCTCACTCAACAAACGGTAGATCTTGGTCAAAAAAATGAGGATCTCACTCAACAGACGGTAGATCTTGGTCGAGAAAATGAGGATCTCACTCAACAAACAGTAGATCTTGGTCAAGAAAATGAAGACCTCACTCAACAAACGGTGGATCTAGGTCAAGAAAATGAGGATCTCACTCAACAAACTCAAGGTACTGATGATTATTTACAAATATCGCAATCTTCTTGGAGGCCAGGACAAGTAGAGGTCGGAAGTCAACGAACAGAAGACCTTACCCAGAAAACGCAAGGTTTCGGTCAAGAAACCGTTGGCCAAATACAAGGAACTGAAAGTGTCGATTATAACCGAGGTCAAATAACAAGCGACCGAGGATTTGGACAGCAGACTTCTTGGAACTATCAGAACCTGGATAATGCAGGTCAACAGATTGAAACTTTTAATCAAGAAAATCAATTTGGCGGACAACAAACAATAATCCCTCCCGGACAAGCGACAGGACGAGCACCGAAACCTGCACCAAAACCAAGACGTCCAAGACCGACAAATTCCCATCATACTCAAGAGATTAATATAGAAATGGAAGAACCAACTGTATCGGACCCCGAAAGTCATAGGTGGCAACATAATGATCAGGAAAATAATGAAAAATGGGTATCAACAAATGTCCCTTCTACTTCACAACGAGGCGATCAAGGTATTAATGCAAACTCTAACGAATCAGGAGAAGCACATATTCAAATTGAATCAGAGATACCCAAGGTGCCCGAACATCAAGTGGAATACGTCTTGACGTACCCGGATTCATTTGACCAGGAAACCACACGTCAGAATCAATTCAGACAAACTCAATTTACTAAAACTAAGACAAGTCGCCGTGGAGGGCATCCCGGTGCGCAATACCAAGGTCCACAAGGATGGCATTCTCCTCGTGACTCGCAAGTTAGTCAAGAGCCGACGATGATATTAATCGACAGACATCAACTTGGGCAAGGAAACTCAGGTCACTCAAGTTTCCAGCAATCAACAAGCACTGGGCAAGTTACAGAAGATCTTCAACAACATTTGACTAGTATTGAAGAGGGAGATCAGCTTGAATCTGTGCAAAGAGTTCAAATAATTCAACCTGTTGGTGCCGGTATAGAATCTAGACAAGCGCAAAGTAGTCAGTCAGATAGAATAGTCTTTCCTGACTCTCCAAAACTCTCTTTTGAACCTCGAATCTTAGAGGCATTTGGAGCTAAAGGACCATATGGAGACCATGATTTGGATATATTTGATTCTGCCAAACCAAATTCTGACCCTGTAGTTTTAATACCACCCGAAGAGGGCAGTGATTGGGATATTCGTGAGGTTGATACGAGAGTTACAACCACAACTGAGATTCCAACTATTCCACCGGCAACAACAACATCATCAACAACTACAACAACAACAACAACAACGCCACTTCCTCCGTCTCCACCTGCACCTCCGCCAACTCCAACTCCAGCTCCTGGATTTTGGAAAAAGTTTGGTAACACTTTGGTCAGCACTGTAGACAAAGCCAGGGACAAAGCGAGAGACTGGTTTGGCTAAGCAGAATTATATAGTTTCTTCATTGATTCATATTAGTCGAATACTCATATAGTCATATTAAGTTTCCAGGCAATTCGCCAAGATTATGTTGTAAGACGTTTTTATCATAAGACCAAAGAATCTCGTTAGTTGTACAGTAGAGTGGTTCTTACAAGATTGATTTTAGGAATTTTCAAGGTCCACCTCTGAATCGATTCCAAATACAGAAAATAAAATTCCCCTAAAATTTTAGTTCTCAATCTTGAGAGTTTGGATCGAGTTATTTTGAATCTAGTGCGTCTGCGATATGGATGCTATTTCTTTTTTGTTTCTCTCTCTTTTGTATAAAATGATTTTATACTCTGTATATTTTATGTTTGTATTATGTAACTAAATAAATAACTATTTATACAATTGACAAACGGTACTATAATGAGTGTATTTTTACCTTTGTTTTATCGTGAATTGAAAAAAAAAAAAAAAAATTTTGAACGGTTGTAAAAATAAAATTGATTTACTTACTTCGGGAAGGTTTTTGAAGAACCTGACAAAGCTTTGTTGGGTCGCATTATCTGAAATATAAAATATTCCGGGATCATAAAGCAACGGTCGTCATCTAGAATTATTGGTTATGTTAGGTCATGGTATGTTATTCGCATTACGAACCCATGCTAAATTGTTGATTAGGTTGTACAGCCATTTTGTGGCTTGTTCACTGAAAGATACGTTAACGAGCAACAAGTGAATGCCAATTGATCCCTTTACCAATTTTCAGTTGATTTAATAGAAAGCGAAGAACTGACACGAAACAGACGATCACTTCACCTGTCACAATCACGTTTTCGCGGGAAAACATTCGACGTAGATGAAATTCCTAACCTCAAATTTCTCACTATTTATCAGCAAATAAACTAAGTTTAATATTCTTTCTCGCTGATTTTTATCCCATTAATAGAATAATTTAAAAGTAAATATATGTCCTACGATTTTAGAAGTTTATTTTGGCTATAGAGATTTTTTTTCGATATTTTTAAACGCTATCTTGAGCGATTCTCCGTTAGGTGGGAAACGGCGGTGTATTCAAAAAATAAATTATCAAACGCCATGCAGTTTTTTGATAAATTGACGAAAAAAATTCGGTGTAAATGATTGAAATCGTGATTTTAGACAAAATTATTTTATTTTCTATACTTTTTTCTATTTACAAGAGATGTGATTGTGATTTACAGTAACCGAATAAACGATGAATTAGGCGGCGAGTAGTCCCAAGGTTTGCAGACATATTTGTGCCGCCTCTGCTTTAGCTTGCTTTTTATTTGGGCTAGCAACGCTGGGTTTATATTCTATTCCGTTCACTTTGACCTAAATTAATATGAAACCATGTTTGAGTAAATATCGGTTAAAAAATGATCCAATTATTTGTTATTAATTAATTCATTGAACCATCTTTACCTTGAATAGAAAATTCTTTCTATGATCGGGTCCACACTCGAAACACAATTCATAAACCGGAGCCCCAAATTTCCTTTTCGAGCAATATTCACCCAACAAAGAAACGGGATGTTTACCTATAAGCATAAACAACACTCTTTATATCCAAATGTTCATTAATCAATCTTAAATTTGTTTAATTTTATATTTTATTATCTACTCTTATATCTACCTTCGAGAGTCTTGATTGTTGGTACGACTGGCTTAGCTGTCTTTCCAACTCTTTTTCCAATATCCTGATCCGAGATGAGACCTCTTTTGTCTAGCTTTACTTCTAGCTGCAAAGGCACCAAAGTGCCTTCCTTGTTCTTTCCCAATCCCTCTCCTGGTCGCCATCCCATTTTTTGTAGCAAAGCCATTCCCATTCCGCCAGATACAGGTTGCGCAGTTAGTAATTGGTCCTAAATAACGATTATGACAGGATGGTAAGTAGTGGGAATAATCATTCAGGCTCCGATAATTAAGAATTTTGATTATGTGATGAGGAATTCGGATGTGAAATAAGTCTCATTTCATTTCCAGGAGGATATTGGGCATTTATAAATCATTTACAAAGTACCTTAGTTAGTAACAATTGATATTGTGATCATAGTTTCAACATCAAATTTCTATAACAATATTAGAAACAATTTTGTATTATCAGGCCCCGAAAATACTCAGCGATGAATTTTCTTTAAATCATAAAAGAATAATTCTTTGATATCAATTAAAGATTGGAATTTTTTTTTTTTCTTGTCAATGAATTTGTTTTGTGATAACAATACTTACCAAACAAAGATCAACGAGCATCAGGCAGCCGAGGATGTCTCTTCTTCAATGTAGCTAAGTGCCTGTAACAAACCCTCAGGTGGATATAGACTAGTGCTAATTAGTCTCAGTTCGTCACCTTTTTATTTCAAATAAAATTATATTTTTTCTATTGATTTTTCTGAAATTTTAAGATGCGCAGCTGATGATTAATTAGCAATAATCTCACAGGAACAAGTTGCCAGTATTATAAGTATATTTTTTCTGAATCATCAAAAACATTAATCAATTGGTTTTAACAAGTCTAATAAGACTTTAATTGAAAGTAATCAATAATGATTGGCAACGTCGTTCTTGTGTCCGTGCAGACACAGAGTCCACCTCTACGCGAGAAGTGGTCTGTGCCTGCAACACAGTCTCTGTTAGACCAAAAACATTTATTATAGATGGTCTGGACTGAGACTGTACCTGAAAACTTGCTATAGGCAATTTGAGTAACTTATAGCATTGGGTACTATCAATAATCGAGCCAAAACAGTAATATAAGAAGTGAATAAGATATTTTATATGAATAAATTCGTTATGAACGAGAAAGTGAACAATCAGAGTTCAAAGTTAATAATTATATTACAATTTTGGCTCATCACGATAGCGAGTTTGTTTCTAAAAAACAAACAGATACTAGTACGTTTACATTTACACTTGAATAAATACTGCGAAGCATAACTAGCTTGGAATAATCAAAGTGCTTGATAACTTTGACCGAAAGACAAAGAGAACTTTACTGAAAGCAAAAAGAATATGAAAATTCTATGGTTGTATAGCTTAGTGTATATGTAAACTGCGAAACGACCTTTTTCTGGCTTCAACAAAGTCTTTGAATATATAATAGTTTTTTTTTTTTTTTTTATCAGGGTCTAGAACTTGAAAGACAGCAATGAAAAGTCAAGAAGCAACCAAAGATAATGGATGATTTTACCTTGCGGGCCCAGGCCTGATAGCCTGCTGCTAGTTCAGACGCTGAGAGCACTTTGACTCCAGTGCTACCAGTGAACTGACCCGGCATCTGCTTACTTTCAGCCCAAGTTTTCATCTGTAAATTGAATTATTTTATTTATATGTAAAATTGCAGTAAAATCTTTCTAGTTTATCTAACTATCGATTAGATGATGTAATATATTTACCCCGCTTTGAGCTCTGTACATTTCAGTCAACGCTTGTACATCGTTTGGATTTTCCCTGAGTTTTCTCATCGCTGCTAATCTCTGAGATACTATACAACCTATGTCAACATTCTGGAAGATAAATTGCATGAAAGGATTAATAAGATCTAATGTTTTTGATATAAGCTCTATATTCTTTTTTCACAAACCTCTAATGAAGAAGCTTGAGTAAATACAGGCGGTTGAGGCACAGGTAGAGGTACAGGTACAGGCACAGGCACAGGTGCTGGCGTAGGCATTATGGCAAGAGGTTCAGACGGAGTTGTGGATGGAACTATAGCTTTCTTTGGCTCGGGCTTCTTTGGATTAACTGGCACCCATTCATTTTCTGCGAATACAAAACAGAAGAAATATTAGATAATTTAAATTGTAAAAGTTCTAAACGATGTTAAGAATTTATGGGAAGTAATATATATAACGTTCGATGATATTACAAATTCATGGTCAACTTTGGGAAAATCAATTGATTATCTCACCAGTTTTTCTATGATGTTGTCCGCTAGAAACTGGGAATTGTAGTCTCAATTGGGTAGACGACTCGGCTGTCTTTTCTTGGAATGTTTTTGTCGGTAGTTGTTTTGCATCCTAGAATAACAGTGAAACTTAATGCCATGCTCAATCTCCATCCATTTCAACATCTTTTAATTTACGTTCGGAGTGGTTGACGAAGTTGTGTCTTTTTTTTTTACTCTTATTCCCAACATACATACCCGTATATTCATAATGATAGAGTTTGGTCTATCCTTGACAAGAAATGGATGGTGAAAGCCTTTTTCAGAATTGCTACCATCGTCGTCAGACGAAATACTCGACAGTTCTCCCAAGGCTTCAGATTTGGAAAGAGATTTACAGAAATCTGAAGGCAAAAAAAACCGATATTGATAAAAGATTTCCTCTGCAAAATAAATCGAATATTGAAAATCAAGAATTCAGTTATCACCTGTAAGTTCGTCAACACTCTTTCCTCCAGCTTGTATAGCTGCGATTGCTTTGTCTTGTTGAGCGAGCGGAAGCGTACCTTGCTGAATCATATTTATAGCATTTTTCCTCGCAATCTCAAGAAGCTTCTTTTTATCGATTTCTATTCTTTCCCTGGAAATTTAATTCAGTAATACATCAATAACGATCATAGTTAGAAAATTCTGTAAGAAAATAGACCGAACAGTTATTTTAAATGAAGGTAAAATCTGGAATTCGAAATATTCAGTTGAAAATTAGATTTCGAAGCAAATGAAGCCTAGAAATTTTCTAGGACAATGTTACCTACTTCCGTTCTCTACTCCTAGTTCTCCCACGATTATTCCGTCTATCTCTGCTCCTGTCTCGACTCCTGCTTCTATATCTATCCTTCTCTCTATCCCTGCTGGCCTTTCGTTGTTCTCTACTGCGTTCCCTCTCCCATCGATCTTTGCTTCTCTCCCTATCCCTTCGCTCTCTACTTTTTTCCCTAGATTTTTCATTTCCGCTACTCCTGCTGCGTCGAGATCTGGAATGTGCTTTAGACTTGGATTTGTTGCCATCGCGAGATCCACTTCTGCGATTATATCTATCTCCATAGTCTTTGTTGTTTGAATCCTTGTGCGCTTTATCATCTCTACGATCTTTGCCGTTTTTAAATTTCGACTTATTTATCTCTTCCAGTCTCTTCTTTTCTTTCTTTTTTAATATCATCCGCAGATCATCTCTAGGCACTTTTTCCAAATGTTTAAGTCTCAGAATCGGACTAGGTGTCCTCAGATTAGATCTATTCGATTCTGGGCTCAGCGAAGGTGTCGCAAGTCTATTATTACGAGACGGACTTGGACTCAGAGTTGGAGTTCTGTTATTTCCACTACTATCAGACAATTCGCCATCTTCCATACGCGCAGCTTTTTCTCTAGCTTTGTTTTCAACTTCTTTTACAACTTCGCTGTATACTAAACTGTTCTTTAAATCTTTTATTTGGATCTTTCCTGGAGCTGCTGGTTTTGGTGTTTCTACTGAACAAAAGAAAATTTATTAGGATGAAAATCATGGACGTACAAAATTTTATTCATCAAAAAATTATAAAAATTTATAAATTCTGTACAATATTTAATGTTGTTACTTGACAAAGTGTCTTTTTCGACCCCCCTAGTCATTAAATGCCTTCAGAACGTGTTAAAAATGTTAGAAAAACTGTCTTCTAACATCGTCAATACAAAAAATTGAATTTCTCATTCTTTTGATTTCGAAAACATTCCTAATCTAAATACCCACCACGTAGTCTCGATATAATATCATCCTCCAGAATATTTTCAGCAATTTCATTATCGATGAAAGGTAATTTCATACTGGGGACATCCGCGGTATAAATTTTCTCCTTTTCCGCCAATAATTCTTCAGGTTTCTCGCCCGGTTCTAGTTTGACAATTGTATTTTCCTCGAACCTGGCAATCTCTTTTTCCGCGTCTCTTCGATCAACTATATCAAATTCATTGCTGATATCTTTCTCTGGAGTATCCAAATCCCCGTCTTTAGCCAATCTTCGTATTTTTGATTTGTGCTCGTCAGATTCAGACGATTTACTAGAAGTAGATCCACGCCTGCGCTTAGACTTCTTTTTGTGCCTTTTTTGCTTCTTAGTGCCTGTTTTTAAATAAAAAAAAAAGGTGGATAATAATAGTCGATATTTTTTACTCAAGCCTAGTCAACTTTTATGAAATATTTTTCATGGATGGTTTCGTCGCTCACCATCTTCAACTTCGCTCTCACTGTCGGATGAATTTTTCTTTATTTTCTTCTTGTGTTTTTTCTCCTTGTGTTTGTGTTTCTTTTTGCTCTTTTTACGTTTATTAAATTTATCAGATTTTTCACTCTTTATCTTGAATTCCGTTGATAATTCGTCGCCAGTTTCAGGCGACACTATACCCTCGTCAGCATCAAACGTGCTGAAAAGTTCGGTTAGAATTTCATTCGATGATTTCTCTGGCAGCCCTGGTTCAGGTTTTATTTTAACCGCATCTACACCCACCGTTGTTATCAAATTCGCAATGTCGAATAAATCTGCCATTGATAGTTAACTCTGATATTATTTATTGTATTTATTTTCTGTATTTCAATTTTCAACTGATAAAAACACTTCACTTTTAGGCTCCTCACTTCTCACATCGAAAACACCGAGTTCTAAAATAAAACAAAAATGAATACATACACAACACCACTGTAAAATCGCAATCGAAATATCATTCGTGCCAACTACACGATGTCACATATCATCGGAGTTAAAGTTCCTAGATTTTAAAAAACTTTATAAAAAGGATTGACAAATTTCGATGAGAACTAAGTGTCGTTGATATTTTCATTTTCATTATGGAAGTTAAAATAATGTTTTAGAGTATTTGAAGGCAGATTTTTCCTATAAAATTTACAAAGTCGAAACGGTCCCTAGTGTCAAAGTTTTATTAGGTTAGAAAATTTATGTCTACGAATATTACTAGTCACAATATTTTACGCGAATTGATATAATTGGGCAAGATTTTGACTCGGTCATAGTATCCTTGAACTTGACTACCGTATTTATTTTCGTAGGGAGTGTCTGGAATATATTTTCACCATCGAGTAACTGTGAAACTAATCTTTTATATATAAATAAAATATAATTTTCTTGATCATGGATCCGGCGGTATTCCCTGAGGAAATATGGATTAAAATCCTCCTATACTGTGACGTGCCTGACATAATTGCCTTCGGGAGCACCTGTAAATACCTCAGAAAAACATCGGACACCGATTACTTGTGGTGAGAGAATTTATAGGTTACGTTTTTTTTTTTATCTAATTTTTTTACGTAAAAAAAAATTAAAAAATGAAATAAAACAAATAAATTTTTCATTTAATTTACAGGAAAATCAAGTGGCTGCAGCTAATATCAAAAGTACAATTTAAATTCCCAGATATGAAATGCCTCCAATTATTAAGCGTTAGTTTTAAGGCGATGTGTTACCGCCTTCACATGGTAGTTACGTTGGGAGAAAGCGCGCCATTTCCAAAATGTTGTCATTGCAGTGGTTATACTTGTCAAAGAAATTGCGTCGAAGGATCTAGTTCAAAAGTTGTTATTGAGATTGGTAATAAATACACTTGGGTAATAACTCCGCACTTTGGTTTAAGGCGGCATTTCTCAATGTTTGGTATACCAAAGTATAACACTACTAACGCCGAGGTACAAATACAGGCTCAAAGTATAGCCAGCGGTAGTAGCAGGATAAAAACGGACGCAAAATCAATTGCAAAAAAGCTCAAACTCCTAAGGTTATCAGAATTGGCAACGTCGAAAATCCCCAGACCTAGCGGACCCTTTTGCGTATTTTGTAATCCTGTTAAATTATATAGAGAGAAAAAACGACTTGCTTCGCACCCTAATGACGTACAAAAATACTCTAGTACAAATCCTATTTATCAAAAATTATTTAACGGCTATTGCACAGACACTGTTGAAGTACTCGGCATTCCTAATGTAGACGTTGTTAGTCCTGCCGAAGCTCTGCTTAGCGACGGCACTTTTCCCGTGCTCAAAACATTCGTCGATCATTTATTTCACCAAATGGGGTTGACTGCTACACTAAGAAAACCAAACGCGGTACTTATGTTCTGCGAGCCACTTGCTATGCATCCATTACTCAGGAAACAACTGCTGCATTATTTATTTCAGGAGGTAAAAGTCGCTAGGTAATTCACCGCCATATTTATTTATATACAATTTCTTCTTTTTTTTTTTACCGGTGTAAACACCTCAGCCTTTATATCTTGACTTTCGGTAAATTTACATTACAGTTTCAATTATCGGCTTCAATTAGGTCTCAGAGCGTAATTCTCTCCGAATATTATCATATAATGAATCAATATGAAAGATTTTAGTCCAATTATTGGAATAATTTTTCTCTAATCTTGTCTTAAAGGTAAAAAAAACGATATTTGGAAAAAGCGGAGCGCGTTAGTATCTGCATACCAATAGTTATTTGAGTTATTGAACTCCTGAAGTCTGGAAATGTTCAAGTAATTTTATCCCGAGGTGTATATACCCCTTGAAATATCTCAAGGATCAAAAGATGAAAAACAATAATAATAAAAAATAATAATTTCAGAGTTTGCTTAGTTCCAAAACCTTTGGCAGCTTGCGCAATGCTCGACGTAGAAACATGCGTGGTAGTAGATAGCGGAGCTCTGAGTACAACTGTGGCTGTAGTAATAGGTGGTAGAGTGATGCCTGATCGATGGCGTCTTTTGCCAGTTGGAGGATGGCACGTAGCTCATCATTTAAAACAGGCCATGCATTGGCAGCCCAAAGAGTATCACCAGATTCCAATATCTTACTTAGACACAATGGCAGTGAAGGAGAAATGCAGATTGAGTTACAACATTGAAAATGAAGAGCGAAAGCGAGGTCCGACAAGGAGAGAACACATCAATCTAAGAGTCGATAGTTACGCTGATTACAAACAGTTTTGGGTAAAAATAAACAGTTTTTCTTTGCTTTTTGCTTCAATAATAGCTAACAGATCTTATATAATCTTCTGTGAATATGAAGAACGAATAAATATTCAAATGGATTGGTAGAACAAAGACGCTATCGTTTTAGAGAGTATCGTTGGGACCTGAGTTGTACGTTGCACCTGAGATGATGTACGTTAGTCTTGGACTACCACAAGTCATTAAGGAAGTTACCATGGGCCTTTCCGAGGAGCTGACACAGGATTGTTTATCGCACATTTTACTCACGGGTGGAAATACGGACTTGGCTGGATTCGAGCTGAGATTATCTAAAGATTTGCGCGAACTACTTCCCGAACATAGTCCCATATTGGAGGTCAGGAGTTGTCCCGGTACTCACAGTTGGAACGTTGCTATGGGTTCTACTTATGTACCTTTGGCTATACACCCGGGTAAGTTAATTTTGTAATGATTAAATACATATAGAGTTTTGAATGTTTTCAGAATTGTTATTGTTTAAAAAAATTTCTTTAATTAATTATTATTTGAATTATAGATAAAACGCCACCGGAATATGTGGAAGGAAATCCATTCTGGCTATCACGTGAAGAGTATGTTCTATTCGGTTGCGAATCTCTTGAACAGTAGTTAATTATTGTACATTTTTTTTTATAGATATCAATGACTAGTGAGATTTAGTCATAAATACTAGTACCTTAGCAATTATTATGCAAATTAGTAAACCAGTACATATTACAGCGTAATATCAGGACGAGAAATGTTACCACTGTCAAGTATATTCTATCTTATATTGTCTATGAAATCGAACGTATGAATTCAGCCCAAAATTAGTCACGTTATATTAGATCTTAATTATTCATTATTGAATGCATGTATTGTATACGATTTGAATCTCCGACTTTTCGCCATGTCAGTAGTCTCGCAAAAAAACGAAAGAAAAAAAAACATTAGTTTCAAATATTAATAGCAAAACTACTCACTTGACTATTAACTCTGTTACATTGTTATACATCGTGTATCTGATAGAAATAATTAGCCCCGGAAAACTAACGCGTGAAAAAAATCAAACTCAAATTTAGGTAAAACTTTTGCTCGCATCGTTTTGAGCCAGGCTCTAAGTTCAATTTCAACTCAATTTTGGAACAGAATGCATAGAATTAGAAGTATAAAATTTAGCTATGAAAGTGAAATGCGTTGTATCGCCTTCTCTACTTTGTAGTAAATTCAAATCACTTATGCGTATATCTTTGGCAAGTATTCAACGTACTACTTTCAAGCAAGTTTCGATAAAGTTAATGTCAAAATAACTTTAGGTGTAATGAAACTGGTCTTACATTCTCTTATGGCATATAAAGAATTTCATTTAAAGATATTAAAGTATGATAATTATTTTATATTAGTATATAGATACGTTTCTAATCACCCTCGTGAGGATGTAAAAGTTTGAAAGAATTATGAAGAAATGTTTATTTAACATTGTGAGAGGAGTGAGTTGAACTTACAATAGTATTTCAAATAACTCAACATGTTATTTCGTAAATTTATATCGGATATCTTGCCAAAAAGAAAAGTAAAGAAAAGAAAAGTTAAAAAAATAACACAATAAGAAAAAATAAGAATAATACTAAAATAAAATATACATAGAGATTTTTCTAGTCAGAACAAAACCTACCTAAATCACTAAGAGAGTATACTTCCAAAATAGTAATATATATTCAGTAATAATAATAATAATAATAATAATATTAATAATAATTAGTAGTTATGATATTTAATAAAAGAAAGAAAAATACTAGAAATCATGAATCTCTCGTTTATACCAATAGGTTTTTACAAATTAATAAGTAATTGTTATAATAATTTATACGTAATGTTTCATAATATTTATTATTATTATTAAATACTATATACTAACTAAAGAAAGAAAAATAAAGCTGCTTACGCGAGATATACAAAATAATTATTACATATAATTGAATTAATATCAGTTCAATCGGCGACAAGCTCAATGAACATATTTTGTTACATATTATTATAGCCAGATTTTTATCAGCTTACAAATAACTATTATTCCAACGATAAACAAATATTTTCGATAAGATATTATATTATATTATAAATATAATGATATAGGTTTCACGTTGAATTTTAATAGCACAATTGTTTGATTTTCATTTTATTTCAAGTCGTTTTTGTAACAGCGACTAAAAAATAAAAGAATAAAAATAAAAAAATAAAAAATAAACTTTTTTAAAGGAACTTGCAACGCTTAAATGGATAGTACACGTATATCTTTTCTATATTTTATCAATTCGATGATAATTTCTATATAACAGTCAAATTGTCAATATAAAAACAAAAAAAAAGGTTTACGTAATCTGCATAAAAATATCATTCAGATAATATCATCTACCGTGAAGTTCCGTGGATGCGGATCACTCGCTGAATGAATCTGTGTTCAATTCATTGTCAAGCATCAATGAGTGATCCGTATCCACGAATCTTCACGGTATATCTAACTTCTTATAAACACTTTCCTGTTTTTTTCCCTTTCTCGCTTGTTGTGAATTCCTTTAATATCTAATAACTATTCAATGTTGATGTGTTTTGCAACAATGAATTGAATTGTGTATTATTAATAAATAATGATTGTTATTTTACGCTACTAATGGCCGGTTTCACCAACGAAGAATAACTTTATCCATAGATTAAACCCTTATTCATTGAAAACAAGAGATTATTTTACATTGTATTTGCGACTTTTATTCGACGAATAGAGTTATTCTATGAATAAGGTGTTATTCGACGTTAGTGAAACCAGCCATTGGATCAGTAAGAAAGCGTAACTCTATTTGTGGAAATGAAATCACTTGTATGGATACAAAAATATACAAGTTACATATTTATTAATGGCTCTGGCATTCCACAGTGAATATAGCTGAAAAAAAAACGATACAAAGTAAAAAAAAAAAATGTTTAATGATTATCATTTTCTCCTTTTTTTTTTCAATTCAGTCTTCACCGTATAACCAATAGTTAAAAAATATTTTTGGCTTGGCACAGTTTTCGTCAAATGATATAAATATGAATATAATAAATTAGCAAATTGAATATACCTAGTATGAATAAATTTCATAACAAAAAATTACATCGGCACAGCTGAGACAGTCTATTAGTATACTTAAGTGTTTAATTATTATTATTATTATTTTTTATTTATTTATTTTTTTTCCAAGAATGTGTAAATAACAAGAAATATCATTTATTAAATAATTTATTTCACAGTTTACACATCAAGAATTAATCTCCTTATTTATATATACCATAGTATGTATATATAAAGTGAAATACAATTGGATGTGCACACACTCACATACACACATACATACATACGCAGACACACACACACTTGCATCCATATACCATGTATACGTGTAATTAATTTAAACGCACACAGAATATGTACACATGAACAGAAAAAATAAAAAATAAAACAAAAAATACGCCTGTGTTTTTTTCAATTGATGTTCTATCATTATTATTATTATTATACGACGCTGTATATTTTATGAATAAATTTTCTTTAAAGGAAAAAAAAATCAACTTTTAAAACTTTTTCTAAATTTCTCCTGCCCTTTCAACAATCATTTTATCATCCGAGAAATACTTGTTCAGATCTTTCTCTCACAGTCCAAAGTCTCATATTCAATAGTCTTATTTTTATTCATACTTCGTTCAGATTCAAGTTAGGTGTTATATTTTAATAATATAGTATAATTATTTGAAATTAAAAGCCTCGATTTTGATGAATAAAACTGAAGAGAAAATAATGTAAAAAAATAAAAATAAACCGACTTCATATAACAGCGGAGATTCAAAGAGAATAGAATATTTTGTATAAAATCAATAAATCAGGGCTTTGTTTATATTTTTGGTAAATCTGGTAACTGTTATTTGGATAATTTTGAAATATCCTTATATTATCAAATACCTAATATCAGCTTTGGAGAAAACTTATTAAGATAAGAAAAAGAAAGAGTTAGAGAAATTATACAGTTTTCATAGTTGTATGATCATAATTATCTAAACAATATTATTTAACCGTTAGTACAATCTTATCATATATTACTAAGAGTTAATCTTTTAATTTGATATTTTGTATTATTTTTTTTTTTTGGTATTAGGCAAAACCATACCGATACCCTGAAAATTAAATCTTTTTTATCACGTATAAACATGTTATATTTATAATCAGCCATTCAATACCCTGAATTATTTAAATAAAATGGCGAAAAGATAATAATAAAAAATTACGGAGCGATTTTACACTACTTAAGCAAGAGGATCTTTGATTTTCTTTTCTATCACGATGAAAACTCTCTGCACATTCCGATGGGTTGATATTTGAAAAACTAGGGCTTTGATCTATAATTGAATACAGCAGTTATATTTATTCGGTAGAGTATATAGAAGAATAGTCCTTTTCTAAGATTAGAACAACAAGTCTATTATCGTTGGATTGATGAATCGTATAAAAAGTATCAATTTTATCTATGTCCTATTTATTGTTACAAGTGATCAGGGAAATTATCTTTCCGGAACAACAAATAAACATGAAGACATTAACAATCGTCTTCTTTTGGCGTTTGGATTTCCTCTTTAGGATGCATCGGCTTCTGTTAATTAATTCTGCACTATCGTGGTGAATTAGTATAACCGAATAATGATTTATACATTATACAAGTTATTGAACTTTGTGATGTTTATATTTATTCTATTTCCATTATATATATATATGCATATAAACATACGTGTAGTCAATCAGAACGTATAAATATATATATACATAAAATACATCCAAGACTGTGTAGAATATTCACCTAAATTTCTGATGCAAATTATATTTTTGTAATTTTTATTTTCATTTTTTTGATCTTTTCTTTTACCCTTATAATTAATTTTTTTTTTTTTTGTCTGTAAAATCTATTGTATCTATTCAATAATCTAAGACCGTTACAATTCCGATGTATCAAATATTCCTTCTTGTCACTAAGTTCCGTACGAATCGTTAAAAATTTTATCACTGCGACTAAATTGAGTGGCTATTTATTTTAAATTCTGAAATTGTATTATTGTAAAATACATTCGAAATGATTAAAGAAGAAAAGAGAAAAAAGAAAGTAAACTTAAATCGTGATTAATTACTATTGGGAAAATTCTCTTCTTAATAATGATGAAACTCAACACATAAGTTAAGTACGTATCTATTAATTAAATAATGAAAATATTATAAGGCATTTTCTAAAACACTAGAAAGAAATAATAATATTTATCAATCTTATTAATCTATTGACACTTCAATATATATTATACACATATTAGTTTTCCTCATATATATATACAAATTATATACAAAAAAACGTGTTTATAATAAATCTCGACAAAAATTCTGTTTCTGATTTGAATTTTTTCGATGCATTTCTTTTATAAACTGTTGCGCCTTTTATTATAAAAATAATAAAAACAGTAGTATATCATCCGATCATCGAATAAACAAACTGTTTGAAAAACCAAACAAAAAGAAAAAAAAAAAAAAAAAGAAATGAAAACGAAAAAATGTGTTAAAATAATCGAATATAAAAATAAAACTAAAAACAACGTGAATTGATTGGTTTTAAAATTCTTTCCGTATCTATTAATCAATGAAAAAAACTAGTCCGTCAAACTTATTATAATAAATGTCTAGTTTTATTAGCAGCAAGAACTCCTGGCAGGCTCCGCTTCAACAAGATTAAAATCCAGTCCCCCTGGTCTAGCGAATCCAGTTTTAATTCCGTCCCATCCATCCTCGAGCTTATACTCACCAGTTTGTATTCTGTTGTAGACTTCCTGGGTAACAGCTCTGAATGCTTCTTCAACGTTTATTCCAGTCTTAGCACTAGTTTCTATATGGTGAACCCCGTGTTGATCTGCAAACGCTCTCGCCTCCTCTTTAGATACTTCTCTTCTTCCCCCGTTGCTAGCTAAATCAACCTTGCATCCCACCAATGCAAAAACTGGACGATGTGGTTCTATGTGACGTCGGGCCTCCATCATCCATTGAGGTATATCCTCAAAACTATCTCTGTTGCATATGTCGTATACCAAAAGTGCGCCGACTGAATTTCTGTAGTAAGACTTTGTTATGGACCTGAAAATTATTGTTGGAAATGAATTTTTCAATTGAATTTCCGCCGTTTATTCATTTCTTTACATAAATAATCCGACTTTTAATAACCACCTGAATCTTTCTTGGCCCGCGGTATCCCACAACTGTAATTTAATCCTCGTACCATCTTTGACCTCGATTAATCTAGCGAAGAAATCTACTCCGACCGTTGGGTCCGATAGCTGTGAAAAAAAAAGTTACAAATTATATTTTTTGCAATTCTTTCAATTTGGTTTAGATACTCCAGTTTTTTTGGAATTTTTTTTTTCTTCATTCATCATCAAACGCAGAAGCGACAATTGATTTGGGGGAGGTAATCAAGTTAGGGAAATATATATAGATCTAATATGATGAGAATAAACTTGTTGGGAATATAACATAATAATAATAGTAATAGAGTAAACAAAAGATTGGGTTATAAAATAAAATAGAAATCGTATAATAGGTGGTTTTTTGATTTGCTAGGTTAATACGTATCTTTTTATTACTAACCTCGGCGAATTTACCATCGGTAAAATATTTAAGCAACGAACTTTTCCCCACTGTACTATCTCCGATGAGAATTAATCGGAATTGATAGTCGAAAATAGGCTCCACCATTTTGAGGTTGTTGATTATATTGTTGATATAAAATTAATAGATAATATTACGCGTTAGAATATAACGCGCATTTTAATGTTATTTTAGTTTTTTATTTCCTCCTACACTTTTGACGCGTATTTTATATTATGGGTGTGACAAAATATAAAGCAGTTCTCAGCTGACCGTGACACATTAATTGTAACTTACTGGCTCCTCTCGTCACTTCGTATGTTTTACTTTTATCGTATTAATACACATGTACTAGGTATGTAGTATGTATATTTATAGTCCAGTACTTAAACTGCGCATGACGTTTGTTCAAAGTATGTATAGTAGTCTCTTCGCTCTTCCTTTAGACGATGTGAATTATTCCACTTCTCACTCTTAATTAGCAGACGAAATTTTGTGATTTTGTTTTGGTTTTTTTTTTTCATATAATAAAACGAAAAGAGAAATAAAACTCTTATTCAATTATTGATTATAATCCCTCATTATACCATCATCGTTATTATTATTATCTTTGAAACACTCTTATTCATGTGTACGCAGTTATCGAAGCAACGCGTATCAATAATTACGTAATCGTTTTAAGGTTAATTTATACGAAATACATATTACATATCACGATCATTAAACCGAGTTTCTTATTCGACGAACACAGGTGAGGTTAAACTTTTTCACAGATAAAATAACGTTCGTTGCATATGCAGCTGTCTACCATCCAGACGTCACTTGACGAATGTATGACATTCGCGATGCGCATATGTTCTGTTGTTGTGGAAATCTTCCGTGGAATTCCCTCTCTTTTATATTTATTTTTCAATGACCATTGTATCCAAAATTCCAAAGATCATTCGTTCAAACACCGCGCAATACCTACGGCGCATCCGTATTGTAATAATTACAATCTATGATAATAAATAAATAAAATAGTATAATCGTATCAATATCAAATATTGAATGAAATAAATATACAAAGATATTAATTTATAGCGTCAAGAAATGATCGAGGAAGAATTAATACGAGAAATAGACGAGCTAAGAAAATTATTACGCGAAAAGGAACATAACCTAAATGAATTAAGACGGGAAAAGGATATAATTCAAAAATGCGGATTAAGTAATGAAGAAATCGCTAGATACAGTAGACAGATTTTAATTCCTCAAATAGGCGTAAAAGGTAGATATAGATAGAAAAGAAATTGACGATCATTAGGTGCCCGAAAATAAAAACTAGTTTGTTCTATTCATTATCTCCAGGACAATTGAAACTGAAGAATTCATCAGCGTTGATTGTTGGAGCCGGAGGACTGGGATGTCCTGTAGCATTGTATTTAGCCGGTGCCGGTGTTGGACACATTGGTATTATCGATTATGATCAAGTTGAATTGAGCAATCTTCACAGGCAGTTATTGCATTCCGAGGAAAACATTGGATTATCTAAAGTAGAGTCAGCTGTTATAGCACTGTCTCGGTAATGACCAATATTTTGTATGTTAGAAAAAGATATTCAATGTTGTATTAATTTCAGGGATTGTTTATTAAATGTAAACGATATTAGAAAATTTTACATTATTTTATGTTTCTTATGATTTTATTTCAAATTCTTATAATTTCGAGAGAAAAAAAAAAAAAACTGATAAAAATAAATGCAACATTTAGCAATTGCATAATTTACATTAATTATAATTTTCAGGTTGAATAAAAACGTTAAAGTTACACCGTACAAGATTCAACTCGATAGCAGTAACGCTTTGGAAATAATAAATGACTACGATGTTATTTTGGACGCCACTGACAACGTAGCTACTCGATATTTATTAAATGATGCTTGCGTGTTAGCTGGAAAACCATTAGTCTCTGGTTCTGCTTTAAAATTTGAAGGGCAATTAACTGTTTATAACTATAACGGCCCGTGCTATAGATGTATTTTCCCAAAACCACCGCCTCCTGAAACTGTAACTAATTGCGGAGACGGAGGTGTGCTAGGCGCAGGTAATCGCAAAGATTCTTGATCTTCAACAATAGCTCGCTTGTTCAGGAGCAATGGAAATCTATAAACTTAACTTCTGATGGCCTGCTGTTCTCTTGAAAGAGATATGAATACAAAAAAAAATTTTATTCCAGCTAAATCCAGTAATTTTTTATTGTTTTTCTCCGATTATGATCATTCTCCGCTTCTTTAGACCAAACTTATCACTTATATTACTTCTGTGATAATTTTAAGATAATTTATAAGCTTATTGGTGAAAATTTTCCATCAGAATATAAATATATGATTTTTTTTCTAGCTGTTGGAACGATAGGACTTCTCCAAGCGTTGGAAGCGTTGAAGATATCGTTGGGTTTGCCTGGGGTATTATCTGGTAGATTGCTGTTGTTCGATGGTACAGAGACGTTGTTTAGAAACTTAAAACTTCGGCCTAGAAACCCAGCCTGTTTAATCTGCGGGGATAATCCGACGATCAATAAACTCATAGACTACGAACAGTTTTGCGGAGCTAAAGCAAATGACAAAAATCCAAATTTAAAGCTACTCAAAGATACAGAGAGAATTTCTGTGAAAGAATATGCTAAATTAACTGATGAGAAAAGAAGGCCTCAGGTTTTAGTCGACGTTCGATCAAACGAGGAATTCGATATATGCAGATTGAATAATTCCGTTAATGTTCCGTTCACGAAAATCTCTAAAGAAGAAGGACTCGGTATTATAGAAAAAGAAATTAGGAGAGTAGAAAACGGCGATGAATCTGTAGATGGTGAGAATCTATGTTCTGGTCTTTTTGAATATTCTTATTCTACACTATACGTTGAATGTATTCTCTATAAACACATTCTTCCGTTTTACAGTTTTTGTGATATGCAGACGAGGAAACGATTCTCAGAAGGCAGTCAAGCTTCTCAAAGAATCTATCGACAACTCCGCTGTTAACATAAGAGATGTTATTGGCGGTATTCATGCTTGGGCTTATAACGTTGATCCCACATTTCCTATCTACTGACAAACAACACTATTCTCCAACTAGTTTTTTAATATTGATTAGTTTTTACAATATTTAGCCACGAAAGCAGTGCCGAAATAATTGTACTGCTTTACTTATGCAGTACAGTATACGATTATTGTTCATTTTTTACATATCTATAACATTCAGTATACAGTCTGAAAATATATTATAAGAAATTACTTTCTAAACTAAAATTCTACCCCCAATTATTCTTTGGCAAATATTTTGATTTATATTTCTACGAAATAGATAATTTCTGAAGAGATTGCATTAGCAATATTTAGTATTTTCGTCTATAGGTAAACTGGTCTCTGGATGTTTGTAATGAACTTCAGATAGTGCTCT
Source organism: Tenthredo scrophulariae (assembly GCA_963978835.1). Lineage (NCBI taxonomy): Eukaryota > Metazoa > Arthropoda > Insecta > Hymenoptera > Tenthredinidae > Tenthredo > Tenthredo scrophulariae. The sequence goes on along the minus strand of OZ022228.1, from coordinate 2,491,586 downwards.
AAGCTTCTCTGCAGCCTGTTCAGGTGTTAGATCTCTCTGACTTTGAGCTAAAAGTTCATAGCCAACCATGTGCTTCTTTATCGATGCAGAACGCAATAAAGGCGGAAGATATATTCCGTGGAAAGTCCAGTGGCGATAATCTTCGTTTAAATGGGGCCCAGTCGGAGCACCTGAAGTAAATTTATGATGAAAAGAAGAAATTAGTCGATGTTTTGGTCTTTCATCAAAATTCTGTTAGTCGTTTTTGCTATAACACCCACCATGCCATCCCATTGAATACGGGAACGAACATTGAAACAAATTATCATATCTGGTACAAAGTCGCTTCATTACAACTGCCAATGATTCTTGTTGACTCTCGCTCAAATCCTGCATTCTTATTACTTGATTTTTGGGCAGAACCATTGTCTCGAAAGGCCACTGTGCCCAATAAGGAACCAAGACCACCCAATCTGAGTTCTCGACTACGATACGTTCCTGACAGATTAAAAATTAGGAATAAATAACAGTTCTGTATGATTCAATGATCATCAAATGATTAGTAAATGCGAACTAAGCACCCTTTTGATTAACTCTTTTTGCACGTAATCAATCAGCAGAGGCTTTTCATTACGAGAGTAATAATCACGAAGATATTGGTCCTTCCTCTTAGCTTCAAAAGGTAGAAATGAACTACTCCAAATTTGGCAATGCGGATGAGCGTTACTGCAGCCCATTATTGCCCCACGATTCTCAAATATCTGTACCCAAGTCCACTTATCGCTCAGTTCATGCATTTCGCGTATCCATCTAAAAAGCAGGGACAAGTTTATCGTATCAATTCGTTATTGTAAAATAGAACAATTCTAAACAGACTTTTTTAGACGGAAGACTTACTGCTTTATCACTTCTTTGACATCGTCAACTTTCATTACAGCAATTGTAACGTTTGACTTTGGGTGAAAACACATTACTTTACAGTTTCCCATCGCAGGACCTATCTTGAAGAGTTCATCCGCAGACTCTGGAGGGCTTGGCACAGACTCTAACAAGGCAGGAAAATCGTTATCGAAAGAAAACGTTTTATCGTAATGCGGATTCACCTGGAATTGCGTATAAATCATGAAAATTAATTAGCAGATGTATTGGGATCATTAAACAGCGTTATATCAAATTTGGGAATACTAGCTGCTGACTATCACATGAATTAATATTTAAAAAATCTGCGCAGCAAATCCATTTTTCATATCCTTTACTAATTCCTGCGTACTTTTCCATTAGATCTAACGTTTCCAGGGCATAATGGATTCTTAGGATCATAATCCGGAAGATCTTCGTCTAGATTATCTTCGACTTGACCTCCCCAAGGTCGTTTCATTCTATGAGGAGATACCAGTATCCATTCACCTTTTAGTGGATTATATCTGATATGTTGATGTTCTAAGAAGAAAAATAAAGCATCGATTTAAAAAGATGAACAAAGACATGGAATAAATTCTGCTTTAAGTACAGGATGTATACCTGTGGGATCGAATTGAACTTTTGTTGACGTGTCTCCGCTCTTTGTCGCCGTTTCAACTTTCCCAGACCTTTCTGTACCTGGAATAATATCTGATCAAAAAACTTCTGGCTGTATAATATATGCTTAAAAATAAGTACAACGAATGTTAAAAAGTGATATTTGATTATAAATTCATTATATTATTTCTCAAATATGAATTTTGTTAGTCGAAGATTTCCAAGATTTTGTTAGCAAGAAGAAAAAAAACCATGAAATGACGAAAAAATGGATACGTTTTATTCTATGAGTGAGAAAATGTTTTTATTATATTTTATTACCAATATTGCAAGTTCCTCTATCATCATTATTTGACTTTTCAAAAGAAGACATTTTGACCGTTGAGAAGAAAGGTGACCTTATCTCTTGTTATTCGATCTATGTTAGAGATCGATTGATGTGCTACGCTGTTGGCTGACCAATGTCTTATCTGCAAATGTGCAGACGTTATATCATTTAGTAATACCAAAATTTTTTAAGTTTATTCTAGATAGCGTATACGTTATGTCAGACTTCGTTGATAGGGCTATTGTAACTATTGGCTCCGATTATCAGTGAGCTATAGAATACCATTAGGGATAGGAGAGGATAAGGAATATGTAGAAATAAACAACATACATTTATGTAGTGTAATGATTTGTCAATGAATTCATATGAAAAAAAAAGCACATAACTCCAAAAGCACGGAGATTGATTAGTTTTTATTAAGTAGTTTATTAATATTTTGGTAGTCAATTGGTGAAATTGCTTTTCATTACATGATAATATCCTAGTAGAATAATTACAGTTCGTTTATAATTATATCAAATCATAGGATACTTAGTTTAACGTTTAGTATGTATGCGTATGTAATGAAAAGTTTCAATTTTTGACACCGATTAGATTTTTGGATTTCTGAAATATTGGGGGCGAAAAAAAATTGAACCAATTTTTAAAGCATTTCATTCGCATATTGAAGCTTTGAAAAACAGTCGAAAACTTCTGAAATACAAAATATTGAAATATGCATGACTCTAGGTTAGGTGATATTTCATGTATGCGATGAACGGTAGATGCCAGCGTGTTGATTGGTGTTCGTTGGAATCGTATCCCGCGGCCCTTATGCTACACCAATAAACATGCCGCATCAACTTTTCGTCCGCGACAGTTGCCGTAATGCGTGCATCATGAGAATCACCTTTTTAATTTTTTAATCGTGATAGTTTGAACGCAGCCCTCAAGATCCTGCGGATGACGTCGTCTAATATTTTCTGTATCGTTTGCTCTCTATAAATTTGAATACGCGCAGCCCCGTTGTGATCCAAAAAATCATCAAGCTACAGGCAGCCCCAAACCTAAACGATTAAAGATGTCGCGAGGTAGTAGTGCTGGTTTTGACAGGCATATTACGATATTTTCGCCCGAAGGTCGGCTGTATCAAGTAGGTAAGTAAACTAATAACGATTCGCAAACTACTGAAGAAATCGTGCTAAATCCGCGTCAAGAATCGCCTGAAATATTCGACACCTTTTATACCGTGTTTACGATCATGACTCGGCGTGATTGGCATTTCTCCTTACTTTATATTCGTTCAAATTCTCCATTTATTTGCTGACCATTTCTTCCACAGAATATGCCTTTAAAGCTATTAATCAAGGAGGCTTGACCTCGGTGGCTCTTAAAGGCGTCGACACCGCAGTTTTCGCGACACAAAAAAAAGTGCCGGTAGGTTATGTTCTAAATCTAAATTATACATGATTATATTCAACTTTTTTCACGTAGAAAGAGTATTATTGTTAAGTTAAGTGATTGTTCAGAATATTCAGATATTGTTTACAGTCAACATGAAACGATATCAAAATAATATTAATGTTATTCAAAATTTTATTCGATCATTTTTTTCATTTTTTTCATTTTTTATCAATCGTAAATAGGTTTTCATAACATTCTTATATGATGATGATTCTTAGATATTCTGTCAAGCTTTCATGAGTTTTTGCGTATTAAATTAGAAGCAACTGAAAAAAAAAAAACATTTCAATAAGAAATGATAAAATCATGAAAATAGACGCTGAAATGTCTTCATTCAATTCACTAATCTTCTCTTTTGTCATTACAGGACAAGCTTCTCGATGCTTCTAGCGTAACGCACGTTTTTCAACTGACCGAAGATATCGGTTGCGTTATGACGGGGATGATAGGTAAATGATTACTAAATATTATTTGAAAATCGAAATCTATACACTGAACAAAAATGGAAAAAGATATAAAAATTTGATAAAACGTTGACGAAATCATGAATTCATTTCTAAATAAAAATTTTTTTTTTCTTTCAGCTGATAGCAAGTCTCAAGTTCAACGAGCTCGGTATGAGGCAGCTCATTTCAAGTATAAACACGGCTACAGTATTCCGGTAGATACATTGTGTCGTCGTGTCGCTGATATAAGTCAGATTTATACTCAAAATGCAGAAATGAGGCCATTGGGCTGCTCCATGATGTTGATAGCTTATGACCAAGAGAAAGGGCCTTGCGTATACAAAACTGATCCTGCGGGTTACTTCTGTGGATACAGAGCTATTTCCGTTGGGGCTAAACAAACGGAGGCTAATTCTTATTTGGAAAAAAAATTGAAGAAGAAACAGAACTATGAACACGACGAAGCTGTACAACTCGCCATCACTTGTCTGTCTACTGTTTTATCCGTTGATTTTAAGCCGAGTGAAATCGAGGTCGGAGTTGTTTCAAAGAGCAATCCTAAATTCTGGTAATCTCATGATTTGTTCGAATGCTTTTTATGGTCAGTGAAAATTATGTTCTAATAATGATTTTTGATTTCGTTTTTTTTTTTCCAGCGTACTCAACGAGCAAGAGATCGACAAGCATCTGACGGCGATTGCGGAGAAGGATTAATTGATGCTGTAAGATTGATAATGATGAATTATCATGTAAAGCTGATTATTCTATTTTTTTTTTTTTTTTAAGTCCGTTAAAAAAAAAAAAAATTAGAATATTATTGATGTGTATCGCACGTTATGGATATTGTGCGCAAGATTTTCAATGGAATAAATAACTAAACAATCTGCTTTTTTCTCTTAAATTATAGTGTTTATTATTTTTTATGGTAATTTTATGGTGGTTGTGATAGCTTGTAAAAAGTAATGGAAAAATTTATTATTATTACAATCTTACAAACTAAATCAAATTCATTATTTTCCCGACGCTGTTGCTAAGGGGTTTTTTAATACCAAAATAACCGAATCTCCTCGTAGAAACATCTTCGATATAAATCGATCTTTGTTAACTGGTTTTGCCTGAAAAAGAAAGTAAATTAAAACAATCATTTATTTCAATCTCTCAATGTTCAAGTAAGGAGACAAACTGCAATTGAACACAGTTTATAATTTGTAAACAAAAATGAAGATCTTTTTTCTGAAAAAAAATTACCTTTTTCTTCCCTTTTCCAGTACGGGGTAGTTCGGTCCACATTTCTTTAACATTTTCAAGAACCATGTTACAGTGCCTATCGAAAGCCTTTACTCTACCAAGTAGTTTCTTGTTGTTTCTACAGTTTATCAAAACTTGAGTATTGTTTTTAACTGATTGTGTCAATACGGACAAAGGCCCCGTGTTGAACTCCTCTTCTTCTCTCTTGGAAAGTTCCTCTGGAGTCATTTCCGACTTTGGTTTTGGTACCGATGCCCTATAAGTGATAAAAAATTTGAATCAACGAGTTGTAATATTTCTTAATGATAAACCAAACCTGATGATAATCTCTAACCAGCATGATTCGTGTTCGTATAACGTTTTCGCGATTTTAGGTTAATTTTGCTCTCCTTTATTCAAAGAAAACTTCGCTATTATACATCTAAATGATTCAACAATAATTTCATAATTGTTCTTGGTAATACTTACATCTTGTGTACGGGGTCTGCTCGCTAATAACGACTCAAAATCAATCAAACTATTCTTACGAAGTAATATAGAAAAATAATTATTAGCGTCTATCGTGCCGATCAACCGCTGTATACACAAACATCGTGTAGATCGTTCACTCAACACTCTAAGTAATCGTGAATATAATCTAGGGATAATCAGCATTGCTGCCAACATTATTTCTTCAAAATGAAAATGAGAGGAGCGAAATTGTGACACAAAAATTCACTAGGATGAACTCTTAACCTCTGTTTGACAGCTCATTGAGTTGAAATAGGTTATGTTATGTTATGTTATGTTGATTGTTGAATAATAACAAGATATTAATCAACCGATTGTTTATTGCCAATGAAATAATGGAAGTTAAACCAAAGAGTGAACATTTGTTGGCTTTGAAAGGTACGTTAAATACAATCTACGTTAATAACGAGGAAGCAAAAAAAAAAATTAGAAATGCACACTATGATTACTGGTTACAATAAATTTCTCCTCTTTTATTTCACGACCAACGTCAATTATTTCATTTATTATTTTCCAGTAATGAGACTTACGAGGCCGACTTTATCCGGTCCGATAATTGTTTCTTGTGACTCAACCGATCTTCCCGGTAATACTTTGAACAATGAATTAAAAAACGATAACACCTCGCTGCAGGGAATGGAGACTTTAGCCGTTGGTCAATTCATGATGTTGCCTCAAAGTTTTGGGTATCATTTCATTCTAAATACAGTTTATTTGTTACATAAAGCATAACTCTGAATTACATCAACGCCGTTTATATTTCAGTAACATTTATTTGGGGGAAATATTCTCGAGCTACTTGTGCGTTCACAACGGTAGCTCTCAGCTGGTTAAAGACGTTATCGTCAAAGTAAGTCTTGGACTTGTTTTTTTGCCGCGGTAAATATAGAACTAAATTAAATTATAGGCAGATCTTCAAACAAGCTCACAAAGAATACCTCTCTCTGGTCACAACGGAGAACCCAAAGAATTATCCCCTGATAATACTGTAGACGAAGTTATTCATCATGAAGTTAAAGAGATAGGAACTCACATGTAAGGATATATTAATTAACGGAATAATTGTCAACTATTGACTATGATTATATAAGTTAATATTATTATCCTATTTTCAGACTGGTCTGTGAAGTTACTTACACTCCGACGTCTCCTGTAGCTGCGCCTTTGTCATTTCGTAAATTTTTCAAGTTTCAAGTAGTCAAACCGCTTGATGTTAAGACTAAATTTTATAACGCGGAGGTAAACGGCTTTGAATTTGTTTAATTTCTATCAAAAAGTAACAAGAATTAATTCATGAGAGAAATTTTAGCACACGAAACGTTGGTTTTGATTATAAAATTGTTTATTTCATCCGTTTCTCTCCAGTCCGATGATGTTTACCTAGAAGCTCAAATACAGAATCAAACCGCTGGTCCGATTTGCTTGGAGAAAGTAGCCCTTGAATCTTCACATTTATTTAACGGTAATAAGGGTTTACCACTCTTTTAAGTAGATTAAGAATTTGACGATATTAATTCGCATTTTCAGTTACTACATTGAACACAAATTTACAAGGAGAGTCTATATATGGGCGTGTCAATCTGTTAGACTCTGGATCAAGTCGTCAGTATCTTTACTGCCTAACTCCGCAGCCTAGTCTAACAAAGGATCCAAAAATGATGCACAACGCAACTAATATCGGAAAACTTGATATTGTTTGGCGAAGTAATTTGGGAGAAAGAGGACGCCTGCAGACTAGCCAGTTGCAGAGAATGGTTAGCTTGAATAACGAGGCTTTGCTAATAAATACAGTATAAACTGTGTATTATATTCTCGGTTTGTTAATGTTACAAATTTTCAAGGCTCCAGATTTTGGGGATTTGAGGGTAATGATGAAAGAGATACCAGCCAGGGCTTATTTAGAAGAACCTGTGAATTTCAAATGCCATATAGTGAATACTTCGTGAGTATCAATGGAGGAAGTTTCATTTTTAATGAATCTGTGACACTGTGGGTGGAGGAAATTCGAATTTAGAGTGAAATAGATTTGATCTTAGCAGATCGAAAACAAAATTGGTCAAATTTTTTCAATCACATTTTTGTTTACAGCGAAAGAAATATGGATATTACGTTGGGTCTTGAGTCTAATAACTCGTTAGCATGGTGTGGAGTATCGGAGAGTGTTATAGGCACTCTGAAATCTGGAGCATCGTGTGATATTCCATTGTGTTTGATACCCCTTGACACAGGGCTTGTAGTAAGTATATATAAAATAGTGAATATCATATTTAGTAAATTAAGATGCATTATAATTTTGTGACTTTTTTTTTTTTTTTAAGATTGTTTCGGGCCTGAAGCTAGTCGATACGTTTTTAAAACGTGTTTACGACTACGACGATCTAGCACAGATTTTTGTACATCAAATGGACTAGGTTTAAGCAATATATGAATGAAATTAAAAACTAATGTATTTGTTGTTAATTAAATGCTATTGAAAATATCAATCTTAATATTTATTGTATATAAGAATATAATGAATTATAATGAAAAAGATCGTTTTCTCTTGTAAGTTTTCTATTTATTTTCCGTATCCATAAAAAAAAAATTTTAATCCAATAAGATCTTACTAATTCAAGTGAAAAGATAACGGTACTAATATTTATTGTATATGTAAATGAGAATAACATGGAATATAATAAAAGCAATATAGTTATTCGAAAAGTGGTATAATTTATTCTTCATTCCTATATAGAATATTTGAAATTCGAATAAAGTCGTAGTCTGTTCGATGAATCGAATATCGTTAGCGACCGGAAATCCGTGGCTAGTAAACGTCACAATCTCGATGTCTCGACATACATCGATAAGCTCTTCCTTTTCCGGTGTGATTGTGTCACAGGGCTTCGGGTAATATTTTTCGTCTTTCATTCAGTAAATATTATACTCGCCTAACTGCTTGGAAAAACTCAAGTTCTGTTCCATTGGATTGGGTAAATTTTTTCTATTCTTTCAACGTAGATTAATAACACATTTTATTATCAAGCTGATGAAAATTTGGCGATAATTTCATACGGGTTTTTACCCAGCCTCCCCCCCAATTCCCCAATCTAATGGAAAACGAAACCTGTGTAGTTTACTATTCAGCCTAAGGGCGGCGCTTTGCACCTCGCAAGCATGATGACGTCACTAATACTTTACATAACTACTACTACATACATATACATACTAGATACTACGCATTACAAATGTCTATTTACTAATATCCATCCATACATCAGATCGCTTAATTGCATTAATTAATTATTCATAAAAATCGTATAGCAATAGACAAAGAGAGAATCCCTGGGCTCATTTATTTAAAATTAAAAATAAATATGTAGCATGAATTACTGAGGTATCATATTATCATTCTTTGCATAAAGGATGGAAAAGAAAAATCGTTATTAGGTTGTTGATTTCGATACACGACGAGTATTATTATTTTAATATTATATAATAACAAGTATAACACGGTCATTGCGAAAGAAAAAAGAAAACAATAATAATAACAATAATTCGATAATCGCCGAGTATTCTGGGTAAATTTCGTTTCGCGATCGAAATGGTAGTCGATGTAACTTTCTTTTTCCTTTTTTTTTTTTTCTTCATTATTCAATCCCCATGACCCAAATATTATGACATCTTTGTCACGCGATCAATCAATGAATCACGAATTTCAAATCGTCTATAAATCGATCGATCAATAGTCCGTTAAATTCGGTTCAATATTTGTTCTCCCCATGTACTACAATCTGTGATTATTTGTCGAATATAAAATTCATCGAAAATTTGTTCGAATTATGTATGTATGTATGTGACAATGCACACATACAATCATACATATACATGTATACACATATGTCCCATTTAAACGCAGTTAGAAATCGTGACGCAGTGGCGCTAGCTAGTAGGGCGCGGGGGGGGCGGTAGTCGCGCGCGCGTTGCATGACGGTACGTCGTTTCTTCCGTCGGGTGGGCAGGGGAGGGGAATCAAGGAGGGCGAAGGCGAACAAGACGGGATCACAAAATGGCGGCCAAGCTCGGGCCCATGACCATATAGTACGGAAAAATTGGATATTTTTGGACAATGTCGCGACATAATATACCGAGTTTTATCTAACATTGTAAATAGTTTGTTGTTCGATAATCGAAAGGGTAAATATACGTGAAATAGTGATTAAATAACGGATAAATAAGGAGCTCGGTGCGACCTGTATACGGGAATGATGCAGGTGAGTGGACGGGTTCGAAAATAAAGTTAAATTTCGAGCTTTACCTACTTATTTTTTATCGATAATAGTTTGTTTTTGTTTACGGTATGAACATCGACTATTAGTTTTCTATAACAATTTAACGAATATGGCCGCGGTGTTGTTTGGAATAAGGTAAAATACCCCCGACCACATGCGTTTTAGGCATATCCACCTAGATAAATACTATTTATTATTGTAAATTATTATTTACATGTTTATTTAAAGGGTTTATAACTGTAGGGCGGGGTCTTGTGCCCCTACAGAGCTCAGGGACTCGGCTCTATGTTAGACGAATTTGTGAAAAACTTAGCAAACCTTTCATCAACAGAATAACCTACAAGTTTGTTTACATTTACTATTCAGACGATTTTTCAATTAAAATATCATTGTTCAAACCATATTTTCACGCTAAATCATTCCCCACTAATTTACACAGCCTATGGTAACAGTTATTCAAATATTCTTTATGGACCCATTTTTGCAAATTGAGATTAAAGTTTGTACTGCACGATTTTTCACATAACCTTAAACTTTTCGTTCGTATTAGTACTGCAAAGAAATACACAAAACAATACAATTTTCCATCATTCCTCTTCTGGGATACCTTTAAAAATTCTTTAAACAATTCCAACAAAAGATTTCACCCCACATTTTGCACATCATTTTCGTTATATTTTAAGACTTCATATCATATTATTTGACGACTAAAATCTCAGTAACGTTAACAGTATCGATATGGAATTGTATGTATATATTTAGCTTTGTTTCATCTTTAAACACAGCTAAATTATTTCATTTTCTACTCTGTGATATTAGTCGCTTGTTTAAAATAAAAAAAAAAAATACTCATTCGCCTTAATAAACACATACATTTTCTTCATTTTCTTGCTTTGATTTACATCTATTTTTATTTCACATTATAAACCAACCTGTTGGACTAGTCCATGTTTTAGAATGAGAGATAAAAAATTCATTGCGTCTATCGCAAATTAATATTTCAACCTGATATATTGACTAACTATTATAAGAAAAAGACAAGAAAATGTATTAAAAAAAAAAAAAAAGAAATAATTATGTATCTGTGTTTGTTGTTCAGATTGTGACGATTTCAAATTTACTAATCGATTGGGAATAGTTCTTTTTTTCTTATTTAATTTATTTCTCAAATCAATGTCATCCCCTAAAATGATACCATTCATTATTAATATCTGTGGTAAAAATTAAATATTCCATATAAATCGATGGATGCAACTATTCTGAATAGTAATACTTTCTGATCGCTTGAATAAACTCAATTTGTTTTTTATTTTTCTTTTTTCTCTTTTTTCGTTTTTTTTTCCCCGGTCGGTTTTCGTCATTTTATTTCTATATTAATTGAAAAAACATTTTTTTATCGCAAATGTGCATTATTCATATCATTCGTTATAGCGTTATGGAGAAAAAGTTCAGCATTATTTATATAGAAATTCATATCTCTTGGGATGTTTTTTTAATATAAATTGATAGCCAATGAATAATAATTGATTCTCTTTAATTAGATGATTATTAAAATACGCAGATTTAAGTTTTATGATAATAATCAACCATAAGGAGCATGAAAGTTATTGAAAATGATAAACAGAGGTACTTGAAACAAATTACAAACTTAAATTGTTTGCTCTTTTTGCTTCGATGCGTAGGAATTTCATTCATGTTATGCTTTGCTTTTAAATATCTCAAGAATAATAATGAACCTGAATTATATATTTGGGTGTATAACTTTCAGAGAAAATATCATATGAGATCCTAATCTTAACTAATGGATAATCTAAGATTACCTAATTGAAAGAAAATGAAGAAATTTTTATTATTGTATAAGTGTGAATATAGAAATGATTGTATCAACAGTTTAATGTTGATGTAAATTTAATAAATATAAGAAAATAAACTCATTTATCACATCTTATGAAGAAAACGTATATAAGTCATTTTATCTCTTTCCTACCTTACGTAAGATAAGTTTAATTTAGAATTAACACTAAGAACTTATACCTGAAATACCGTTATGTATTCCTCATCCAATTCCAAAGGCAATAAGCATGTAGATACATGCTTTAACAACTGAAAAGACTAAAACAAACCTAATCTACATGATCTTATAATAAGAAACGTTTTTATCACAAAAGATAGTAACACCTTTATCTAACGTTGTTACCTATCCTCTTCACGATCAGGATTCTAAATACCATGCAGCTAAAAGGAAAATGATTCACCTTGATCTTACAAAGTGTAAACAAAATGGTCGCCGGGACACACAAGATGGCTGCTCATTTTACTTGTAGGAATAATGGAATCTGAGTTCTCAGAAAAAGTTGATGAGCGTAGAGAGAGATACGAAAATATTTGAAAAACAGCCTAGAAATAAAGTTTCAACTAATGGCCATACTTATTATTATTATTATTATTATTATTATTATTATTATTATTATTATTATTATTATTATTATTATTATTATTATTATTATTATTATTATTATTATTATTATTATTATTATTACATAAGAGATGATGATATGCGAGAATATTTTAGCTCCATTTGATCCAAACAACACCGCGTTGCTCTAGATATGTAAGAAGAAGCGCTGATTGTTAGAATATTTTTCAATTGAATTACAGAAAACTTTAGATTCTGAATCTGGTAAGGAATCTGGTTCAGATTCAGAAAATGAGAGTAAAAGCGACAGTTCGTCGTCAGGAAGCAACTCTGGATCTGGTTCTGGCTCGGATAGGTGTGTATTTAGTATACACCGATTTTGGCACTCCAAGACCAAAAGATCGGATGAAAATGGTGGGATAAGATCTCCAAAAAAAAATAACTTATCATATGATTATTAAAGTATTTTGATAAGTGTTCAAAGAATTTTTAAGATGCAGTTGATACAACGGTCTTCTGGTTCTTGGCTATTAATTTTATGATTATTAGGATTCGAAAACCATTGACTGCTTTCACTGTTGAAATCACTCAAGCTCCTGACGCACTACAGCAGCTGAAGCTTTGCGATAGCACTAACTTTGCCTTGTTGATTTTTTCATTGAATTTATATTTCTAACTCTTGTTTCGTTTTTTTATATTCATATTTCATCTCTCAGATGAGCAGATCAAATCTTCAGCTTCGCCCACACCTATTCTGGCATTAAAAACGTAGAGTCTTCCTTGGTCTATTAACTTCTGAGTAATATGTACTTAGATGTTTTGGTAGCTTGAATTAGTATTCAAAAGATAAAATATCATTCTCATACTCTCCTGGCTCTAGGAAGCTAATTTAGTCACCTTGTTATTTCAGTCTGGTATTTATTCATCGTGTTATATTTGTTTGATCAACTATTCGCAATATTCTCAGATCTTTGAATGTTCAATAAATTAGTCCTAACGGTTGAACACGGTAAAAAATTGATACTGAATAGTTTTTAGTTAAGAAAATTGAAATATCTTTCTCATATATCTATCTAAATGATACTCGAAGCCTTCCAATCATGGAGATTCAATATAAGGATTATTCTCAAAAAAATATAATGAATTCTAAAATTAGAGTAAAAAAAATGAATTGCTCAACTGCGAACGCAGTGACTCTAGCTCGTCAAGCGGTTCCGGTTCAGCGTCAGGTTCAGACTCCGATAAATCTGATAAGTCATCAAAGTTGGACGCACCTGCACAAAGCGATAGCTTTCAGAGTAAAACCTCATTACACAGCACAGAGACAAAAGTTAGACATAAGAGCGACTCTAGTCGTGAATGGGATGAAAATCCTGATGTTTATGGAATCAGAAGATCAGGGAGATCTCGCAAGGAACCGGAGAGGCTCAGTACTCAACGCGAAAGCGATGGAGAGGGGCGGTGGAAGGTTCCAAAGAAAAGGTGAGACGGATTGAAATCCCCAAAGGATTTTAATGAGAAATACAAAAACTTGAAATCAGTACGCAAGTAGCGATTTTTTGGCGAAGTTTGCGATTTTTTTCTTACAAATCTAAAATTTATCATATGTGACATAATAAACGTTGAGTAATTCAATTAACATATAGTTATAAACGTAAATTTCTGAGTGTGATTTACCGCTAAGCTTCAAGCTTGAGTCGTTATGTTGCACATAATATCTTAATCCGTAATCTGTTAGGGGTAAATACTAGCTTTCAGTTATTATACAATAATCTATCCCGGCGATACTTTCAGTACACAAAATTCATGGAACTCTGAAAGCTCAGAGTCTGAATCGGATGAAAATGCTAAGCGGAGACCTCCGCCAAGTAAATCAATAAATAGACGCGCCGCACAAAAGGTGAAAGAAAACACACGCTCTCGTCATAAAAGGATATCAGAATCTTCTGATAATTCGTCTTTTGATAGCGACGACAATAGGAGGTCAGTAGATCTCCATTCCTTAAAGTCTCGAATTTAATTCATCTATAACACACACGAAATATTTATTCAGACAAGTTACGAGGCGATCAGGAACTGCTGTTAGTTACAAAGAGCAAAGTGAAGAGGGCACCGATAGCGAGGATATAGTCGAGGTCGATGAAGCTACCGCGACTCCCTTGGAACCTGACACCGCAGAAACCATCGAACGCATCCTTGCGCAAAGAAGAGGAAAAAAAGGGGGTCAGTTTGGGCTGAAAATCTATCTTGTATTGTCATTATTAGTTTGATTTTACCAATATTTGAACTCTTTTAATGCTTACAGTCACTGGAAACGTGACGACTGTTTATGCAGTTGAAGAAAATGGGGATCCAAATCCTAAAGACTTGGCCGACGAAGAAGCAGAGACACAGTTCTTGATAAAATGGAAAGGCTGGTCACATATACATAACACTTGGGAGTCTGAGGATTCTCTAAAGGCACAAAAGGTACCAGTTACGGGCTTCAGGCAAAATTTTATGCAACAATCTTTCGCATATATTTTAATCAACATTATATTTTATTATTGATTAGGTAAAGGGGATCAAGAAGTTAGAAAATTTTGTAAAACGAGAACGCGAGATAAAACAATGGAGAGATTACGCCGGGCCCGAAGATATAGACTACTTTGAATGCCAGCTAGAGCTTCAGCAGGATTTACTGAAGAGTTATAACTTTGTAGAAAGGATAATTGGTAAAGACTTTCTTCAAAACGTTGGGAATTATGGGAGGTAATCGAACACTATTAAGCCAGTTGTTATTATTTCGACGCCGATTCTACCTCCCGTACTTCCTTGATTAAATCGAAGTATATAGCCTTCGATACTTTGAATTGCAAACAAGATATTTATCAATATTATCCTTATTTCAGCGGAGTATAATAAGCCGGATTCTGCCCACCCAGATTACTACTGCAAATGGGAAAGTTTGCCGTACGCTGATGCGACATGGGAGGACGGAGCCCTAATAGTCAAAAAATGGCCAGAAAAAATCAAGGAATTTCGTGATAGGGAAGATTCTAAACGAACACCTAGTAAACACTGTAAAGTTCTCAAATATAGACCAAAATTTCATCAAATCAAAGGCCAGCCCGAATACATGGGACGAGGCAAAGAACTAGTCTTAAGAGACTATCAAATGGATGGATTGAACTGGCTGATTCATTCGTGGTGTAAAGAGAACAGGTAATGGAAGCTTCTTTCTGTTATCAGGAGTTAAATATTTAAACAAAAACTGTTGCTATATAATGTAAACGCGATTTTATTCTTAATTTCTTGTTTCCAGTGTCATTTTGGCCGACGAGATGGGTCTAGGTAAAACTATACAAACCATATGCTTCCTCTATTACTTATTTCACACGCAACAGCTATACGGACCATTTTTATTGGTCGTTCCCTTGTCCACGATGACTTCTTGGCAAAGAGAAATGGCCCAGTGGGCACCAGATATGAATTTTGTTACTTATCTTGGTGATGTGACCTCTAGGAATGTTGTACGTATTCTAGTCTCGTCAGAATCTTAAGACAATGAATTTTCTTTGCTTTATTTCATCTACATTTATATTCATATTCTATAAATTTCAATGGTTTACAGATCAGGGAGTTCGAGTGGTGTTACAGTACAAAGAGATTAAAATTCAACGCAATTTTAACCACATACGAAATAGTATTGAAGGATAAAATATTTTTGGGAGCTTTAAACTGGGCTGCGCTTCTAGTCGACGAAGCGCATAGGCTTAAAAACGATGATTCACTGTTGTACAAAGCTTTGACGGAATTTCACACCAATCATAGACTTCTGATTACTGGTACTCCGCTGCAAAATAGTCTCAAAGAGTTGTGGGCGCTGCTACATTTCATAATGCCTAACAAGTGAGCGGACATCAATTAATTCGCCAACTGATTATAATCTCCATTCAATTGTCTGTATCCCTCTTGATTTATTTCTAAACAGATTCACCACGTGGGAAGAATTCGAAAAAGAGCATGACAACGCCGCACAAAAGGGCTACTCAAAGCTCCATAAGCAATTGGAACCTTTCATATTGCGCAGAGTTAAAAAAGAGGTTGAAAAATCGTTACCTGCTAAAGTTGAGCAGATATTACGCGTGGAAATGACTTCCCTACAAAAACAGTATTACAAGTGGATACTTACTAAGAATTATAACGCTCTTAGGAAAGGCGTTAAGGGATCGACGACGACCTTTTTGAACATTGTTATAGAATTGAAAAAGTGTTGTAATCATGCATTCCTGACTAAACCTACAGACGGCGAGAGGCGAGAGAGCAATGAGGACTATTTACAACAGATTATTCGCGGATCGGGTAAATTAGTCCTATTAGACAAGCTCTTGGTTCGATTAAGGGAAACAGGACACAGAGTTTTAATCTTCAGTCAAATGGTCAGGATGCTTGATATCTTGGGAGAGTACTTGCAAAAGAGGCATTTTCCATTCCAAAGATTGGATGGAAGCATCAAAGGGGAACTGAGGAAACAGGCGCTTGATCATTTCAACGCCGACGGATCTCCAGACTTCTGCTTTTTACTTTCAACACGTGCTGGTGGTCTAGGAATAAATTTAGCTACTGCAGACACAGTTATTATATTCGATTCTGATTGGAATCCACAAAACGATTTGCAGGCCCAGGCCAGAGCGCATCGTATAGGTCAGAAAAATCAGGTAATTAATTGTACTGAGGTATTTAGAACTCGGAATACTCTCATAGTCATAAAATTGCTCTTATTATTATCCCAATTCTACTTTACTAGGTGAACATCTACAGATTGGTGACCAAGAATTCTGTAGAAGAAGAAATAGTCGAACGTGCAAAGCAGAAGATGGTGCTAGACCATTTAGTTATACAGAGGATGGACACCACAGGGAGAACGGTTTTGGACAAAAAGGGTCCTAACACGAACAATAATCCGTTTAATAAAGAGGATCTAAGCGCCATTCTTAAATTCGGAGCCGAAGAATTGTTCAAGGATGAAGAAGACGGGGATGAAGAGCCTACAGTTAGTTCATAAGGCACAGAAATTCTCCACCTAATTAATCAGCAATAGAAATTAACTTCTTGATTTTTATTCACAGTGTGACATCGACGAAATTCTAAGACGTGCAGAGACCAGAGACGAAGCCCCGGCTACTGTGGGGGATGAACTTTTGTCGGCTTTCAAGGTGGCTAGTTTTGCAGCTTTTGAAGAGGAATCAGAGCCAGTAGCACAGCCGAACGAAATTGATGACGAGAGTAAAGATTGGGTGGGTTTATTTTTCGTTTTGATTCAGTTTCAGAAGCTTTTGACACCCTTTTCAAAAATCAATCAGATTTTACCTTGAAATATTCTTCTAGGCTGAAATTATACC